>OZ010611.1:60091291-60098791 GCA_963932145.1 Acanthosepion lycidas
TATTATGAAGCCTCCTCCATGGCAGTGAATGTGGGTCAGCTTTCTCACAGAGGAAGAGGAGACTCTTGAGGCAGCAGTGATATAGCGAGGATACCACGAACAGAACATGTGATTAATAAGGAAGTTAAAACGGAAAATGCTGAGAAATTACGACTTTTACGAAACAGAGTCGTACGGTGAATCGAAATCAACAAGCCTAATTCATTTTCTGCGCCGATATCCAATTCTGTATCCAGGCCCTCACCCTCTCGCTTTCTTTCTTTTATTTTTCAATCATTTCACCTCAAGTAAGGCAATAAAGCTACTAAGACGCAAGAGGTTAAATAATATGAGACAAAAAAAAGAACATGATTGAAGATGGTAATAGTTTGGCATGGTTGTATGGTAAATTCGGCAAAAAGATAAAATTAAATTCCTTGTTATAATTTTTTATTGATTGGATAATTAAGAGTGAACAGAGTCCGTTTCATATGCGTGGGCATATATATATATATATATATATATATATATATATATATATATATATATATATATATATATATATATAAATTGAATTTGTAGGTCTGATGAATTGGATCGTATTTACGATTCTAATGGAATAAATTATGACCACGGAATATTAGTGTTTAAGCCTTTTTATTATATCCTTACTCTGTCCTGGACATTGAGTTCTACCTGGATTCTATCCTCTCGGAATTTTATATTAAAAAAATATACATATATGTGTATGCACCTATGTATATATATTTATATATTTTGCATATGTATGTGTATATTTACCACTAATATTATCAATCAATCTCTCTCTCTCTCTCTCTCTCTCTCTCTCTCTATATATATATATATATATATATATATATATATATATATATATATATATATATATATTTTAAGCTTAGCGCCCCGAGCAAGGCATGAAGCCACTAGGATGCAGGGGGGTTGCAGAAGATTTGTAGTAAGAGCAGATAGGAGTGATAGAAGAAAGGATGAAGGGAAGGGTAGTGTGTAGATCAATGTAACTGGAGATGTCGATTGACATTACATTTGAATAGTTGGGGATTATAGCTATCAGGGAAACAGTAATTGGGAAGGGTGTTCCACAGGCGAGAGGTGCGAGGTATGAAGCTATTAGAGTAGAAGAGACGGCTACATTTTAAAGTTTCTACAGTGTAAGGGTGAGAGCGTAATGCCAGCCTCGTAAGGCGCTTGTATTCATGGAGACTGGGGACCAGGGAAAGAAGCTCATCGGAGCAGTTGCCATGAAAGTATTTGTAGAAGAGACAGAGAGAGGCGACGGCGCGTCTGTGAGATAGTGGCTGCAGGCGAGACGCCAGATCAGGGCCAATCACATTACATATCCGTCTCTGGATCTTGTCAAGAACTCCGAGGTAAACAGAAGGTGCCCCAGACCATATATGGCAGCAATACTCCATGCAAGGGCGAATGGTCGTTTTGTATATTTGAAGTATCGATTCAGGGGAGAAAAATTTCCTGGCGCGGCACAGAGAGCCAACTTTCCTCGCGGTGGACGATGCAATTGACTCAATGTATTTGTTCCATCTCAGGTCAGCAGTCAACGTGAGACCGAGCAGACGCAGGGAGTCACTCTCAAGAAGTTGACTATCAGACATTCTAATGGAGGGCAGGTAAGGATATCTATGGTGGTTATATATATATATATATATATATATATATATATATATATATATATATATATATATACTACGATTAATACTTGGTTGGAAAAAAATGATAAATGAAATAAATCCTAAAGAGACACCAACAAACGTTTAAAATAAGATATAATATATATATATTAAAATAGAATATAATTTTAATATAAAATATGATGTATATACATTAAAATAAAATATAATATTCAGGTATCCATAAAGTTCGTGTGCACTTTAAAAAATTTATAACTTTATTTGTATTTGCGATAGAAATAATCTGTAAAAATTGTTATAAAGTTTAATGTACCGAGTTTTAAGTATAGCTAAAATAACTAATGTAATTTCAGGCATTACTGTAAATCAGTTGGCAAATGTTTTCCATGAACTGCAAAATCGTATTACCCTTTGTATTGCTAATGATGGAGGACATGTGGAAACTTAAATAACATTTCAATAAAAATTAAAAAAAATATAGATTCACTTCTGTCTAATCCTTTTTACAAATTATTCCTATCACAAATACAAATAAAGTTATAAATTTTTTAAAGTGCACACGAACTTTATGGACACCTTGTATATGTGTGTGCGCGCGCGTGTGTGTGTGTGCTTATATTATTTTCAGATCGCATGGCTCTATAAAGGAAAAAAATTAATAAAAAGGCAATAGAAAAAACAATTCTTGACCAACGCGTTTTGTCATCTGAGTGACTTTATACGAGGGCCTTTTTGACACTGATAATGTCCTTCAGATATATATATATATATATTAATGCGTGTTTCATTAAATAATATAGACAAGTTTTGTCTATTTATTTAAGTAAATTCCTTTTATATTGTCGAATAAGCTTTGATGTTGATGCATGTTTTTATTGTTAATCTTGTCTAAGATTTGTTTATTTGTTTGCATGGAAGATTTCTATGCAACGATAAATTCGTGCATATGAAACGCAGGAAGCTTTGAGTTTCATGATGCCACCCATGACCACTCAAGCCGAGCATTGCAAAAGCGGAACCGTTACGCTGTTTGATTTTTTTTTTTTTTTTATAGAAGACCGTAGATTGCTGGTGAACTGGAAGTTATCCGCGATTGGACTATAAACTGCCAACAGGGGTCGCAGTGTGTGATTAAAAAGGAGGAAGTGGTAGCTGACGGATGGTATACAAGTCGATACCCGATCAGTATCGGCTGAGCCTCCGTGGAGAGGGGGATATGATGTTGAAAGACCAGAAACCTCTAATGAACCTCGGCTAAAAAAATCACTGATGATGTGTACTAAAGCATCAAACATACACATTTCACGATATTATTGAATATGTGTTAAAAGCGTTCAGGAAGAGAAAGTTCTTCAGGTAGGTAGTAAATTCATTTTAGAAAAAGGCCCGCAACCTTCAAATTTTATGTCGTTCTTCGAATCCAGAGGTTGTACTGAAAATTTTGAGTTATAGTGTCGTAAAAAGACAAATGTTTTCTAAGAGCTATAAAGGATAGGAAATTGTGGAGAACCATTACCGCCCACGTTCTAAAGAATAATAATAATAAGATTAAAGACGTTACTCGACGTCAGTCATTCTCAACCACTGTGACGTAGCACTCTAGTGTGTCGCGCGATTCTCTTAAGCGAGACGCGAATTATTGTCACGGCATATATATATATATATATATATATATGTGTGTGTGTGTGTGTGTGTGTGTGTGTGTGCGCGTGAACGTGTCGAAGTGGTAATTGTACAGTGTTAGTATTTGAAGAAATGAATAAGTATTAAACTTGTTATCCCACATTAGCTAAAACGGCTTCATCAGTTTTATTGCAATTTTCTACTTCTTATTTATGTGAATTAGGCTTCTCGACCTTAAATAACATCAAAAATAAAAAGCGAGGAAGATTATGTTGTTGAAGAAATGAATAAGCATTAAACATTTTATCCCATATTAGCTAAAACGGCTTTATCAGTTTAGTAAATTAAGTTTCTCGACCCTAAATAACATGAAAAATAAGAATTCATTTGCTCCTAGGTTGACTAAAGAATGCAAAGAACTTATATAAAGAAGATGAATTGATCGCTATTTCTAGTGAGCGACAACTCAAAAAGAAAACATTCGATGGTACCCATTGATACATCAAAGTTTGACACTAAATAACATAAAAAAATAAGAAGCGAGAAAGAATCGCTCAACTGAACAAGAAATGTGGGTCTTCTTATTGCATCAAGCACTGGAGAAATCACAAAAAAATTAGAGCACAGGTTTCACACTAAATAAACTGCACACACATTTGAATAGAAACATTGAAATAAAGTTAAGTTCATATTTGTGTGTGCATTTTGTTTTAATATATCGATTTATTTCATAACATTTAAATGTATACCCTTTAAAAATTTTGCTGTGCTATTTTCATTTGCTCCTAAGTTGCTTAAAAAGGTTGAGAAACATTGATTTCAAGACTTACAACAGCAGCAACAACTAAAATGATCAGCAGGTGTCATCGGCGGCTTTAGCTTGTATCCAAGAATTTAATTTCTTCTTTTCTGATCGCTTCCTTTATGATGATGGCACTGACAACTAATGTGTGTATTGAAATGGTAATTGTACAGCGTTAGTATTTAAATAAATGAATAAGTATTAAACATTTTATCCCACATTAGCTAAAAAGGCTTTATCAGTTTTATTGCAATTTTCTGTTTCTTATTTATGTGAATTAAGCTTGTCGACCTTAAATAACATCAAAAATAAGAAGCGAGAAAGACTACGATCAACTGAAGTAGAAATGAGGGTCTGCTTATCGCACATTCAACCAAACCGTGAAGAAAGACACTAGGCACAGTTCTCATACTAAATAAGCTGCACACATAGCGGAATAGAAACAATGAAATAAAGTTCATATTTGTGTGTGTATTTTTTTTTTAAATCTATGGGTTTATTTCATAACATTTAAATTATAAAATTTAAAATTATAAAATTTAAAATTTTGCTAAGTGTGCCATATTTTCATTTGCTCCTCGGTGTCCCGTTGCTTAAAAAGGTTGAGAAACATTGATCTAGGGTAAAGGGGGAAGAATTAATATTTTCACATAATACAATAAGCGCCTGCTTATCGCACATTCGACCAAACATTGAAGAAATCGCGAAAAAACACTAGGCAAAGGTTACACACTAAATAAGCAGCACAAATAGATGAATAGAAACATTGTAATAAATTAATTGATATTTGTGTGGGCATTTTTGTTAATCTATGGCTTTATTAGAAGACATTTAAATGTATACAGTTTAAAAGTTTCGCTAAGTTCACTGTGATATTTTCATTTGCTCCAAGGACTGCCGTGATATTTTCATTTGCTCCTACGTGTACAGGCATATTTTCATTTGCCCCCAGGTTTTCCTTGTTTTTTTTTTTTAAATTTGCTCCTAGGAGTCCCGTGATATTTTCATTTGTTCCCAGGACAGCCGTGATATTTTCATTTGCACCCAGGTCTTCCGTGATATTTTCATTTGCTCCTAGGATTGCGTGTTATTTTCATTTGCACCCAGATCTGCCGTAATATTTTCATTTGATCACAGGTTTTCCGTGATATTTTCATTTGCACCCAGATCTTCCGTGATATTTTCATTTGCTCCTAGGTGTACAGGCCTATTTTCATTTGCTCCTAGGTTTTCTTTGTTTTTTTTTTAATTTGCTCCTAGGAGTGCCGTGATATTTTCATTTGCTCCCAGGTCTGACGAGATATTTTCATTTGCTCCCAGGACAGCCGTGATATTTTCATTTGCATCCAAGTCTTCCGTGATATTTTCATTTGCTCCTAGGTGTACAGGCCTATTTTCATTTGTTCCTAGGTTTTCTTTGTTTTTTTTTTAATTTGCTCCTAGGAGTGCCGTAATATTTTCATTTGCTCCCAGGTCTGCCGTGATATTTTCATTTGCTCCCAGGACAGCCGTGATATTTTCATTTGCTCCTAGGATTGCGTGTTATTTTCATTTGGACCCAGGTCTGCCGTAATATTTTCATTGGATCACAGGTTTTCCGTGATATTTTCATTTGCACCCAGGTCTGCCGTGATATTTTCATTTGCTCCTAGGATTGCCGTTGCTTAAAAAGGTTGAGAAACACTGGCCTACGTAGATATTTCAAGAGTAAGATGAAGTGGAATCCACGATACTTCAAAAAGTTAATGCCCTGAGAAGATTCCAACTTTTTTAAAATGCGCATGCAAAAAATAATAGAAAAACAACGAAAAGATGTTTACTATAGTCTGAGAAGAAAAATATATTGACGATCTTCGGCCAGACAAAACGCATCGAGTTAAACTGTCTTCTCCCATTATCGATTAGTTTAACGTTGTTTTCTTTCATTTTTGAGCATAAGATTTACGTAGGGTCCTTAAAAAAGACAGACACATCTAGTGGCCTGAAACTAGTCTGATTCAAGGGCAGTAAAAATATAGCGTCCTATAAGAATCCAGATGATAGAAAATAAAACAGCAGATTAAATTTAAAATAAGTAATGGAAGTACAGGGTGCGATGATTAAAATGTCGCCGTTTTATATTTTAAATTTCGCGCATGCGCTTTGTTTTTGATTTTGTCGAGTGCACCGTATAGTAGGGTCAATTGGACAGCGTCTGTGAGAAAAAGACGCAATTCACTTCGCCGGAAATTTAGAAACAGCTTGCTGTACTGCTTGGCATTCGTGCCGGAAGCTTTAATACAAACATTTCTGAGTGGGGAGAGCGCAGAGGATTCGGAAAGAGTTGGGTGAGTGTAATGGTATGACTCTTCGGAAACTCACTCTGATCCTTCTGAAAAGAAAAGAACACCCCAATGTATTGGTAAGAGTCCCAGACTCAAAACAAAGGCTTACATCAAGTATCTTGCGGGGGTAGTGTCACCTTGGGTCAAGAAGGTAGCTGCTGGAAGACTTATGTCTGGCAACATAACTCTGTACCATGCCACACACGCAGGAGTACCCAGTCATGGCTGTCAGAAAATTTCTGTGACCACATCAACCCTTACATTTGGCCACGTAACTCCTGCAACCCACTTGATTATTATAATTATCGGGTGCAGTTGAGCAAGAGACAATCTAAACTGTTTGTAACACCGAAGATGAAAAGAAGCCCAGGATTATGGCAACATTCTCCAACTTAAAGAAGACAGTTCAGAAGAGTTCCAGAAGATTCCGAAGTCGTCTGGAGACCGTGTTTGAAGTCAATGACGATTTTATTGAATCAATAAACTCTTTAGGATTTCAAGAATTTGTTTCTGCAATTTTGGTAAATATATCTGTTAAAAGGAGATGTCAGGGTTATTTTGATTTTTGTGTAATTTAGATGTCAATTGATCCTTCCATCGCAGCCTGTACATACGTAAACACAAAAACGGACAAAAAGAAAGACATGTAATGGGATATATATATATATATATATATATATATATATATATATATATATATATATATATATATATATATATATATATATATATGTATTGAACAATAAAAAAATATTAAAAAATTAAAATCTTCAGACACACTGGGTTGTAGATTAATATTCTTTCGTTTTTTTTTATTATTATTGTTTCATTTAGATTCCTCGACTAGTTTCGGCAAAAATGGCCATCATCGGGAGGAGAAATATTTCTGCTTGCTGGTAGCAGTAAACTACAGAAATGAATGTCTTGATGGAGAAAATGAACTTTTGTCTGTAGTTTTCATTTGTTTTTTTTATCTTTTTAACATGAATCTTTTAACATTCCTTGTTTTGGTCAAACAGTCTCTTTTAAGTTGTTATTTGAGATAAGAGCTGGATGGATCTATGCTGCTCTGAATTCCCGTGGT
>OZ010611.1:60103791-60111291 GCA_963932145.1 Acanthosepion lycidas
TTTACTTAATTCTTTAATAGATTTAAGGAAATTCGACGAAACCTACATCCAAAGAATTTAGCTAGCCTTACCCATACGCACACACATACACAGACGTGCAAACACACATGCACGCACGCACGCACGCACGCAGGCACGCAGGCATATATATATATATATATATATATATATATATATATATATATATATATATATATATATATATATGTATTTGAAGATGTTTGCACATGCACATACACTCATATACACATACACATACAGTTAATCTATCTATCTATCTATCTATCTATCTATCTATACACTCTCTCTCTCTCTCTCACACACACACACACACGAATATATATATTTGGAGATGTTTGCACATGCACATACGTTCACAGACATACGCATACTGTTCATATCTATCTATCGATCTACGCATGCACACACACAAATATATTTTGGATATTTTTGCTCATGCATATACGCTCACAGACACATAAAAATACTGTTCATATCTATCTATCTATACACGTACGCACATGCACACACACATACATATATATATATTAGAAGCTGTTTGCACATGCACATACGCTCAAACGTACTGTGTAGAACTTGCATATTTTAACTTTGACTTTATATATATATATATATATATATATATATATGTTGAAAATAAAATCCTTACATTTGCCTAGATAAAGTCCATCGGAGGACGAAATGCGTTGGTAAGAACAATTACTTTTGTTTTTATTCGTGTTGTCTTATTACGTATATATTTTATTTATATCTGAATTTTTACGCGCGAGCGCACACAAACACACACACACAGAGAGAGAGAGAGAGAGAGAGAGAGAGAGAGAGAGAGAGAGAGAGAGAGAGAGACAGCGTTCTAGATTTCAAAGTTCAAAGTTCACCTGTTATTTTGTTTTTTCTTTTTTTTTTTTTAAATATAAGCGATTTAATTTTGATTTTGTACATAAGTATATAATTTTGAGCTACCCATAATGCACCACTTGTCAACATATATAAATAGTCGGTCTTTATATATATTTTATATATTATATATTATTTATATATATATTTATTATATATATATTTATATGTATTTATATATATATTAATTATTTATATATATAAATACATATATGAAGTGTCTGTATATAAATAAATGAAGTGTCTGTATATATATATATATATATATATATATATATATATATATATATATAATTATTTATATATTATATGCGCGGCACTTATTAGAAAGCGCTCAATATCAGAGATAGAGTTAACATATTTGGTTGGATTGATGTGAGTTTGTGACCCTGGGTTTCACGGTTTTGACGATCGCAAAAGCGTGAAACCCACGGTCACAAACTCATATTAATCCAACCAAATATATATATATATATATACATATATATATATATATATATATATTGTGTATATTTAGGCAACATATTTTTATTCAAAAAGGTTTTGTCAAATAATTTAGACATATCATGTCGATTAGTTTTCTTTGCGATCCTTTCAAGCTTGTGGATTTAATTTTTGGCAGATTTAGAAAACCGAGTAAGAAGAATACCAAAATTTTCTTTCAAATAGTTTTTATTTTCCCAAGTACTTTCAATCTCATATTGGACCATCTTCAGGGGCTTAAGTTGTCTGAGATTATGTATATGTGTTTCTGTGAATTTCAACTTTTTTTTTTTCTTTTTTTTTTACTTCTCATTGATTTCAAAGTTTAAAGTTCACCAGTTCTTTTGAGTCTTATGTATATCTGGCATTTTATTCGCTCTGTAGGAAACTGTAATGCTCCACCTGCATTCAACTTACGGGTCTTTGTTCGATCATTTATTTATTTTCTTTTTTGTATAGAAGAATATTTGAAACAGAAATAGACGAAACATGACTATCCTCCCGTCGAGGTCAAAAGAGTAAATTCCTCAGATTGGTAGGCAATGCAATCGAGGGATACAGACAAACAATAACGTATCTGAGTGCTTTTGAGCTCGCAGATGGGGAATATATAGTCTTTCGATTTTCAGCGCTGATATCGATTTAATTAACCACGACCCAAAGAAACAATTTATTTTCTCCGCTGAGACAACGAATTTATTTTTGGTGCACAGCCTAGGTTTAATGACCCACCTACCACATGCAAATAAATCTATCGACAAAATACCGATACAACACTCCTTACCATCTACATAAACACACACGCAAACATATATATATATATATATATATATATATATATATATATATATATATATATATATATATATATATATATATATATATATAAACGTTATTTTTAAGTGCGTACTCTAGGAGGCACGATGTAGTAATGGATAACAGCTCGGATGGAGGAATCGGAAAACTGAGTTCGAATTCCAGTCGGGTTCCTTACTTGCCATTAAATACCATTGAGAAAGGCATGAAACCGTTTATTTTCTGGCTAAATAGGACAGACAGACTAGGTCCTGTATCCTTGTGCAGTAACTGATTTTCTCAGGAATTAGAAAAAAACCTTACATTTTGTGTCTTAGGATAAGCGAAGGAGGGAATAAGAGAAGGGCTACTCTGAATTCAATCTCCCCCAACTATGGGTTAAGCAGCTCCAGCAACCCGCAATTAGCCAAACGTGATAAGTACGCCTACACTCTTGAAAATTGAACGGGCTCCCTTCGTGAAATGGGTGAGAAAAATATCTGGATCTGGCCTAATGAGCTTTCCACCTTTGTTATTAGGTTGGTGCAAAAATAATGACGTAATAATGTCGTTTTTTGACGTATTTTTTAACGTCAAAAAACGACCTTTCTTTCCATGATTGAGATGCTATCGTTGCTTAGCTTTTTTTAAATTAATAACTACCGGCCTATATCTGGAAGTCTTACTAAAAAAAAGATTGTGTCTCTCCCCAAACCGAATCTCTTAAGAGAAAACATTCCTATAGCTGAAGCGTGTCGTTACCAATTTGGGGAGCAGCATCTCGATAAGGGAGACCACATTGAATTATTTATTTAATGAATGCTCATCTCTCGTTGGTGACAGGCATTGCGAGATTATTTAAGAATAGGTTGTTTTGGTTTTGTAGCAATGTGTAGTATTGGGAGAAACTATCCCTAGCCCAGCCTAATCTATGTTCACTTTCCTTTTTTCCCATACTAAATTTGTTATAACTGAGCCATGCATCGAGATATTTAAAACGTTTAATTTTTACTAAATGCACAATATGAATTTTTTATAATGGATTCAGGGTTGGTACCATGATTGCTTTCATTCCAATTTCATTGTTCGAGGATTGTCGACTATATTTTAGTTTGTTTTGGTTTTGTAGCAATATGTAGTACTGGGAGAAACTATTCCAAGCCCAGCCTAATCTATGTTCACTTTCCTTCTCTCCTATACTAAATTTCTTATAACTTAACCATACACCGAGATATTTAAAACGTTTAGTTTTTACTAAATCCACAATATGAATTTTTACAATGGATTCAGGGTTGGTGCCATAATTGCTTTCATTTCCAGATTATGGTTTCTGTTTTGGAAAGCTTTATCTTGATTTCTGTTTCTTGGAGCACTTGGAAGACAATGTTGAATTTTTGGTTCAAGATCATTTCATTTAGGTTTTTTTATTTGTTTTTAAAATGAGGTACGCAAGTAACAGCGAACATGCAGATGAATTATTGCAATTTTTTCAATGCACTTGTCATCAACGTTTCCTCGATTGTAGACAATATGATCTGCATGTTTTCTGTGCTCAGTTCAAACTGGAACATAATAGAAGGCCGAAGTTTTTTCGAGTTTAATTTAATAACAACCGGCCTCGATCTGAAAGTCTTACTAAAGAAAGATTTTGCACCTCTCCCACCCTGAATCTCTAAAGGGAAAACCCTCCTATAGCTGAAGCGTGTCGTTACCAATTTGGGGAACAGCATCTTGATAAAGGGAGACCATCTTGAATGATCTAATTAAGGACTATTCTATGTTCAATTTCCTTCTCCTCTTTTTGTGACCCAAGTAAATGGTTAAAGAAATAGCAAAACACGTGTTACAGAGATATCATATATTGAACAATAAGTACAACAGAAGAGTATTGCACGACTATTAAGTGTGTGTCGGTTGACCCAGCGTTCAATCTATCCGACTGTTAATATTTAACAGCCCCCCTACCCATGAGGGATGTATATGGCACAAGGCCGAGTTTACCGTGGGTTCTCCGAGCCGTATTCCCTTTGAACCCGTATAAACGGGTTCAGGGACTGTCTACCTCACCAGACGAAACTTTGTCCCTGCCGCAAAGCCTCGTCCGGGTTCCTCTCTGCTCGAAGCAGAGAGTTTGACAGTTGAACAATCTAGGCGACTATTATATTTAGTAGTCCCCCCCAAAAAAAAGAATGTATGTGGCACAAGGCCGAGTTTAACGTGGGTTACTCCGAGCCCGTAGGCTCAGCCAAAAATATTCCCTTTGAATCCGCCTAGAAGGGTTCAGGGACTGACTACCTCCCTGGACGAAACTTTGACCTGCGGCAAAGCTTCGTTCGAGTTCCTCTCTGCCGAAGTTTAACAGCTGAACAATCTAGGCGACTCTTCCTCCAAGGCCTTCTCTCCTTCTAATCTTATAGTAGGCGAAAGAATCCAACATGGACTCTTTGGAGGGAAAACACCTCAACACCCCTATACTATTTTTTATAACTCAAGATAATGGAAGTGTTTTCTATTTACTAAATTGACATCCTGAATTTTTACGATGGATTTAGGGTTAGTGCCATGATTGCTTTCATTCCAATTCTATATCATAGTTTCTGTTTTCGAAACATTTATCTTGATTTCTGTTTCCTTCATAATAAACAAGAATATGGTCTGCATGTATTCTGTGCTCAGTTCAAATTGGAACATTCTAGAAGGCCGGAGTCTCTTCCAATTTATGGATTCTATAGTCGGGCTTCACTCATTCCGTCTGTTTCGAAGGTGTGAATAAGCAACAGAACACTTTGTATTATGGCAAATTGTTCAATAATTATCGATCCGATTCACGGGAAGAGTCATTTATGAAACCGAACTAATTACAATGAAGATCCAGGCTACGTTCGCTTTGAATTCTCAGGTGTGATTCGTCATGATGTAAATAGTCCCAACGAATTTACATTAGTTTTAAATAAATGCGCATGAATCACAGCGTATATCTGAGAACATTCAGAGTTAAATTAGTTTCTGACGTTAGCGACTCGGAATCGGAAATCGAGGAGCTGAGTTTGAATTTCTGTCGAGTACGTTACTTCCACTTCACAAAAATGCCCTTGGTAAAGAGTATGAATCCACCGCTTCTAATCCCAGCAATAGGTTGCATACTCGAACAGGTCTTGTTGGCCAGTCTGGAAGAGGGACTAATATAAATCTGTATGTAACCCTGGCGAAGCACATAGTATAGCAGAACAGACTCAGTTCTATAGCATTGGGTGGCAACCTCTCTAGAAGAAGGAAAACTCTTTATTCAAAACTGTGTGTAGCCCTAGCGAAGGACATACTATGCAGCCAAGGAATTGTTAGTTCTCATTGACTCAATGATCCCGATTATTGACATACGAGCTAATAGCCTTGAGAAAGGCATGAATCCAACTCTTCTCTCCTCATCTATGGATAAATAGCAGACAGTTCTATAGCATTGGGTGGAAACCTCTCTAGGAGAAGGAAAACTCTGAATTCCAAACTGTATGTAGCCCTAGCGAAGGACATACTATGCAGCTAAGGAAAGATTCGTTCTTATTGACTCCATGATCCTAACTATTGACTTACGAGCTAATATCCTTGGGAAAGGCCTGAATCCAACTTTTTTCCCTCAGCTATGGATGAATAGTAGGACAGACTCAGTTCTATATCCTTGTGTGGCAACCTCTCTAGAAGAAGGAAAACTCTGAATTTAAAACTATATGTAGCCCTAGCGAAGGACATACTATGAAGCTAAGGAAAGGTTCGTTCTAATTAACTCCATCATCACAATGATTGTCTTACCAGCTAATAACCTTCGGAAAGGCATGAATCCAACTCTTCTTCGATCAGCTATGGATAAACAGGACAGCATTGGGTGGCAAGCGACATAGAAGGAAAGCTCTGTATTGTAAGTAGACCTTGCAAAGCACATTCTATGCAGCTAAGGGGCATACAGTGGCTATATGATCCAGAATACGCCAGCCTCTTCACAATTAAATTGGACACATGTTAAATTGCGATTGTCAAGTTTGGCACAAGGAAACGGGGATTATTACAGAAGATTTTGGTGCCAATAGAATGTAATTGTTAATATTAGTTTGAAACGAAGATGATACAACAACGGTATATTTATTATTATTATCATTATTGTTATTATTATTATTATTATTATTATTATTATTATTATTATTATTATTATTATTATTATTATTGTTATTATTGAATGGGCGGTTCAGAACGAAAAATTAGCGAACCGACTTCAATTTTCGATCGATTTTCTTTCAGTCACCTTTGAGCAAATACCCAGGAGAAAAGCACGAATCCGTCCCTTAAGAGTTACTAAACTGAATTATTTATTGAGGCCCATTTTAATTCCCCAGGACAAAATATATACATGTTGACATTTCGAATCGCTAAAGATCGGAAGCCATGAAGGCCATACCTGCCGTAGCATCAGGTTATTTATTATTATTATTATTATTATTATTATTATTATTATTATTATTATTATTATTATTACTTGATTATGGTCCGGCAAAGAGATATTTACTGTAGCCCATATTAATTCAGCAGGGCAAAACAAGTACATTTAACACTTCCAGCCGGTTAAGATCACAAGCCATTGACGTTGTACCCAAGTATGTACATGTTGACAATTTCAATCGATTAAGATAAAAAGCCATGACGGCCATATCAGCTGGAGCATCAAGGCATTTATTATTATTATTATTATTATTATTATTATTATTTGCTTTCTGTTTAGTTCAATTCCTCAAGTTGTACTAACCAGAATATTTATTGAGGCCCATTTTAATTTACTAGGGCAGAACATGTGTATGTTGACACTTCGAATCGCTTAAGATCGGAAGCCATGAAGGCCATACCTGCCGTAGCATAAGGTTATTTATTATTATTATTATTATTATTATTATTATTATTATTATTATTATTATTATTATTATTATTCTCTAACTCTGATGTTTCAACCTATTTTAGCAAAATTACTTTTTCTTTCAGAGTGCGCAATTTAAAATATGTTTTGGATATCATGTCCATTTTTTCAATGCATGAAGAACCATGGCTTTGTAGAGATTCCTTTTCTTTATTACCTCTGAATTACAATGACTTATTGGTTTGGAATTTAAAGTTTTCCCAAAGGAAGAGACGAAAACATCGTGTATCCTACCCTAATCAGAGCCAGTGTAGATAAGTGGCAGACAAGGAAGTTGGATAGATAGTAAATATAGGAAAGAGCTACAAAGAACAGGGATTTGGGGTGTGAAGATGGCCTTCCATGTCCGT
>OZ010611.1:60113791-60118791 GCA_963932145.1 Acanthosepion lycidas
GAATACTAGACCTGGCTTCTTTAGTATTTCCTCTTTTCTAGCGAGATTAATGCTCGACAAGCGTACATATAAATTTTAGATCAAAATAGAATTCTTTTCATTTTTCATTTTTCATTCATAATAGTCAAATTTTAGGAATACGTTTTCACAGCGTCGCCCACTTGACGACAACGTGACCATGTTTAAACGGAACGCTGATCATAAAACTTTCAGTTATCTGTTTGGATAAGTCTTGTTCTTATGTCCATCGTCTTTGTCATGTTCAATTGATAATGTTAATTATATTTTATGAATATGTCCTGAAGATGGTTTATTAGACCGAAACGTCCGACGTTGACATTATATTAACATTAAAACAGCATAATTGCATATAAGGATTTTTGTTTGTTTTTTCCGTATATTTTTCTTCATATATATATATATATATATATATATATATATGTAAGCAAATATATGGATATAGAATCCGACAGTATGAAGAAAAATATTACAACATATTACATATTACATCCGATGCTTGCATCTACCAAATCTCATACAAAAACTGTGACTTAAAATATGTGGGCTCGACAAGCGTACATATAAATTTTAGATCAAATAGAATTTCTTTCATTTTTCTTTCATAATATTCAAATTTAGGAATACGTTTTCACAGCGTCGCAAACGTGGTGACAACGTGACCATGTTTAAAACTAAACGTTGATCGCATAAACTTTTAGTTATCTGTTTGGATATGTCTTGTTCTTGTGTCCATCGTTTTTGTCATGTTAAGTTTGATAATGTTATTTATATTTTATATTGAATATGTCCTGAAGATAGTTTATTGACCGAAACGTCCGACGTCGACATATTAACATTAAAACAGCATTATTGCATATAAGGATTTTTGCTTGTTTTTTCCCGTATATTTTTCTTCATATATATATATATATATATATATATATATATATATATGTATATATATATATATATATATATATATATATATGCTCGACATGTATGAAACGCTAAATTAAAAAGAAAATTTGACTGATAACTCATAAATCGTCTCGTTATAACATACACCCTTGCGTAAATTAATTGAAACAAACGCTTTAGTTTCCTTTCTTTCAACATACGGTCAGTTTTAGACCCACTGGGGTGACAGGGTGTAATCGATTTTTATTTTTTCCTCATATTGCGTCATTTGCAGTGGTGTGCAGAAATATGAATCTATTTTCGGTGTGCAGGACGAAATTTGCTTGGCCTTGAAAAATATTGCGTCATCTGTGATTGGATCAGATTTTCAACACGCCCAGACACTATTGTGTCGACTGTCGATTAGTTGTCCTACGGCCATTGTCTGCGATAGACGTTACTCCAAGGAGGCGTAAGAAAATTGAAACGCTGCACGAACACACTGGCAAGCCTTAGCAATGAGCAAATGAATGTACTATCGACTGGTCCGAAAACTCTCTCGATTTAAATCTAATCGAGAATCTGTGGTCAACCTGCAAAGAAACACTTCGTGTAATGGACATACGAAGTACTAACATGTCCACTGGTTCATGTTTCATTGGAAAAATATGAATAAAAGTAAATAATGATGGAGTTATTCGTTTTGTTTCAATTAATTTGCACCAGGGTGCAGGCTATTTGAGGTTGACGCCGGAGCTCACAAGTTGGCATAATAGAACAGAGTGTGTCATTTCTAGCCAAATCAAATCAAATATTAAGTTTGCTCTGAAATTGAAGTGTGATTTTGACTTCCTAAAGTGCATAAGGTATTTAGCAGTAGAATTATTTTGCTGTGTTTGCAATCTGTATTGCTGCCAAACAATTACATCCCTGGAGGTTAATTGGTGAACGGTGGTGTAAGTTGGGCAGAAAGAGATGATAGGTTAAGTAGGGCTGGTTCAGAGGTCACGGGACGTCAATTTCAGGATAAAATAGCTTAAAACAAATATACAAACATATATTTTTTATTTGAAACCTGGAAAATTTATAAAATCTTCAGAATTAAAATAGATGTTTTTAGCTGGAAAATCGGACTTTACTTCCGATACTACCAATGCCTCTATTGAAGCAATAATATCAGTTTCAGTTAAATAATTTCCATTTTTGGTAACAGATAGTAATGACAAATATATTACCCTATTTACCTCTATTGTCCTCATCTTTGTCGCCATATTTATTACAACGTTTCGGCCAAGAACACATGGCACAGTGGATAAAGGCGTTAGTTAGATCCAGAGACAGGACCCAAAGAGTGTGAGTTCAATACCCGCTTAAGGCAGTGGAGAACTTGGAGAGGGCAATTAACAGGAGATAGCTGATAACTGACATACATTAAACATGGCACGTGGAACTAGGACAGTCTACCCCAGTGAGCGAAATAAAAGGTTCAGTTCGACATTCCAACCATCTGAAGAAGGCCAGAGCGTACAACGGCCTAAATGTTGTAATAAATATGGCGACAAAGATGAGGGCAACAGTGCAAATAATGTTAATAGTGTACATAATACCTGATCTCAGAAATATAAACAAATGTATTACCGTTCCTTAAAATATGTCATGACAGGCGATGAATAGTGGGTTGCCTACAACAATATGCAACGTAAATACCAAGAGGTTGATAAGTGATCCTGAAAGGTGAAATCCATGGAAAAAATATATTGTGCATGTGGTAAGATAATTTAGAGTTCTTAAAATGCAATGAAACGCTAAATGCACATTTATACGTTCAGCAGGTGCAACGTGTCCATAAATGTTTGAAAAGCATCCTGCGTATCTCAATAGAAAAAAATTGTTCTCTTCTATGACAGCGCAAGGCCATATACAACAAGAACAACGGGGGATTTGGAAGTCGGCTAGTTTGTTCTACCACATTCGCCACATTCACCTGGCCTTGTGCCAACCGATTTTTGCTTTTTTCTATAAAACGCATCGATATGCAAAACTTTATGTAATGAAAATCAGATTCAACAGTTTGTCAAAAATGTTTTCACGTCAAAACCTACGGAATTTTACTCAAAACGTCTCGAAGAAGCTGCCTGATAAACAACAACAAATCATTCAAAATAGTGGTGATATATATATATATATATATATATATATATATATATATATATATATATATATATATATATATATTAAATGATGCAGTATAATTAATATTATAAAGTAGTCATACAAAAAATAAATCGGTAAAGTTAATGTAATTAATAGCGAATTTCCTTCGCTAACAAATTTAATAAAGCGTTAACTTACTAACCACTCGTTGAATGACGCGATCCTTGTTTTTAAAAATTGTAAAATGGATTAGATGTCCGGTCAATGTACTAGTACTTTCGCTAATTCTTTTATCATCTTCAGGCATGGATATTATTTTTACATTTTCAGGTAACTTCAGGTAAATTCCAAGATGAAAATAAATGTAATACACGTCGAAACATGTTTCTTTTTTAAAGTGTGTTATTGTTAAAAGTTACTGTACGCTCCAAAATGTTGCAACTATTAATAAAAAAACATTTATTTTCGTATGTATCTGAAATTACCTGAATTTGAAGCAAATATTATCCATGCCTCAAGATGCCTGTTGTAGAGAAGGCAGCTGAGTGGCGTTAATGCAAGGCATAATAGTAATGGTGACAATGAATCTCCTTGGAAGATCCCGCTTTTCATGTTGTTTGGTCGCGATGCTAATGACCCGTTTGTATGGTTTAGGTTTAGTATAGTCTTCCAGGTTTTCACACACTCCTTGTGAATTTGACCGTCCTGGGGCGTACTCGGTATATTTTTAGGCTCTTCTTGTGGTACACTGACGAACGCCTTTCTGTAGTCGATCCATGCTATCGATAAGTTTCTTTTCCTTGTTCTCAGCTCTTCCAATATTGTTTTATTGATAATGAGTTGGTTCTTGCACCCATAACTTCCTCTTTTATATCCCTTCTGTTCTGTTGGGAGCAAATTGTTTTTCTCAAGCAAGTTTTATATCCTCTCAGTTATGATAGAACTGAGGATCTTGTACATTGTTGGTAGGCAGGTGATGGGTTTATAGTTTTTCGGATTCTGTGTCTCTTCACTTTTCGGGCGTAGGTATGATTCTCCATACGTGAGCGATTTGGGGCATTTTTCTGGGTTTATGATTATATCATTATATGCCCAAAATAAACTATATGGTCTATTCCTGGTGCTTTTCAGTTTTTAGTTGTGCAGATGGCAGCGATTGTTTCAGTAATATTGATATCTGTTCATTGTTGATGCTATATATGTGTGTGCTGTTCCTGTTGTTGCTTGATCCATGTAGCCTCTTCAGTGTGCATTTTGCAGCTTTCTCACATCTTAAACCAGAATTCCTCGAATTCGTGGATATAGAGCTGGGTCATTTATTTCTATTCTATTTTATTTTTTCCAGTTCTCGATATAGTTTCTTGGCATCTTTTTTGAAGATTTTGATTTGCCAGAAGAATTTGTTTCCTTTTCATAACGCCTGATTCTCTAGGCCTGAGTAATTAAATAGCAAAATGCATTCGCTAAATATTCTTTATATTAAATTTGTAAAGCTCTCTTCTTATATATATATATATATATATATATATATATATATATATATATATATATATATATATATATATATATATATATATATGTGTGTGTTATTAAAATAAAATCGAATCCTGTTCAGTTGCTTCAAAATAATTATTCCTGTGAGTGTGATCAGAAATGAGAGATGAGGTTGGTGAAAAAATATAAATTTATTATATATATATATATATATATATATATATATATATATACATACATATATATACATATATATATTCATTTTATATATATATATATATATATATATATATATATATATATATATATATATATATGTTGATGTTATTGTGTAGTCATTATCTCTTTGAATTGTTCAATGGATTTTAGAGAGTATTTCCTGTGTTTGTTTTTGCTTTTTCCCGCCTTTTCGGTAACAATATCTGATACATTCAATAAAACTGATATTCGTCAAT
>OZ010611.1:60121291-60123791 GCA_963932145.1 Acanthosepion lycidas
ATAGATATGTCTACTCAAAGTTAGCGGATATGGGATTTGAAAGATTTTCACGAGAGAAGTATTTTGCTTAATAGGCCTAATTGAACTTTGCATTACAGTTATGTCCTTCATGGCTGAGCTGTCTAAAATCACACCTTGCTATATCATAAATTGGATAACAGAAGCCATATATAGACAGGAGCTGCCCAGACTCCAGTTTACACTCGCGATAGATTACAAATTCATCTCAACATCCTTGTGGGTGATGAATTCTCTTGCCTCTCCTACAACCCTTTTCCAAGAAACAAAACGTCTAAAAGCACACCTTGCTATATCATAAAATGGATAACAGATGCCATATATAGGCAGGAGCTGCCCTTTCTTCACTTTACACTCTCGATAGAGTCCAAATTAATCTCAGCTTCCTGGTGGCTGATGAATTCTCTCTCCCTCCCCTACAGCCCCTTTACAAGAAACAAAACATCGCAAGCCTGGCTATTCTATAGCTATTTCCATGGAAAGTATTCAGACAAACAATATCCCTCAGTTTCACCATTTCTAACCGTCACGGTCAACACCCGACATCAGAGCGTATCTCTCTCATTCCCTTCGTATTCCCTTAGTGAGATGTAAGTTCCACTCGAGCAGCATCTTCCCACGAACCACTATTTTGTGGAATCGACTCTCAAGAGGATGCTTCCTCGATTACTACAATCTTAACCTGTTCAAGTCTAAGGTTAACTCATAAACTACGCCCTTTACTTTTGCCAATCGCCTTCAGTAATCCTCTACCTTGAATGGCTCTTGGGACTTGTATAGTGTGAAAATTAGTAACAAATAAATCATCCAAATAGCTGTGGGTTTCCCGTACCGGCTTCAGTAAGTACCTGACTCCCCCTGCTTTCCTCTACCTTTACAAGAGGAGGTTCCGGGCAATAATGGAGTACTGCTGCCATATATGGGTAAGAGCTGCCTCGTTTTCATTTTGCAGTCTCGATAGAGTTCAAATTCATCTCAGCGTCCTTGTGGGTGATGAATTATTTTCTACCTTACAGCCCCTTTCCAAGAAACAAAACGTCGCAAGCCTCTGGCCAAGACCTACCATGCTACACAAAATGGAGCGAACAACATTTCATTTTCTTCGTATTCCATTAGTGAGATGCAAATTATACTCGAATGAAAACAAATTTCCACAAAGCACTGTTTTGTGAAAGCGACTTCCCAAGTTGATAATTCCGCGCTCATTATAAGCCTAACCTGTTCAACTTCAGCGTCAACCGTTATTTTCTCCTTATATCTGGGATAACAACAAAATTGCCCAAATCGCTGTGACTGTCTGTTTCATGCTTAAATACAATTTTCAGGCTTGACGATTGCGTTTAAGTATGAAACAGACTGTTGCCGATGGGTGCTGATATCAATGACCACTTTCATATTTACATACACTATGTCCCTGATATTAATCACTTTAATCCATAAGGATAACATACCTCAAAACTAAAATAGAGATGCCAATTTAAAGTTAGCAGATATGGGCTTTGAAAAGTCTTCACGAGAGACGAGCTTTCCTTAATAAGCATAATTTGCATTGCAGTTATCTCCTTCATGGCTGATCTATCTAAAAGCTCGCCTTGATATATAAAATGGATAACAGATGCCATATATAGACAGGAGCTGCCTCGTCTTCAATTTTCAGTCTCGATAGATTACAAATTGTGGATGATGAATTCTCTTCCTCCCTACAGCCCCTTCCGAAGAAACAAAACATCGCAAGCCTCTCGCTCGTCTATAGCTATTTCCATGGAAAGTATTCAGACAAACTATATGCCTCAGGTTCACCAGTTCTAACCGTCACGGCCAAGACCTACCATGCCACGCAAATTCTAGAGAACAACCTTCATTCCCTTCGTGAGATGTAAATTCTACTCGAAGAAATTTCTTCTCTCAAAGCTCTATTTTGTGGAAGCGACTCCCAAGTTTATACTTCCGTAATCGCTACAAGCCTAACCTGATCAACTTCAGCGTCAACCGTTATTTTCTCCTCATACCTGGGGTAAGAGAAAAATTGTCCAAATCGTGTAATACGATTGGATAATTGCCCATCTAACAAAATTTTTAATATCCAAAATAAAACACTAAACGAACTGAGTTTAATTTTTTACAGGTTTTCAGATAAGATGTTTAGCCATCTTGATACCATTTGTCGTAAGAATCCCTGAAAAACTCTTTGAGATATTCAGTTAAAAAGAGAGCAGATTAAAATTGTTTTGTGTCAGATTCACTGTCTTCCCATCTGAGCAATGGTGAGAGGAAAATAATCATTTGAGAAATAATCATTTGAGTAATGGTACCAACATTCTAGCTTTCATCTTCAAAGTTCATTGTAGAGCCATTGAAGAACAGTGAATAAGTTTTAAAAAAGAGGGAACAGTAGAGAGGAAAAATGGATCTGGAGGTCACAAGAGGAAGAGGGATCATCATTTCTACTCAGAGCTAAATACATTCTTATTGTTCAAAGTAG
>OZ010611.1:60128791-60138791 GCA_963932145.1 Acanthosepion lycidas
TGCCACATACATCCCTCGTGGGGGGGGGTTGTTAAATATTAACAGGCGCTACCAGCCCGGGGCAGGGTGAACCTGGGAACAACATCGATTAAGAGGTGGCTCCACGCTCCTCAAAACCTCCTGATCTGTCGGGCGTAGTTTATCGTCTTACCCAGGACCCGGATGTAGTTTGTCGTCATACCCAGGACCCGGATGTAGTTTGTCATACACAGGACGGGAATTTAGCCGGTACGGCCGCGAAGTGCAGGAATATGTAATCTGGGTAGCGCACGGCCTTCATATACCATCACCTAAGTGAAAGAAAACTGAATTCAGACCACCTGCTGGTTCGGAGATCTTGCCTCTTTAACTTCTAAGGGTGGGGGGCGTTGTAACTTCAACAATCCCAGTGCAAAAGGAACCGGAAAGCCATTGCACTATTCTCTCTTGAATGTCACCATGAACCACAATTGTGAGATGGAGGGGAGTTGTGGCCACAGTGGCGATGCAAAATGCGCTAATTGAATAAATGAATGAATGAATGTTCTGGTTTCGTGGCAATTGGCAGTGTTGGGCGAAACTATATCTGGCACAGCCTATTCTGGCCAATGTGTTTTTCGTATACTTAATATGTTATAACTTATTCTGCTTTACTGATACAAGTCTTACTACTTAGACCATAGCTGAGGAGAGAAGAGGTGTTCTATACTTAATTTGTTATAACTTATCCATAGAAATATATGAAGAGAGAGAGGGAGAGAGAGAGAGAGAGGGGGGGAGATGGCGGAAGAACGTGAATAATACGGAATAGGTATATAAAAGAAATCATGAGAAAAAAAGAAAGAAAATTAGAGAGTGACAAAAAGAGAAAGAAATAAGGAAGAAAGAGAGAGAGAGAGAAACGGAGTAAATAAAAGAAAAGAGAACACAGGACAGAAAGAGACGGAAAAGAAACAAAGAATAAGAGATAAAGAAAATACAGAGTGCAGAGTAAAGGAAAGAGAAAAGAAAAAAAGAAAAAGATTGATTCATTCATTTTCTACGGCTTATTAACCCTTTGCGAGTTTATTGTAAGAATTTTTTTGTGATAATAATGGTTTAGTCATACAAGTCTTATTAATTAACCCATGGCTGGGGTGAGAAGTGGTGTACTCATACCTTTCCCCAAAGTATTTTCGTGTAAATGAATATAAAGAATCCAACTGTAATTGGAACTCGGCTCTCCGATTAACAATTTTGAGTCAATATCCATTACACTATGTGCACATCCTATTTTACAGCACTTTGTATTCCCAAGCGGTCACCCATCTAGACAATTACCAGGATCGACGATGATTAACTTCGACGATCGTACAGGAAGCAGTGTTTTAACCTGATGCAGCCGTAAGCCAGAAAAGAAAGAGAAATAAAAGTGAAAGTGAAAGTAAAAGAATTTATTAGGTTGGTGCAAAAATAATGTCGTTTTCTCACATGTAAGAAAACGACATTATTTTTGCACCAACCTAATATATAAAAAAGAAAAAGTGGATGAAGTAGATAGATGTAAAAACTTCTTTCTGCATTCATGGCAATATCATGAATTGATTATTAGATTAAACATTATTCATTCACATTAATTTTTTGACATGTATTTCCTTCATATCAAATGGACTTTTTTTCAATTAAGAGAAATGCAATGTTATCACTGAAATCTAATTCTCTCAGCATTGATTATCACAGACGCAGAGAGACAGCCTGAGAAATTAAGATGAAATTCATAGTAATTTAAACAGAAAGAAATGAGTCTATGTTTTTAAAACAGATATGGTCATATAGCAAAGACAGAAAGGAAACTACAAGATTTACAAAAGGTAGTGAAGGAAAGCGAGAAGAAAGGACTAAACATCTATTGCAATGTATGGGTGTTATCAAAAGGAAATGGAAAATGACAAGTACAACGATTTAAATATCTGGGAAGTGTTTTGACAGAAGTCGGAAAGTACGACACTGAAATCCGAAGACTCATTGGGATAGTTGCCTTCCAAAAGCTAAGCAAAGTATAGAAAATAGAAACATTTGTTAGGAACGAAGAAAAGACTAATGGGCAATTATGTAATATTGATTCTCATACATGGCAGGGTGTGAAGATATTTGAAGCAACAGAAACAAAAAGTACTGAACTGTGACGTAATATCAGTCTTCACTGGGGTAGACTGTTCTAGTTCCACGTGCCATGTTTAATGGGTATCAGTTATCTCCTGTTAATTTCCCTCTGAAAGTTCTCCACTGCCTTAACCGGGTATTGAACTCACACTCTTTGGGTGCTGTCACTGGATCTAACTAACACCTTTATCCATTGTGCCATGTGTCCTTGACGACATCTGTGTATGAATTTCTGGGTATTATAAACCTAATGTCTTCAGCAAGCATTTTTTTTTACTAGTGATTATATTGCAATTTTTGCTGTTATCAAATCATGTTTTTACCAGAGCTCATATTGCAATTTTTGTTGTTATTATCGCTTTTCTCTTACACTCCTTTTTACCGATTCTCATATTGTATTCATTTCTATGCTTGGTCGGCTCAGGAGATTTTTGGGGCCCAGTATATGTGCTGATTCCTTAAGTTTACGAATTTTCCAATGGTGTTCTTTGTCTATGATCTCAACCTGATTCCACAGAGGGCGGTGATCTCTCTTCCTTCTCCATCTGCTTCTGTTCCAAATTTTTCCACACCCTGTAAACCCTTGTGTTTTAGTGGTCTTCCTGCCTTGCATTGTGTGATCCTGATTAAAAACAAGAAAAAAAGAAACCGATTTATGTTGCTTCAAGTCTCTTCCTCGTTTTTCCGAAAAGTACTTAAGTGTAAATGAATACAACAAACTAGATTTATATTCAGTACTAGCTTAAAAGATTGATTAGGCCTTCGGCTTGTTCAGGAGTTTAAGAGTCTCTAAGTCCTAAGCATTGGAAGCTCTCCTGTCTGCTATTCTGGGTTTTCACTTACAAGGGATTTTCATTTCCTCATTGTAGCCTAAGTTCTCTTGATTGCATTCTTGTCCTCTGTTGGCGTATATTTCTTCTTGTCAGGCATATTGCTGACATATGAGTCAGACAACAATAAACTACTGATCTCAAAATTGATCGCTGCATTTAAGTATTGCATTAATATTTAAGCTTAGCTTTTAAAAGTTCAACGATAATTCTTCTGTCGCCATTTTATTTAAGCTAGCTCCTGCAGTGGCCTCTTGATTGGGCCTTCAGCTTGTTCAGGAGTTTGAGAGTCACTAAGTCTTTGTATATTCTCCGCATTGGAAGCTCTCCTGTCTGACATTTGATCTGGGTTTTCACTTGCACGGGATTTTCTTTTCCTCTCTGCAACCTTGGCTCTTTTGATTGCAATCTGGTCCTTGGAGATTTCTTTTTGCGAGGCAGACTGCTGGCCTATGCGATAGGCAACAATAAACTACAGAAGACCTCAAAATTGATGTCAGGATTTAAATATTGCATTAATATTTAAGTTTACCTTTTAAAAGTACAACGATAATTTTTCTGCCGCCACTTAATTTAAAAACAATTTGATGTACGTAGGTTTTTACTTTCCTTGCAAACAGTTATTTCTATTTCATGGGTGACTTTCGTTGGACTTCGCAATTAATCTCGATTACTCCTAAATTTGTTTCCAAGTTATAAAAATTGTTATCGTACAAAAAATTCGGCGCAAAAACTCAGGTAAAAAAATCGCCCAAAGCAATCGCAGTAATGAAAACTTGGGAATCCAAAATTTCTGTAACATGAGCTATTGAAAGTTAAAGAGTTGTGTCCTTTTAATTGAAACACTGACATTCGCATTTATTATATAGATAATTTACAAATGTTAAGGGTTTTGTTGGTTTAAATCCCCATGGGCATGATTGCAAAATACTTTTCCCTCACCAATTTATTGGCAGAAGCACACGAATACATGCTGGGATTTTTTTTCTAGCCAATAAAACAGGCTGGTTCTCAGTTTCATCTGACTCAGTCCCGGTCTGTCTTGTCTTGAAGTCAGAACGATATTTGTTCTTGGGTGTCGACCCCAATTCTTAATTTGTTAACTTTTTGCCTTATTCCTGTTGCATTGCCTTATTACTATTGCTTTGCCTTATTACTATTGCTTTGCCTTATGTTAATTTGTCTTGCATTTATTTTTTCTTGCCTTATTCTTTTCTTCTTTATTTCTTTTTATTGCATATTGCAATCTTTGTTAATTCTGTTTATCCTACAGTTCTGTTACTTATTTTGCATTTAGCCATGACTACTCACTCCACAGTTTTTCATTTCACTGAAGCAGACGATAAGCATATGCAGACGTGATATCCTACTATATTTTTTCTTTCGTTCTCTCTTTCTTTTTATCAATGAAACCAAACATCATTTGAAAAAATGTACAATTTAAGAAATTTTCCAGTGAGAATTTTACAAGCACTCGTAATTATTTGAATGACGCTAAGTGTGACGGAAATAATATGATCGTACCGGAATTCGCATTTTGTACAAAACTGTACAACTCCTGTCTCTTAAAAGTCTTGCATAAATAAGTTACCAGCTTTTGTCCAACGACGTAAGATTCTGAAAGACGAAAATATTAACCAGAAACACGGGTCATGTTCTCAAATAGCCTCGTCAATTCTAGACACTCAAATAGTTGCCATGTATGGCGTCTAACCCGCTCACAAATGTCTGAACTATCAGCTATATATAAACTGTTTTCCCAGATCAATGATTAAGAATGGTTTCAAGGGAATGAATCAATTTGGTCTCAAAGATAATCCTTCATTAGGCACTATAGACTGTCGATACATAATCACAGAGAGGTTTATCAAATGAATAAAAAAAACCCACAGCATTTGAGGACTTCCAACAGCAACAACAACTAAAATGGATATAGCACATTTAACTAGAAGATAAAATAATGTTATAAAGAAGATGATACCTTTCCAAGCTGTCTTAAACAAAAAAAAGTTATGAAGAAAATTCCCACTAAAGTTTATGAATTTCAGGCAGATGAAGACGATGGAGTAATGGATAGCGGCTTTCGAATTCTAGTTGAATCCATTACATTCACTTACGTCCTAATACTCTTGGGAAAGGTATGAATCCTCTTCTTCTCCCGCCAGCTACGGGTAAATAGCAGAACAGACCGGGTTTTAAAGCCTTGGATGACAACTGGGCTACCGCAGAAAGAAATGGCAACCGACTGCGGGAAAAAAAATCTACCTCGTCAGTCATGTATCGAAAAATACATGATCGCTTAAGCGTGTATCACGCATGGCATATAATTGACTGACTGACTAGATTGGAGATGAGGTATCATAATTTTGCAGTTGATATGACATGATGTAATCGTAAGTTCTACGATAACAGTTTCATTTCTCACACTTCTCGCTTGTGGAACTCTCTTCCGGCTTCTTGCTTCCCAGTCAAATTTGATCTTCAAAAATTTAAATGCAATTTCACACTCAGTAACCCCTTTTCGTCTTAATAGCTTTATCGGCATGCTTGGAGAGAAACGATTAAAATTTAAATGCAATGTCAATCGTTATCTTCTCTCTTCTTAATTCCTCTTCTTTTATTGTTCTCTCTCCTTAATAATGTTTTTCTTTTTCTCATATTCTTTCACATTCAGTAATCCCTTGAGTCTTAGTGGCTTTATTTCCTTGTCTGGAGAGAAACGATTGAAATTTAAATGCAATGTCAGTCGTTATCTTCTGTCGTCTTAATTCCTGTTCTTTTATTGTTATGGCTCCTTAGTATTACTTTTCTCATATTCTCTAACACTCAGTAATCCTTGTGTCTTAGGGGGTTTATTGTCTTGCTTATAGTGAAATGATCAAAGCTCACTTATAATTAGAATCAGAACGAGACAGTTAAAATGTAACTCTCTGTGGAGTGTTATAACGGGCGACAACAAAGGAGGACACCAAAATCTGGAGGCGCATTGCGATAGCGAAATATGCCTTCCAAAAGCTAAGCAAAGAAACAGAAAAGTTTCGTTAGAAACAAAGCAATATCAGTTATTTTGTATGGCAGTGAATAGCGGATAAGACTGTTCCCAGTTGAAATTTCTGAGACGGGACAAATACTGAGGAAAGAGGGCGTGGAGAATTGACACTCACGAGGCATACTGATAGCAAAAAGAAAGCGTGAAATAAAGAATTTCAATGCAATGTCAATCGTTATCTTCTGTCTTCTTCTTGTTCTTTTATTGTTCTCTTCCCAGTTGAAATTTAGGAAAGAGGGCGTGGAGAATTGACACTAAGGAGACATATTTAAAGTAGGATGGGCGGGGAGAGCATGAAATATCCAATTTAAATTCAATGTCAATCGTTATCTTCTGTTTTCTAGATTCTTGTTCTTTTACTGTCCTCTCTCCTTACTAGTAGATTTTTTTATCATATTCTCTAACACTCAGTAACCTCTTGCGTCCTAGTGGCTTTATTGCCTTGCATTGAGTGAAATCATCTTTTAAAAAAATCTAGAAAGAGTACCTGTAGTATATTGCTGATGGACTCAAATAAGGTGACGAACGTTTATATATAGAATTGTATAAATATTATTATTGTCTGAGTTGCGGCGAATGGGGAGAGTGGGGGAGAATTCCAAAGGTAAGGAAGTGACAGAGGCAAAGCTTCGGAGAACCTCTAGCCAGCTTCTTTGTCCAGACTTGACTTTGACTTGTATCGGTTTTCACCCTGGTTGGGTTGAACCGGCTTCCTCCCGAGCAAGTACAGCATCACGGACCATCGCTGCTCACGGTCGTCGATCCTGAGCCAGATCACACGAAATGGCGAGCCAATCGCGATTCCATCGTCGAAGACCAACTACTTGTGGACCCGATAGTACTGGCAGGTCATCCTTGATTGTGCTACGTCCTCAGCTGCCCGCCGACACGTTTTCACCAGCCACGAAGAGAAGGAGGGAGAAGTACATCGTGGATGAGCTCTCTCTCCGGGCGTCGAGCTGCGTGCCCGAACCATCGGAGACGACGCTGGAGCAGGACGGGTGAAAGAGAACGGAGACTCAGGCGACGACGTAGAGTGGCTGTAGGCACACGATCGATTCGGCGGCATCGTAGAATGCAGCGAAGGCAATCGTTGTCGAACACTTCAAGCCTTCGTAAGTCAACCTGCTCTAAGTGGCCACGTTTCGCAGCCGTAGAGAAGGATAGTCCGAACAATAGCCTGATAGATGCGCCCCTTCGTAGCCGACTATATCCTCGGCAGGGCCCTTCGGGACTACGCTGGAGTTGCGGTTGGTCGGAATGTCAGGGTGTCTAATCTGGCCTACGCGGACGACATTGTCTTGGTCGGATCGAACTGTGACGATGTGCAATCTGCGATCAAACGTGTGCAAGCTGCAGCACGGGATGTGGGTATAGCCATCAATGCCTCGAAGACCAAAGTTATGCCGTCCCTGGTTGCCACTGACGCTGGACGGGGTCAATCTGGAGGACGTGCAGTCTTTCGTGTATCTCGGTTCAACCATTATACCATCCGGTATGAGGTTGAACGTCGTATAGGAGCTCTTTGTCCAGATCAAGAATCGGACCGGTTTTATAACAGTTGGACACCCACGGAACTTCACGCGACTACGCCTTCTTCCTATAGGTCGCCTACGCAGCTTCGCGTGGCCACGCCTCGCCCGGCATGCGCCCACGCAAGCACGCGTTTCCTTCTGCTTAAGACACCTATGCACCCTGTTTATTTAAGCCACCGAATGTATTTTCTGTTTATGCTATCACCAGTTCCGATTACCGCTCACACACTGATGCAGCAGAAGTAAGTCCAATGGACTTGAGAAATGCATTTTCCTGGAAATTTCTTTTAAGATGATTTTTTTCTTTTAAAATTTCAACCAACCGTAACGCTAACTGCTCGGTCAATGAATGCCAAATGTTTCCTGGGTGTGTCCACTGCCATTGCGATTGTAGTCTAACAGTTGTTAGTTGATCGTTTGAAAAACCCAGTCAAGCGGTAAAAGTTGTCCATTTCACACATCAGCGCCCAAACTGTTTCTAGCCAAAGATAACCACAGATTGCTGACACCTATTTCCACGCCGAGCGTCTCCAACCTAGCTTATCTCGACTATGCAGGGAAAGTCACCTTGCATTAATGCCCAAACTGTTCAACTGCGGCAATATGCTATGGTCATTGTTCATTAACGCTTTAATGATAGGAACAGTTAAAAAAAATAATCATTACCAGTTGGAAGATAAACATGCTCACAAGATGCCACCATCCAAGAAAACAGATAACAGAAATATAATTTTTAATATTAGGTTGGTGCAAAAATAATGACGTAATAATGTCGTTTTTGACGTATTTTTTAACGTCAAAAAACGATATTATTACGTCATTATTTTTATGCACAGCAACCAAAATATATAAACATCACACGTTAATTATACTTGAGTTTAACAATCATTGCATTTACTTACGAAGTGATGGCAGGCTGAGACTTCATGTAAACTGATGTTAAAACTTTAAGGTGAAAATCACAGTGAGCTTTCATGGGTACCCTGAACGTGTTTTGGTTCTAGGAGCGGGTATCGTTGTAGCGTACCTACGGACGATAAGGGGTATGTCCCCATTCACATAAATACAGTAGCAAATACTGTATGTTGGTCTGCAGTCGGAGATTTGTCTCCAGCTGTGCTGGCCAAACTCTCTGTCGAAGGGCAGAGATTCACCTCGGGAAGCAGCTGCCCGAACCCGTTTTATACGAGGAATTTTTGGCCGAGCCTACGCGCTCGGATACATCACATTAAATTCGGCCTTGTGCCACATCTGACCACGTGGGGCGGTTGGCATATATCCTGCAGTTGAAGATTCGTTTCTAGCTGTGTTCATCAAACTCTTTGCCTTCGGTCGGAGAGGATCACCAGACGAGGCTATGTCGAAGGGCGGGGTCTCGTCTCGGGAAACAGCTACCCGACCCCGTTTTATACGGGGTCTACGGGGAATGTTTTAGCTGAGCCTGTGGGCTCGGCTATCGCGCATTAAACTCGAACTCGACATTGTGACACATCTGTATCCATAAAAAGAATACCCGCTCGGCCCGGTGTCAAAGTGTAGTATCTGCGCTTTGTGAGCTGCTGGGTCGGGTGTCTGTCGAACTCTCTGCTTGCAGAGAGGAACCCGGACGAAGCTCCGCCGAAGGGTAGGGTTTTGTTGGGGGAGGTTGACGGAATTGGCCCCCCTCGGGGGGTTTGGATGGTTATTTATTTTTGGCTGGGCCTACGGGCTCGGAGATACCCACATTAAAAAGGCCTTGTGCCACATTCGATCCCCGTGGGTGGATTGATAAATACCATCTGTCTGCTCGGGAGGTTGATAGATGTTCTGCAGTTGGAGATTCATTGTGGAATTCACTTGACTCACTTCTAGCAGTTGATTACTTCTACGCACCGCTGGCAAATCTTATATGCGTTGCTCTTGTCCTAAGTATTATCATTCCTTACCAACCTTTGTGTGATTATTCTATTCAGTAACCTTCCATAGGTTACAACAGGTATATTGATGTCAATCCTAAGTGTGCCAAGCCTATAACTAAGGTTAATTTCTCACTAGCAAATAAGGGTTTCATCATAAGGGTTTATTGTCAGTTTATATTAAGGGATGTCAGTCATCCATTTATTAAGCTTAAGTACAATTAGCCTTTGAGGTTTATACAGGGTGTCCCAAAAGTGACCACGGATTTAAAAAAAAAATAATAACTTTTTTGTTTATTAAATCTTTTGAGTTTTCTTTCAGACATGTTGTGGCTTCCCTCTGTCTTTTCTACGTGGCAACTGCTCCAACGAGCTACTTTCCCTGGTACCCCAACTGCATGAATTTAAGCGTGCTACTAGGTTGGCATCTCGGTCCCACCCTTTCACTGTCGAAACGGTTAAATGTAGCCATCTCTTCTCCAACAGCTTCTTTTCTCGCACTTCCCGACAGTGGAACTCCCTTCTTCTTACTTGCTTTCCTGATAGCCTATAATATTCAGATATTCAAAT
>OZ010611.1:60141291-60163791 GCA_963932145.1 Acanthosepion lycidas
TTCTACATCCATTCTTTCTTTCTTTCTACATCTATTCTTTCTTTCTTTCTTTCTTTCTTTTTTTCTTTCTTTTTTTCTTTCTTTCTTACTTTCTTTCTTTCTACATCCATTCTTTCTTTCTTTCTACATCTATTCTTTCTTTCTTTCTTTCTTTCTTTTTTTCTTTCTTTTTTTCTTTCTTTCTTACTTTCTTTCTTTCTACATCCATTCTTTCTTTCTTTCTTTCTACATCCATTCTTTCTTTCTTTCTTTCTTTCTTTCTTTCTTTCTTTCAAGGCTGCTTCCTACCTGTCTTTAATTAGGTTATTATTTATCAAGCATCTATATCAATTTGCTGAGTTGGGTAGTTGTGTACTTCCCCCTCACTGCTAATTATCTTCGAGACTCTTTAAAAGCCCGTTATAGAATGCTGATTCCCCAGTTGCTTGTCGCTTCTAACTTCGAAGCCTTAACCGGGTATTGAACTCACACTCTTTGGTGAGCATGAGTTCAATACCCGGTTAAGGCAGTGGAGAACTTTCACAGGGCAATTAACAGGGGATAACTGATAACTGACATCCATTAAACATGGCACGTGGAACAAACAAGAACAGTCTACCCCAGTGATCGAAATAAAGGCTTCAGTTCAACATTCCAACCACCTGAAGAAGGCCGGAGCGTACAGCGGCCGAAACGTTGTAATAAATATGGCAATAAAAATGAGGACAATAGTCTGAATAATGTAAATAATGTATATAATACATTATTTCAGAAATATAGACAGAATTTTGCATTTCGTATAATTATCGTTTAGTATAAATGTCCCCTCGATTAATTTTTATTCAAACAATTTACAATCCGAATAAATGTTTTCCGAATGATTGCTTTCAAATAATGTTCACGTAATCGATACAATCCTTATTATTCAAAATATTTATGTTTGAAATACGTATGTGGTTTGCTTTGAGAAAGTCAATGTTGATTTATCTTGAACTAGTGACGCTCTTGAAAGATGGCATAGCGCTTTTTTTGTAGCAAGTTTCATCCCATCATCCCACAATATGGAAATTCTTCGACGCTCTTAAAAAAGAACAGGTCTTGCAAGAAATTCATATTGCAAAAGTAAGAACAGGTTGTCAAAATATCAAGATCGCCAAGAAATACCGCGACGTAAATGGAAAACTTTAAAAAATTAGTGGCTTCCTTTAACGAATTGTCTTCAGTAGCTGACTGCGTGTAGTATCATATAACTTAATGTTATAAGGGTTTTTTCTTACTAAATTGTTTTATTAACGATATTTGGATTTCGAATAATTAAAATTTGGTATTTCTTTTTTTAATTTTGACATTTTTATTGCAATAAAGAATTTTGCATTTCGAATAATTATCGTTTAATATAATTGTCCTTTCGATTCATTTTTATTCAGAGTTCAAATAAATGTTTTTCGAATAATTATTTTCGAATAATGTTCACATAATCCAAAGCACAAGTATTCTTTTTTTACATTATTGTTCACCCAATATAAGGATCAAGAGCCACTCAAAGTAGACACTTACTGAATGATGTTGTTTTGTAAACATAAGCGGAGGAACTTAGTGCAGATTATGAGAATATTTAAAATAGATTACGATTGAGTAATCAGGGAATCATCGTTTCGGGCGTTTAGTCCACAAAGTAGCTGCTCTAGTTTCTGATCTATGATAGTACAGAGTTTGATACTTAACGGATGTAAATTTAAACCCCTCAAAAAAAAAAAAAAAAAAAAAAAAAAAAGGCTTTCATTTAACCCGCCATAATAGAGAACCATTTCTGTCTGTCATCAGCATGGCTGACGTTAGACTACAGGAGAGCAACACATTGCGCCTTCTTGGCATCGCGTTTTCCACTGACCGGAAGTGGAGTGGCTATATCAATTCAATAGCTGCATCTACTGCTAGGAAATTTGGTTCACTGTGTCGTGAGAGAAAATCTTTCTTGTCAGAATCCATCTTTCACATTTATAAATCTACCATTCGTCCATGCATTGAATACTGTTGTCATATCTGGTGCTCCTGAGGTCTGGGGAGAGCTTGAGTCTCAATAGACATTCAAGGCAAGGAGCTTATTTGCGAGAAGTTCTATCGATCATGATAGGTGAATATTCGGGGTCTGCTCGGTGATGGTGGAGCGTTATACTTTGCTTTTGGTCGTGTTGAATTTTACAAGCCAGTCCTTCCTCCATTGTCACCTGGGCTGGATGAGAGGAGAGATAAGCAGCTAAGTTCCGGTCTTCCAGACTTTTGGAGGCGCACCTGAAAAATGTAAATCACCGTAGGGAACCTTTTCTGCCCGCCTTCAGAATAGTTGACACTAAACTCCAGGAGAGCAACACTCTACGCCTTGATATAAAGAAGAGCGAATATATCGAATTAATAGCTGCATCTACTGTTAGGAAATTTGGTTCATTGTGTTGTGACAGAACTTCTTTCTCGTCAGAATCCATCTTGCACATTTACAAATCTACCATTCGTCTGTGCATTGAATGCTGTTGCCATATCTGGTCTGTTGCCCCTGCTGTTTATCTTGAGGTTCTCGATAAAATCCAAAGAAGGATCTGCAATATAATCGATCCTGACTTGGCATCTCGACTTCAGTCACTTTCTCACCGACATGACGTGGCTTCCCTCTGTCTTTTCTACAAATATTTTCATGACAATTGTTCTGATGAGCTATCATCTTCCCTGGTGCCCTGACTTCATGAATTTAAGCGGGTTACTAGATTCCCACCCATTTACTGTTGAAATATTTAGATTTCGGTGTCATCTATAAATCTACCATCCGTCCGTGCATTGAATACTGTTACCATATCTGGTCTGCTGCTTCTACTGTCCATCTTGAGATAAAAACCAAAGAAGGATCTGTAATTTAATCAATCCTAACTAGGCATTTCAAGTTCAGTCACTTTCCCACCGATGTAACATGGCTTCCATCTGTTTTTTTTTATAAATATTTTCATGACAACTGCTCTGACGAATATAAGCGTGTTACTAGATTGGCATCTAGGTTTCACCTTTTTTTTTTACTGTTGAAATAAATAAATGCAATCGCCACTTCTACTCCAATTTCTCGCATTACCTACCTGCTGTAATCCCTTCCGTTTTTTGTGCTTCCCTGATAACTACGCTCTTCAAAAATTGAAATGCAATGTCAATCGCTATCTTCTGTCTTCTTGAATCCGTTCTTTCCTCAATCCTCCCTATTATCACTCTTCTCTTACACTTTCACTCCCTGCAGTCCCCTGCGTACCAGTGGCACTCCCGCCTTGCTTGGGGTGAAATGATTCCCCCCCCCCAAAAAAAAACTTGATACACCTTGAGCCAGATTACTGCTTGTAAATATTCTGAGGAGTTTACCGCGTTGAGCAGGATAGTAGCTAATCTCCAAGACAAACTGGGATCCTCACTGTGTGTCTACTTAATATGTATAACTCGTAATGTATATGTAAAATTATAGACGTTGAACCTGTTGCAGACGTTGAATAACATGGCTACACTGAGTGTAACTGAAAGATTCCCAACATCGGGTGCATGAACCACCGGTGGGGCATGGTAATATTTTGGTGCGGGCATTCGAAGGATGTGCACCCTTTGTTTTACTATACCAACAGAATAAGGGGACAATTCGAGAATGAATTGTTTTCTAGTGAGTCTAAGTGAGAGTGTTAATGTTAATGAGTGTTAATACATATGCTGTATATACAGTATGCACACATAAAAATATTTTGTGTGTATGTACGTACATGTGTAATTGTCGTACATGTAAGAAGCAAATATTCCTGGGAGGGCACCAGAATTTTAGAAATGCCAAAGTGGGGCATGGCCCCACATCGGTTGGGAACTACAGGGTGTCCATAAAGTTCGTGTGCAATCTAAAAATTTATAACTTTATTTGTATTTGCGATAGAAATAATCTGTAAAAAATGTTATAAAGTTTAATGTACCTAGTTTTAAGTATAGCTAAAATAACTAATGTGATTTCAGGCATTACTGTAAATCAGTTGGCAAATGTTTTCCGTGAACTGCAAAATCGTATTACCCTTTGTATTGCTAATGATGGAGGACATGTGGAAACTTTAATAAAATTTCAATAAAACCTTACAAAATATAGATTTACTTCTTTCTAATCCTTTTCACAGATTATTTCTATCGCAAATACAAATAAAGTTATAATTTTTTAAAGTGCACACGAACTTTATGGACACCCTATAGAAAGTAACAAAAAAAAAAAAAAAGAAAAAAAAAAGAGGAGTTATTAACAGTGAATTGTGGTAATGCGTGTTAATACACCGGTGGTGTATGGTAATATTTTCTTGGGACATTCGTAGGATGCACACCCTTCGGCTTACTATACTAACAGAACAAGGGGGCAATTCGAGAATGAATTGTTTTCTAGTAAGTCTGAATAAGAGTGTTAATGTTAATGTGTGTTAATACATACGATGCATATACAATATGCACAAATAAAAATATTTTGTGTGTATGTACGTAGATGTGTAATTGGCATACAGTGTATTTACCGTCTACCCGCACTCTCGTGTCTTGGTCAAAAAAAAGGGCGTGATGTCGTCGCTGGAAGAGCGCATATTTTGTCGGCCCATCATCGTGTAAGCAGAGGGCGTGATGCATGTTGCTGGAAGAGCCCATGTTTTGTCGGCCAATCAGCCCGTGTGAGCATTCAGTTTGCTTCCTTCACGTGAATTGCAGTAAAATTTTGAATATGTAAGACTTAAATATTACGAGGAGGGCTCCAGAACTTTAGAAATACCAAAGTAGAACATGCCCCAAAACAGTTTGGGAACAACTGGTGTAAATAAAATAGATCCGTCCTCCTGCACTGGTTTGGGAAATTTTATTGGATTTCTAAGTCTGAACGAATTTTACAGTTTTTATTTATTCTAATAAATAAACTCATACTCTTTATGTGACGTAAATGCGCTTTCACTCCCTCGAATTTTTTTCTTTAATTCGCTGAGTACGCTGCTACTTCCGTGCTAAAACGTTAGTGTACTCCAAATTCATTCTTAACTGCCCATGCACACAGCTTCACCCGAGAATATTATTAAAGGAAAAAAACAAAAAACAAACATGGCGGCAGTGGAAACTTCAAAGGAGCAGACGTGCAGTTAACCAACCCCGAAACAGACGAGAAACTATTAATCAAAGATTTTAAATCTGCTTGACTTCTAGTCCATCATTTTCCGTCCACTTACTTTTGAGATGTATTTTCTTTTTGCTTTTACTCGCGGTCCTTCTTGGCCTGGTCTATTTTGTATGTATTTCGTGTATTTTTGGTTTTAGAGCAATTCTTTGGTTTCTTCTGTGCACATTTGCCACAGCACCATTATCCCCTATAATTCTTTGGCGTCTTGAAGATGTCTCTTCCAATTATATTATGAACGGCTTAGGAATTTTCTTTCTTCATGGTATTCTGGGAATCATCTGCTTTTTCGCTCTTTTCTTTGATTTGAAACCCATCTTCTTCAATATTCTTTTCTTGAAGGATTTACTATTATTTTCTGATCCTTTTCGCTATTAGCAGTTTTTCTTCCAATATTTTGTCAGGTTTTGTTTTCCGTTCCTTCCAATATTTCATTGTTTTGTCTTTAATTATTTTCTTTCTTTCCGATGAAATATTTATTCACATTCTTTCGACTCGATCGAGCATTTTTCCTTTTTTTTTGTCTTATTAATTTCTTTCTTTCTTTCTTTCTTTCTTTCTTTCTTTCTTTCTTTCTTTCTTATATTTATTTATTCTTTCTCTAATATTTTTTCGTTTTCCGTCTTTCTGTTTTATTTTTGTTTGTTTATTTCATTCTTTCTTTCTTTCCCTCTCTTTTCTCTCTCTCTCTCTTTCTTTCGCTCTAATATTTCGTCATTTTCTGACTTTCTAATATATCTTCGTTTTCTTTCTTTCTTTCTTTCTTTCGTTCGTTGTTTATTTTTATTTTTTATTTTTTTGCTCTTTGCTTTCTTTCTTTCTTTCTAATTTTCTTTCGTTGTCCTTCTTACTTTCTTTCTTTCTTTCTAATATTTCTTTGTTTTCTTGTTAATTTCAATTTTATGTTTTTTCTATTTTTTGTTCATTTTCTTTTTCATGTTTCTTTTCTTTTCATTCATTATTGTTAACTTTTCTTTCAGTCTTTCTTTCTTTTCTCGTTTTATTTCTTACTTTTTAATATTTGTCATTTTCCGTTTCTTTCTTTCTTTATTTTCTTTCTTTCTTTCTTTCTTTCTTTCTTTCTTTCTTTCTTTCTTTCTTTCTTTCTTCACGCTCTTTAAAACGGACGAATAACCTTCTTTTTTGCATTCTTTCTTTCTTTCTTTCTTTCTTTCTTTCTTTCTTTCTTTCTTTCTTTCTTTCTTTCTCCACGCTCTTTAAGACGAACGAATAACCTTCTTTCTTTCTTTCTTTCTTTCTTTCTTTCTTTCTTTCTTTCTTTCTTTGTAACATCTCTTCAATCCTTGGCAGCAGTTATTAGCTCGCCTCACCATCAAGAATCGAATTTTTCCCTCTGTTCTTCGCTTCATATCATCATCATCTCCAGATTCTCCACTTACTGTCTTTGTCATGATCACCTTGCGTTAGAAGAAAAGACACATCTCCGTTGTTGTTTTTTGCAAAGAGTCCGTATATGAGATAGAAAAAGAATGCTAATTATATATGTTAAGATCTACCATTTTGTTATACCCTTTCAAACACACACACACACATATATATATATATATATATATATATATATATATATATTATCTGTGTGTGTGTGTGTGTGAATGGGTGCGATGGGTAAATTGTCGCTATTTTATATTTTTAATTTCACGCATGCGCGTTGTTTGTTTTTGATTTTGTCGACGGCACAGTATAGTAGGGTCAGTTATGCACCGTCCGCGAGAAAAAGAGCACTATGACGCAATTTACTCCGCCATAAATTTGGAAACAGCATGCTGTACTGTTTGGCATTCTCGCCGGAATCTCCAATTCAAACATTTCAGAGTGTTTGGGTGGCAATCTGAGGAAAGCGCAGAGGATTCGGAAAGAGTTAGATGAGTCTAATAGTAATTACGAAGGTACAGTAGCTCAGAAAACTTGGGTCAAGAGCGTGGCTGCTGGAACAGCCTATGTCTGGTAACAGGACTCTGCCCCATGCCACACAAGTAGGAGAACCCAGTTATGGCTGTCATACAATTTCGGTGATCTCATCATTCCTTACATCTGGCCACCTAACATCCCAAACGGAAACACCCTTGATTATTATGTTGACTGAGAGTCCGACAAAACTCCCTGTAACACCAAATAGGAATTGAAAGAAACGATTATGGCAGCATTCGCCAACTTAAGCAAGTAGACCGTCTAGAAGAGTTAAAGGAGACTTTGAAGTAGTTTGGAGGCTGTGGTTGAAGCCAGTTTTAATTTTATTGTATTTCAAAATATACTTGTGTAATTTTGGTAAACATATCTGCTAAAATGTGATGTTAGCGTTAGTTTCACTTTTCGCAATTTAGACAATTTATCCATCGCACTCTGCATATATATATATATATATATATATATATATATATCACCCAAGCACTAAACAATCGTTTCCCTGCACAAAAGCAACATTAAATTACAAAAGCAACATTAAATTACCAGGCAACAGGAAACATTATGTCACAACACATTCACAAATGCAACGAAGATAAATTTAAAATGATCTACATACATCAAACAGGCAATTATTATTTCCAACAAATACAAGAAAAACTTCATAGGCAAATTTAAACCAGCACTAAACAGATCATAACTCCACTGACATAAACACACCATACACACATAGTGGCCGAACACACTAGTGCCCCATCCCCAACGGATCATATATATATATATATATATATATATATATATATATATATATATATATATATATATATATATAATTTCCTTGCAATAAAACAAAATATATATATGGAGAAGGAATATGTATGCACATACTAACAAAAGAAAACCCACCCACACACAATACACAAAAATGGAGATAAGTTTAAGAAGATATAGGGGTCATAAAAAGATAAGAACAAAGACCTTCCTTCCTTCACCCTTTCTCTGACCAATTCTAATTGTTTTATTAACCCTTAAACAGAGGAACATTTTCTCCACCAGTCTGAGAACTTGGATTACTACCACACACAAAAGAACAATGGTTGAAGATAAGAAAACACGTAAATAATATGTGCAAAGTTTTCGCTTGATGAAGGTCACAAAACCCAAAACACGCGTAGCAAAAATTATGGAAAATAAAAATGATTTAGTTATACAAATCTCACTAATTAACCCATAGCTGAGTGAGACGAGGTGCATTCATACCTAATGAGAATTTGATAAACAAGAAATTATACTTTGGATATAAAGTGGTGGATCAATTTTATATTATAATCAATATATGAAACTGATCCCTCACTTTGTGGTCACATTAGTTACTATATATTTATATTCCAGAGAATGAAATGTAAATAAATCTAAAAGACATGCCTGTGTAGCTAATCTGTATAATAATGATTTAGTGATACAAGACTCACTAATTAACCCATAGCTGGAGGGAGAAGAATCGATTCATGCCTAATCAGAATTTGATAAACAAACAAGGAATTATGTGGATATAAAGTGGAGGAACAATTCTATATTACAACCAATACATAAACTGATTCCTCACTTTGTGGTCACATTTATATTTCAGTGACTGTAAATAAATCTAAAAGACACATTGATTCATATTCTACGGTTTATCAACCCTTAGCAAGTTATTTAAAGCCAGAAAATATTTTTAGATAAATATTTTTCCTTCTAAAGACTTTTTCTTCTCTTTCACGTCAAGTAGCACCCCACCTTGCGTCTTAGTGGCGTCATTGCCTTGCTTGGGGTGAATTGATGAAGAAAGAAATGTCTTTTATGCGGAACGTGTTACTTCAATGTTTCTTTCTTAAAACAGTCTAAGTTACTCGTTCCAAACTTGAGTTATAAAAATGTTTGTTCCTTTTTAATATTGAATAAATAAAGCACAAGAGATTTAGTTTGTCATTTATGACAAAAGGTGTAAGTTCGAATAGGTCTTTCTCTTTTTAAATTTGACAATCTTTTGTTACATTTCCAATACAGTGCCAGAGATGAAGCGATTTTTCCTGTGAATAACTCAAGCCACCTTACAGTCTTTTGTCAAATTAGCCGGCAATAGTTCTGTCATTACTCTTTTTACTCTCTTGGCCGGAGTGGAGGCAGGCTAATTAATCTTTTGCAGCCGTAATTAAAGAAGCAATTAATAGAGAGATAATGATCAGCGATGAATATTACTTTCGATAACGTTGTAGTAAAAGGTAAAGACAAGAACGAGAGGAAGAAAAGACGCCGTGTCCATTAAAGGCCTGAGTTTAAAGCGAAAAAAGCACATTAAAAAAGTTATCGTCTGATTGCTTTCAAAAAGATCTTTCAAAGTTCAAGCATAAAAAAGAATTAGTTAACAGACGTGCAAACATACACACATGCATACAAAGTGCGGGAAAGAGAGGAGAATAAAAAGAGTTATAAAATTATCGACATATAAAAAATGAATTATATATATATATATATATATATATAATTCATTTTTTATATATTATTATATCATTATATATATATATATATATATATATATATATATAATTTTAAGGTATGTTATACTTATGGGGTAAAGTGCCCAATATCAGAGATATGTATGTAAATATAAAAGTGAATATTGAAGTCAACACTCAGAGGCGACTGACTGTTTCATGCTTAAGGCAATAATGAGGGCACACGTGTTGTTTTTTCTCGACTTTTTATATATACGGGTCAGTGGTGCATTGTGGGTAAGCTATTGTATTGTGGGTAGTCTTTTATAACGGTTATTTTGGCGGGAGTGATTTGTTAATTTTTTTATTATTTACTTTTATAAATTTATTTAGATGAATTTATTTGATCGCATTATGCATGAAACAGCCTGTCGCCTCTGAGCGTTGACTTCAATGTTCACTTTTATATTTATATATAAATATATATATATATATACAGACACGCAAGCAAACATATATATATATATATATATATATATATATATATATATATATGTGTGTGTGTGTGTGTGACCATAAAAAATATATTTCATTTGTTAAAGTAATAGCAGCCATATATTAGGTTGGTGCAAAAATAATGACGTAATAATGTCATATTTTTTAACGTCAAAAAACGACATTATTACCTCATTATTTTTGCACCAACCTAATATTTGAATAGAAAGTTATTCTATTTCATAATAAAAAGGAAACATTATCGTAAATTTTAGAAAGAACAATAGGTCTGATGATTGCGTTTAGCATGAAACAGTCTGTCACCTCTGTGGGTTGATTTCAATATATATATATATATATATATATATATATATATATATATATGTATGTATGTATGTATATATATACACTCGATTCTCCCGTCGAATTCGACGTATGGCGGTCAAACAGATCAGTTCCTAGGAAACTGACAGCCAGACATCAGCACATGAGATTTGATTATAGGGGTGAAGGTTTTGTGCAGAACAATCCACACTTTTTAAAGGGCCGAATACAGAGACCTGGTGCACTACGTGTCACAAGGTCCCTAAAGGACCCTCCGCAGGTTTTGAATTCAGAGTTGTCCTTCTCCTAGACCAGTTGCCATCTAAGGCTATAGAACCCGGTCTGTCCTGCTATTTACCCATAGTTGGAGGGAGAAGAAGAGAAATCCTACCTTTCCCAATATATATATATATATATATATATATATATATATATATATATATATATATATATATATCAAAGATTTTACTGGCTCACTCCCTCCAAAAAAAAAAAAAAAAAATAATTGCAAAAAATAGTTTAAAAAACAAACAAACAATGAATTAGTGTACTTTTTGAGGCAAACGATGTTTTTCTAAGTGGACTATTCTATTTTATGAAACAAAGCACTATTAATAGACAAGGAACATAAAACGTTATAAAACTTATTTTCCTGACTTCAAGTTTTGCGGATGTAATCTGCATATTAGGTCCAGGGTAACTGCAATAGAGATGTTGGCAGCCTGAGATGACTTCGTCATAGACAAGATTACATAAATAATAAATAAAATCTACAACGGTGTTGATATAACAGAAGGCCTAAGTAGAACTATTTTATAGCACTGCTTAAGAAGCCAGATGCAGATGAATGTGTACTCCATCGGATAATCAGCCTAATCAACCATATAACAAAACTTATCAATCTGAATTCTGATGAATAGCGCGCGCAGCAGAAGCAGGCCAGAGATAACATAGTGATTTTCCAAGCGTAGCTTAGATGTGGCACAAGGCCGAAAGCAGAGGGCACCATCGAACTCACAACGCAGTCATAATTGTTCTAGCGAGAAAATCTTGATAACCATTATATCACATCGAGATAGGATAAGAACAGTGTGGGTTCGGCAAAGACACCGGAACAAAGAAAGTGATATTTATGATCAGAATGTTACCAGAAAAGCGAATACAAATGCAGAAACACATGTATCTGTGTTTTATAGATTACGCAAAGGCGTTCGATCAAGTACTCCACAAAGAACTGTTGGAGCTGTTCGTTAACCATAACATATTTTGGAAGGATATTAGAATGACCCAGAACTTCTACTGGAAGCAAACAGCCTGCATAAGGATAGAAAATGAGTTCAACAATGTGTTCAACAATAATAATAATAATAATGATGAAAATAATAATAATAATAATGATGATAACAATGAAAATAATGATAATAATTATAATGATAATAATAATCATAATAATGATAATAATAATGATAATAAAATAATGATAATAATAATGATCATAATAATAATGACTATGATAATAATTATAATGATAATAATAATTATAATAATAATAATGATAATAATAATAATGTTAATAATAATAATGATAATTATACAAATAATGATAATAATAATCATGATATTAATAATAATGATCATAATAATGATAATAATAATAATAATGAAATCGAAATCTCAAAAATGTGGTACATGAGAACATCAACAATTCCAGTTGTAGTTGGAGCCCTCAGTTTGATTGGAAAAGACTCCAGTAGACTCATTGAAGGGATTCCTGGAAGCCCATGCTTTAAAGAAATACAAAAAATTGTTCTCACGAGTACAGCCCACACATTACGAAACACTTTATCTATGTAAAATATCTGTTGTTTTTTTTTAATAGGTTAATGGAAAATGCCATGATTACATTTTTGATCTTAGGTCTCTGAGCGGGACCGGGTAAGGAATGTGTACACACCAGAAATCCAAAGAAATATAATAATAATAATAATAATAATAATAATAATAATAATAATAATAATAGCAATGTTTGGAATTAATGAGAAGTTATGTGACCGAAATTCTGAATATTTCTGCTGTTTTGTTTTATTTTCATTGTTGAAGCGTAAATTATAAATAAAACGATTTAAAATTTAATTTGCAATTTATTAATTAATTTTAAATTATGAACACTTTATTCTTGTTTATAATGTAATTAATATTTTTCTCTAACGAATGAAACGTAAATGTAAATTCTCCATCTTACATGCAGTTTGTTAAATTATTTTAAATACCATGCAATTGCACCGCGAGCGATTTTATTTTGTTGCTTATTATTATATAATAAATTACGTACAAGATGTGCTTTAATGAAAAATCAAGCTAAAAGAAAATTTTTCAAAACATCCTGCAGCGTCTCACTAACTTTTACACCCTTTAGCATCAAAAATGTTTTCTTCCACATATTTGAATATTTTATTCCTTTTTTTTTTGGCTATCCTCTACCACCTGCAACAGTGAGACACGTGCAAGAGCCACCTCGTTTAGCGAGGCTCGTTCCTTAATCGAGACGCAATCCCGTCAACCCTCCGAAGGAACGCATCGAACGAGGGCCAATAATCCCCTGAAGTTTCCAAAGCTACTGGAGTAAAAATAAATCTGTCCGACAGAGAAGAATATTTAACTAGTTTTTTGATCCGACGTCCTGGGCGACAGGCCTCCCTCTCAACTGCGTACTAGACTAGATTACCGTCGAAAATCAGGTCACATTCTATTTATAAGGGAAAAATGGTAACCCCATTCGGTCGTTTTCCAGTCTCAGTTATTTCCCTTTACTTCAATTCACCAAAGTTTTTTGGTTTATCATTGCAGTTGTCTGATATTGAACTCAACACTTTCGGTCTTATCAGCGGATCTAATTAACGTCTATATCCACTGGGCCATGAGTCCGTAAATTCGTCCGAGTATTAATTTTTGTGACTTATAAACCTAATTTCTCACCATAATTTTTTACCAGTGCTTATATTGCAGTTTTATTTCATTTATTATTATTGCATTTTTTACCAGAGCTTATAATGCAATTCTTGCTAAAGAAGATATAAAGATATTGGAATTGAAATTAAGAATATGGTAGCTTAAAACTACTGCGATGCCAATAATAATTGGAGCACAGGGTAGGATCAAGATAGCTCCTAACAAGGTCATTAACAATATCCTGAGTAGGCTCTGTTTACAAGGACTGACAGCCATATCAGTATGAAACACCATTTGTCTTTTGTATACCTAAGTTAAGCAACATTGTGGTGTACAATGAGAAGAGAGACAAAGAAGAGAGACAAAGAAACACCAAAATTGTGATGACGTATGAGACTGCAGTAGCACCTCCTGCACAATTGTATCTGGATTTCACAGCCAGTAACACTAAACCGTTTGGGGGTGCGGATAGAAACAATGGGAATCGATTTCATGGCAATGATTACACTGGACAAAAAAAAAGCAAAAACAACAAAAAAAGAACAACAAAAAAAACAAACAAACAAAACAAAAAACAAGACAAAAACAAAAAAAAAAATTAAAATGGTGTCGATACGCCAAACAGCTACTTTGAGGAGGGCGCTGAGTCTGAAAATGACCTTACTTATTCTTGGTTAGCTACCATTTTTGCTGTACAGAAATGTCTCATTTTTGGAAAAAAAATCATTTTTTTCATTTGTTTTCTATATATATGATATTGACAAATGGCAATATTTCTCAAAAAAAAAAAAAATTAAAAAAAAAAAAATTAAAAAATAAAAAAAAATCAAAATCAAAAAAAAAAATCAAAAAAAATCGTAGAAACCTCTCAATTCGTATTTAAACCAACAAATTTTGGTCTGTTTATTGAGAAATACTATTTTTGCAATAACAATCAGACCCTAAGTCTTTAAAAATAACACGATTGAATATACAAAGACCAATAAGTATTTTCATCAAATCATTTAATAAACTAACAGCAGAAATAAAACCTTCGTGAACAGAAGAACTATGGTTCTTCAAAACTCGGCTCGGTGGCAAGGATCAAAGTGTAGTATCTGCGCTTTGTGAGCTTCCGAGTCGGGTTTTGCTGTCGAACTCTCTACTGCAGAGAGGAACTCGGAGGAAGCTTGGCCGAAGGGCAAGGTTTCCTTCGGGGAGGTAGACAGGACCTGAACCCGTCTAGGCGGGTTCAAAGGTCATATTTTTGGCCGAGCCTACGGGCTTGGAGATACCCACATTAAACCGGCCTTGTGCCACATTTAACTCCACGTGGGGGTGTTGATAAATATCAACAGAAGAACTATGGTTCTTCAAAACTCGGCTCGGTGGCAAGGATCAAAGTGTAGTATCTGCGCTTTGTGAGCTTCCGAGTCGGGTTTTGCTGTCGAACTCTCTACTGCAGAGAGGAACTCGGAGGAAGCTTTGCCGAAGGGCAAGGTTTCCTTCGGGGAGGTAGACAGGACCTGAACCCGTCTAGGCGGGTTCAAAGGTCATATTTTTGGCCGAGCCTACGGGCTTGGAGATACCCACATTAAACCGGCCTTGTGCCACATTTAACTCCACGTGGGGGTGTTGATAAATATCAACAGAAGAACTCTGTTTCTTCAAAACTCGGCTCGGTGGCAAGGATCAAAGGGTAGTATCTGCGCTTTGTGAGCTTCCGAGTCGGGTTTTGCTGTCGAACTCTCTACTGCAGAGAGGAACTCGGAGGAAGCTTTGCCGAAGGGCAAGGTTTCCTTCGGGGAGGTAGACAGGACCTGAACCCGTCTAGGCGGGTTCAAAGGTCATATTTTTGGCCGAGCCTACGGGCTTGGAGATACCCACATTAAACCGGCCTTGTGCCACATTTAACTCCACGTGGGGGTGTTGATAAATATCAACAGAAGAACTCTGTTTCTTCAAAACTCGGCTCGGTGGCAAGGATCAAAGGGTAGTATCTGCGCTTTGTGAGCTTCCGAGTCGGGTTTTGCTGTCGAACTCTCTACTGCAGAGAGGAACTCGGAGGAAGCTTTGCCGAAGGGCAAGGTTTCCTTCGGGGAGGTAGACAGGACCTGAACCCGTCTAGGCGGGTTCAAAGGTCATATTTTTGGCCGAGCCTACGGGCTTGGAGATACCCACATTAAACCGGCCTTGTGCCACATTTAACTCCACGTGGGGGTGTTGATAAATATCAACAGAAGAACTATGTTTCTTCAAAACGCGGCTCGGTGGCAAGGATCAAAGTGTAGTATCTGCGCTTTGTGAGCTTCCGAGTCGGGTTTGCTGTCGAACTCTCTACTGCAGAGAGGAACTCGGAGGAAGCTTTGCCGAAGGGCAAGGTTTCCTTCGCGGAGGTAGACAGGACCTGAACCCGTCTAGGCGGGTTCAAAGGTCATATTTTTGGCCGAGCCTACGGGCTTGGAGATACCCACATTAAACCGGCCTTGTGCCACATTTAACTCCACGTGGGGGTGTTGATAAATATCAACAGAAGAACTCTGTTTCTTCAAAACTCGGCTCGGTGGCAAGGATCAAAGTGTAGTATCTGCGCTTTGTGAGCTTCCGAGTCGGGTTTGCTGTCGAACTCTCTACTGCAGAGAGGAACTCGGAGGAAGCTTTGCCGAAGGGCAAGGTTTCCTTCGGGGAGGTAGACAGGACCTGAACCCGTCTAGGCGGGTTCAAAGGTCATATTTTTGGCCGAGCCTACGGGCTTGGAGATACCCACATTAAACCGGCCTTGTGCCACATTTAACTCCACGTGGGGGTGTTGATAAATATCAACAGAAGAACTATGTTTCTTCAAAACTCGGCTCGGTGGCAAGGATCAAAGTGTAGTATCTGCGCTTTGTGAGCTTCCGAGTAGGGTTTTCTGTCGAACTCTCTACTGCAGAGAGGAACTCGAAGGAAGCTTTGCCGAAGGGCAAGGTTTCCTTCGGGGAGGTAGACAGGACCTGAACACGTCTAGGCGGGTTCAAAGGTCATATTTTTGGCCGAGCCTACGGGCTTGGAGATACCCACATTAAACCGGCCTTGTGCCACATTTAACCCACGTGGGGGTGTTGATAAATATCAACAGAAGAACTATGTTTCTTCAAAACTCGGCTCGGTGGCAAGGATCAAAGTGTAGTATCTGCGCTTTGTGAGCTTCCGAGTCGGGTTTGCTGTCGAACTCTCTACTGCAGAGAGGAACTCGGAGGAAGCTTTGCCGAAGGGCAAGGTTTCCTTCGGGGAGGTAGACAGGACCTGAACCCGTCTAGGCGGGTTCAAAGGTCATATTTTTGGCCGAGCCTACGGGCTTGGAGATACCCACATTAAACCGGCCTTGTGCCACATTTAACTCCACGTGGGGGTGTTGATAAATATCAACAGAAGAACTATGGTTCTTCAAAACTCGGCTCGGTGGCAAGGATCAAAGTGTAGTATCTGCGCTTTGTGAGCTTCCGAGTCGGGTTTTGCTGTCGAACTCTCTACTGCAGAGAGGAACTCGGAGGAAGCTTTGCCGAAGGGCAAGGTTTCCTTCGGGGAGGTAGACAGGACCTGAACCCGTCTAGGCGGGTTCAAAGGTCATATTTTTGGCCGAGCCTACGGGCTTGGAGATACCCACATTAAACCGGCCTTGTGCCACATTTAACTCCACGTGGGGGTGTTGATAAATATCAACAGAAGAACTCTGTTTCTTCAAAACTCGGCTCGGTGGCAAGGATCAAAGTGTAGTATCTGCGCTTTGTGAGCTTCCGAGTCGGGTTTTGCTGTCGAACTCTCTATTGCAGAGAGGAACTCGGAGGAAGCTTTGCCGAAGGGCAAGGTTTCCTTCGGGGAGGTAGACAGGACCTGAACCCGTCTAGGCGGGTTCAAAGGTCATATTTTTGGCCGAGCCTACGGGCTTGGAGATACCCACATTAAACCGGCCTTGTGCCACATTTAACTCCACGTGGGGGTGTTGATAAATATCAACAGAAGAACTATGGTTCTTCAAAACTCGGCTCGGTGGCAAGGATCAAAGTGTAGTATCTGCGCTTTGTGAGCTTCCGAGTCGGGTTTTGCTGTCGAACTCTCTACTGCAGAGAGGAACTCGGAGGAAGCTTTGCCGAAGGGTAAGGTTTCCTTCGGGGAGGTAGACAGGACCTGAACCCGTCTAGGCGGGTTCAAAGGTCATATTTTTGGCCGAGCCTACGGGCTTGGAGATACCCACATTAAACCGGCCTTGTGCCACATTTAACTCCACGTGGGGGTGTTGATAAATATCAACAGAAGAACTATGTTTCTTCAAAACTCGGCTCGGTGGCAAGGATCAAAGTGTAGTATCTGCGCTTTGTGAGCTTCCGAGTCGGGTTTTCTGTCGAACTCTCTACTGCAGAGAGGAACTCGAAGGAAGCTTTGCCGAAGGGCAAGGTTTCCTTCGGGGAGGTAGACAGGACCTGAACACGTCTAGGCGGGTTCAAAGGTCATATTTTTGGCCGAGCCTACGGGCTTGGAGATACCCACATTAAACCGGCCTTGTGCCACATTTAACCCACGTGGGGGTGTTGATAAATATCAACAGAAGAACTATGTTTCTTCAAAACTCGGCTCGGTGGCAAGGATCAAAGTGTAGTATCTGCGCTTTGTGAGCTTCCGAGTCGGGTTTGCTGTCGAACTCTCTACTGCAGAGAGGAACTCGGAGGAAGCTTTGCCGAAGGGCAAGGTTTCCTTCGGGGAGGTAGACAGGACCTGAACCCGTCTAGGCGGGTTCAAAGGTCATATTTTTGGCCGAGCCTACGGGCTTGGAGATACCCAAATTAAACCGGCCTTGTGCCACATTTAACTCCACGTGGGGGTGTTGATAAATATCAACAGAAGAACTCTGTTTCTTCAAAACTCGGCTCGGTGGCAAGGATCAAAGTGTAGTATCTGCGCTTTGTGAGCTTCCGAGTCGGGTTTGCTGTCGAACTCTCTACTGCAGAGAGGAACTCGGAGGAAGCTTTGCCGAAGGGCAAGGTTTCCATCGGGGAGGTAGACAGGACCTGAACCCGTCTAGGCGGGTTCAAAGGTCATATTTTTGGCCGAGCCTACGGGCTTGGAGATACCCACATTAAACCGGCCTTGTGCCACATTTAACTCCACGTGGGGGTGTTGATAAATATCAACAGAAGAACTCTGTTTCTTCAAAACTCGGCTCGGTGGCAAGGATCAAAGTGTAGTATCTGCGCTTTGTGAGCTTCCGAGTCGGGTTTGCTGTCGAACTCTCTACTGCAGAGAGGAACTCGGAGGAAGCTTTGCCGAAGGGTAAGGTTTCCTTCGGGGAGGTAGACAGGACCTGAACCCGTCTAGGCGGGTTCAAAGGTCATATTTTTGGCCGAGCCTACGGGCTTGGAGATACCCACATTAAACCGGCCTTGTGCCACATTTAACTCCACGTGGGGGTGTTGATAAATATCAACAGAAGAACTATGTTTCTTCAAAACTCGGCTCGGTGGCAAGGATCAAAGTGTAGTATCTGCGCTTTGTGAGCTTCCGAGTAGGGTTTTCTGTCGAACTCTCTACTGCAGAGAGGAACTCGAAGGAAGCTTTGCCGAAGGGCAAGGTTTCCTTCGGGGAGGTAGACAGGACCTGAACACGTCTAGGCGGGTTCAAAGGTCATATTTTTGGCCGAGCCTACGGGCTTGGAGATACCCACATTAAACCGGCCTTGTGCCACATTTAACCCACGTGGGGGTGTTGATAAATATCAACAGAAGAACTATGTTTCTTCAAAACTCGGCTCGGTGGCAAGGATCAAAGTGTAGTATCTGCGCTTTGTGAGCTTCCGAGTCGGGTTTGCTGTCGAACTCTCTACTGCAGAGAGGAACTCGGAGGAAGCTTTGCCGAAGGGCAAGGTTTCCTTCGGGGAGGTAGACAGGACCTGAACCCGTCTAGGCGGGTTCAAAGGTCATATTTTTGGCCGAGCCTACGGGCTTGGAGATACCCAAATTAAACCGGCCTTGTGCCACATTTAACTCCACGTGGGGGTGTTGATAAATATCAACAGAAGAACTCTGTTTCTTCAAAACTCGGCTCGGTGGCAAGGATCAAAGTGTAGTATCTGCGCTTTGTGAGCTTCCGAGTCGGGTTTGCTGTCGAACTCTCTACTGCAGAGAGGAACTCGGAGGAAGCTTTGCCGAAGGGCAAGGTTTCCATCGGGGAGGTAGACAGGACCTGAACCCGTCTAGGCGGGTTCAAAGGTCATATTTTTGGCCGAGCCTACGGGCTTGGAGATACCCACATTAAACCGGCCTTGTGCCACATTTAACTCCACGTGGGGGTGTTGATAAATATCAACAGAAGAACTCTGTTTCTTCAAAACTCGGCTCGGTGGCAAGGATCAAAGTGTAGTATCTGCGCTTTGTGAGCTTCCGAGTCGGGTTTGCTGTCGAACTCTCTACTGCAGAGAGGAACTCGGAGGAAGCTTTGCCGAAGGGTAAGGTTTCCTTCGGGGAGGTAGACAGGACCTGAACCCGTCTAGGCGGGTTCAAAGGTCATATTTTTGGCCGAGCCTACGGGCTTGGAGATACCCACATTAAACCGGCCTTGTGCCACATTTAACTCCACGTGGGGGTGTTGATAAATATCAACAGAAGAACTATGTTTCTTCAAAACTCGGCTCGGTGGCAAGGATCAAAGTGTAGTATCTGCGCTTTGTGAGCTTCCGAGTCGGGTTTGCTGTCGAACTCTCTACTGCAGAGAGGAACTCGGAGGAAGCTTTGCCGAAGGGCAAGGTTTCCTTCGGGGAGGTAGACAGGACCTGAACCCGTCTAGGCGGGTTCAAAGGTCATATTTTTGGCCGAGCCTACGGGCTTGGAGATACCCACATTAAACCGGCCTTGTGCCACATTTAACTCCACGTGGGGGTGTTGATAAATATCAACAGAAGAACTCTGTTTCTTCAAAACTCGGCTCGGTGGCAAGGATCAAAGTGTAGTATCTGCGCTTTGTGAGCTTCCGAGTAGGGTTTTCTGTCGAACTCTCTACTGCAGAGAGGAACTCGGAGGAAGCTTTGCCGAAGGGCAAGGTTTCCTTCGGGGAGGTAGACAGGACCTGAACACGTCTAGGCGGGTTCAAAGGTCATATTTTTGGCCGAGCCTACGGGCTTGGAGATACCCACATTAAACCGGCCTTGTGCCACATTTAACTCCACGTGGGGGTGTTGATAAATATCAACAGAAGAACTATGTTTCTTCAAAACTCGGCTCGGTGGCAAGGATCAAAGTGTAGTATCTGCGCTTTGTGAGCTTCCGAGTCGGGTTTGCTGTCGAACTCTCTACTGCAGAGAGGAACTCGGAGGAAGCTTTGCCGAAGGGCAAGGTTTCCTTCGGGGAGGTAGACAGGACCTGAACCCGTCTAGGCGGGTTCAAAGGTCATATTTTTGGCCGAGCCTACGGGCTTGGAGATACCCACATTAAACCGGCCTTGTGCCACATTTAACTCCACGTGGGGGTGTTGATAAATATCAACAGAAGAACTATGTTTCTTCAAAACTCGGCTCGGTGGCAAGGATCAAAGTGTAGTATCTGCGCTTTGTGAGCTTCCGAGTAGGGTTTTCTGTCGAACTCTCTACTGCAGAGAGGAACTCGGAGGAAGCTTTGCCGAAGGGCAAGGTTTCCTTCGGGGAGGTAGACAGGACCTGAACACGTCTAGGCGGGTTCAAAGGTCATATTTTTGGCCGAGCCTACGGGCTTGGAGATACCCACATTAAACCGGCCTTGTGCCACATTTAACTCCACGTGGGGGTGTTGATAAATATCAACAGAAGAACTATGTTTCTTCAAAACTCGGCTCGGTGGCAAGGATCAAAGTGTAGTATCTGCGCTTTGTGAGCTTCCGAGTCGGGTTTGCTGTCGAACTCTCTACTGCAGAGAGGAACTCGGAGGAAGCTTTGCCGAAGGGCAAGGTTTCCTTCGGGGAGGTAGACAGGACCTGAACCCGTCTAGGCGGGTTCAAAGGTCATATTTTTGGCCGAGCCTACGGGCTTGGAGATACCCACATTAAACCGGCCTTGTGCCACATTTAACTCCACGTGGGGGTGTTGATAAATATCAACAGAAGAACTATGTTTCTTCAAAACTCGGCTCGGTGGCAAGGATCAAAGTGTAGTATCTGCGCTTTGTGAGCTTCCGAGTCGGGTTTGCTGTCGAACTCTCTACTGCAGAGAGGAACTCGGAGGAAGCTTTGCCGAAGGGCAAGGTTTCCTTCGGGGAGGTAGACAGGACCTGAACCCGTCTAGGCGGGTTCAAAGGTCATATTTTTGGCCGAGCCTACGGGCTTGGAGATACCCACATTAAACCGGCCTTGTGCCACATTTAACTCCACGTGGGGGTGTTGATAAATATCAACATAAGAACTATGGTCAAAATTTTCTCTTTCTTGATTGTCTGTCATGTTCAATCTTATTAAAGTCCCTTTTGATACTCCAACAGTATCATGTACAATGGAATAGGTGCATTCAATTGGGATGTCTTTAGTTGGAGTTTCTTTCCAACTGTGAAAATAAAATTCTCTCAATCTGCTTGGTTTCCTTCCGTAGTGAAGGGATAAAAGTGATTTGATAAATCTATGAATATCAAACAGAAAATTTTAAGGTTTTATTTTTTTTTTTAATGTCACCTTAATTATCAGGTTTACTAAAGTCTATTACTGATAAAGATTATCAGTTAATTTGAATTTTCGCGATAAATTGGAAAAATTTGGTATTTCTATTTGAAAATTTTTTGACTGAAAAACACATTTTTTTAAAAATAATTTCAGGTGTCTGGCATAAACTGCTCAGCCTAGCTGAAAATGGATGGATTTCTACGACCTTTATTATTAGGTGGTGCAAAAATAATGACGTAATAATGTCGTTTTTGACGTTAAAAATACGTTAAAAAACGACATTATTACGTCATTATTTTTGCACAAACCTAATAACTAAATTTTGCGATCAGCCAAGATCGTAAATTGATTTTTTTTTCCAAAAATGGGCAATTTCAGTACAGCAAAAATGGTAGCTAACCATGAAAAACTAAGGTCATTTTCGGAATCAACACCAGCAAATTAGCTAAAAAATATGTTTTATTTCTTGGTACCAACAGTTGGGTTGACCATTATTACAATAAAGAAAGAAATGAGTATACACCAGAA
>OZ010611.1:60168791-60176291 GCA_963932145.1 Acanthosepion lycidas
TTCAGTACTCTTTTCTTTGTTTTTAATGAAATTTTTCTGTCTCTTAATACTATTCTTAGCTTTTGGAAGGCACCTTTGGTCATTCCAAAACGTCTTCTGATCTCGGTGTCGCACTTTCCGTCCTCTGTTAGAACACTTCCCCGATATTTAGATTTTTGTAGTTGTTTGATTGTAGTATCCTCGATTTGTTATTTGCATTTTGGGCTCACCCTTTTTGCTGATAAACATGAATTATATCTTCTTGTAGTTTATATTTAGTCCTTTTCAGTGTCTGCTCCCAACACTGTGTCATCTGCATATCTTATGTTGCTAAGATTGTGGCAGCCAATACTAAATCTTCGTAGAACTTCTAATTCTCTTAGAATTGCCTCGCTGTATAGGTTGAATAAGTCCGGAGAGAAGACACATCATTGCCTTACGCCCCTTTCTATTTTCGTATATCTGCTGAACTCATTTTCTGTCCGTATAGATTCTTGATTCTTCTAATGTCTTTACCAAATATGTCATGGTTGCTGAACAGGTCTAACAGATCTTCGTGACGTACATTGTCGAATGCCTTAGTGTAATCAATGAAGCACACAGGTATACGTCCTTCTCCATCTGCTTAGCTCTTTCTGGTAACATTCTGAGCATAATTATAGCATTCCTTGTTCCGGTGTCTTTGATGAACCCCACAGTAAATGAGGCTAAAAATACATCAGATTTATCGTTTACTATAAAGCAATACAAAGCATCGAATGTTGCGGATTCCGCGTGAAAAATCGGTCTCCAATAAATGACAAACGCAAGTATTTAAGATAAGAAATTAAATGTATTTACACAAAATATAAGGGACGAATATTTTCTATGAAAATTTCTCGGACATTCAGGCCGGCAAATGTTGTTTAATACTGTTTCTTATAAACAGAGCATTTACTTAAATATTTGTATCTATAAAAAGAATGTATAAACATAAAAAAATGTCTTAAAAATAATTGTCGGACTTTGTCCATTTCATAGTGTGTGACGTCATTTATACACACACACACATACATATATATATATATATATATATATATATATATATATATATATATATATTCGAAAATATATCCAAAACAATATACCTTCATGAACGTTTTCCAATATTTGAAAACCCTGTCGGGATCATTACCCCAGTTTTATAACACACATATATATATATATATATATATATATATATATATATATATATATATATATAATTATATATATATATAGTTAGCCCCAAATCTCAAGTCACTCTGCGCGAGTGTAAGAACTTTTTTTGACAATTGATCCCACTAAAGTGAGCCACTCTTCTCCAGAAACCCTAAAGTCTGCTCAATATAGTAGCAGAATAAACCACAGCTTGACTCTGTGGGTTTTAAAGAAATATAAATGTGTCTGGGCCAGCGTCTGCAACAAGGATTAAGTAGCCACCTGAGCAGAAGCGTCTACCCATTAACGTGCTGCTAGCCATTATAATGCATATAACATGAACCTCTCTTTTATTAGAAGTTACATCCTCTGGTTTAAATAACCTTTATTTGAAACCAAGCAGGGTATAGCAGTAAAGCTGTTTCTCTGTTCCGGGAGCGGAATGTTTGACCTTAGAAAACCCAAGTGCCAAATTCAAATCGACGTCTGAAGATATCACGAGAAACAAGTGAAGATGTTTATTTTCCGCTTGCTTGTAAGAGAATTTCAAAAATAAAGTTTGAGTGAGAAAAATACAAAACAAAATTCTCGCTAAATAACTACAAATGACCTTTCATTTTCGCTGAATGACCTTTTCGATGAGTCGAACTGATGAAACTCGCATCTCGAATCTCACATAGACTCAGATATATTCACTCACCTTAAACATACACACGTACAGACGCGAACAAAGTCACTTATAATACGCCCTTGTGCAAATTGATGGAAATAAAATAATTGTTATTATTTATTTTTTTTTCGTATTTTTCCCAATGAAACATGACCCAGTTCATATGTCAGTACTTCGTATGTCTGTTCCATGAAGTCGTTCCTTGTAGATGGACCACAGATTCTCGATTAAATTTAAATAAGGAGAGTTTCAGGGCCAGTCGATAGTACATTAATTTGCTCACTGGTAAGGTTTGTCATTGTGTTCGTGCAGAGTTACAATTTTCTTACGCTTCCTTGGAGTAACGCCCATCACTGAGAATGGCCACAGGACAACTAATCGATAGTTGAGACAATATTGTCTGGGCGTGATGAAAATCTGATGCAATCACGGATGACGCAATATTTTTCAAGGCCGAACAAATTTCACCATACTCCTCGAAAATAGATTCATATTACTGCACACCGCTGCAAATTACTAATCTGATGAAAAAACAGAAATCGATAGTCCCTGTCATTCCAACAGGTCTAAAACTGACCGTATGTCGAAAGAAAGGGAACTAAAACCATTGTTTTAATTAATTTGCACAAGTGTGTGCGTATATATATATATATATATATAATTAATTCGCCGAGTGTGAAAGAAACCTCAACAGAAAGCACTGCACGGCCGTATAATTGGGACTCATCAGCACTACCGAGAATTGAAACCCTGACAGTTAGATTGTCAAGCAAACATTATACCAACTGTTCCACCCTCAGGGTAACTGTCAGGGTTTCAATTCTCGGTATTGGATACACACTGCTGATGAGTCCCAAATATAGGACGAAACGGCCGTCCAGTGCTTTCTGCATTCTGTTGAGGTTTCTTTCAGACTCGATGAATTAATTGAATATAATTATCAAATCCTCCTAATAATTTCTATTATATATATATATATATATATATATATATATATATATATATATATATATACTCGACTCTCCCGTCGAATTCGACGCATGAGGGTCAAGCAGATCAGCACAAGGGTGTAGATACAAGGTTAACAACACCAGCAAAGTTAAAAATAGACGAAAATAATTCGAAATGTGCACATGATACTGTGCTGGTGGCAGGCACACAAAGAACACGACAGGAACTTCTAGACAGGCGGTAAATGAAAGCGCGAAGAAAGGACTAACGTTCAATTGTAAGAAGACAGAATATCCATAAAAATAGGAATATTTTCATATTTATTATACACGTGGGTGATCCATATATGCGGCCTTGTGCCATATCTAAGCTACGCCCAGTAAATAGCTATTATACTCATTAAGTTAAATGAAACTTGTTTTCCTAGATCAGTTACGACTGATTAATGAGTTTGATCCTCACTGGCTGCACCTTACTTTCAGCCTTGTACCACATCTATGACGTGTTTTTTTTTGTTTTTTTTTTCACTCCAAGCCAGGGATAAAGCCACTAACACGGAAGAGGTTACTGAGACAATTTTACTGATGACAAAATAAAATAAAAAGGACAGGGTTCGAGTAGACAGGAAATGACGATTGACGTTGTATTTAAGTTTTTTGACGATCGTAGTTGTTAGGAAAGAAAGAATTAAAAAGAAAATTCCAGCAAGCGACGCGTGAGTGAGAAGAAAATTTTAGAATAGAACTTACGGTTGCACCTATCAATTTCAATAGTAAAATGATGAGACCTAACTGCCAATCTAGTACTACGCTCATATTCATGAAGTCGATATACCAAAGAGGAAAGCTGATCAGAAAATTGCTATGACATGGCTGATGCTCAACTCCTCCAGAGCGTCTCTCTGCGCCTTATTCGTCTCAGGTTTTCCACTGGTCTGTGTTGGAATAACTACATTGCATCAATAGCTTCATCTACTGCAAGGAAAGTTGATTCTCTGTGTCGCGCCAGAAGATTAAATTAAAATTAAATCCAATGTCAATTGCTATCTATTGTTTTCCTGATTACTCTTTCCTCTTTTCGCCCATTATTAATGTTTCTGTTCCTAATTTCTCCACAGCCTCTAACCCCTTGTGTCTTAGTTGCTTTACAACATTGCGTGGTGTGTTACCAATTAAAAAAACAAAACAAAAAAACAACAACAACGAAAAACAGCTTCAAGAGTTAGCAGCAGGAAAACGCGAGACCAACTGGAAAGAGTGAAAAATTCACGCATTCTTTTTCATATGAAAATAAATTGGACAAACTTGGTTCTCTGTGTTGCGCCAGAAGGTTTTTTCTCACCTGAGTCCATCTTTCAAATCTACAAATCTACCATTCGTCCTTGAATTGAATGCTGTCGCCATATACGGTCTGCCCTCCCTCCGCTATTTATCTCGAGGTTCTCGACAAAATCCAAAGCAGGGTCTGCAATGTGATCGGCCCTGCCTTGGGGTCTCGACTCCAGTCACTTTCTCACCGACTTAATCCGGCTTCCCTCTGTCATATATGGCCTGGTTCCCCACTGTTCATCTCGAGGTCCTCTACAAAATCCAGAGTCGGATATGCAATGTAATAGGTCCTGATCTGGCATCTCGTCTACAGTCACTTTCTCACAGACGTAGTGTTGCTTCCCTCTGTCTTTTCCACAATTATTTTCATGCCAATTACTCTGACGAGCTACTTTCACTGGAACCCAAACTGCATGAATTTAAGCGTGCTACTAGGTTGGCATCTCAGTCCCACCCTTTCACTGTCGAAAAGGTTAAATGTAGCCATCTGCTTCTTATCTCTGCTTCTTATCTAGCACTTCCCGACAGTGGAACTTCCTTCCTCTTAGTTGCTTCCCTGATAACTATAATCTTCAAATATTCAAATGTAATGTCAATCGATATCTTCTGATGACTTGACCCTTACCACCATCCTTCTCTATATCCTTTCCCCAAACACCCCTCTTTATTCTTGCTCACACTTTCTGTAACCCCCTGCGTGCTAGTGTCACTCCCGCCTTGCTTAGGGTGAAATGCTGAAAAAAACATTATTTATTTCAAAGTCTCAAATTGATACCTGTTCAAGTAGATCACAGATAAACATTTTATTTTATTTGTAGCTTTCATCATTTCAACCAAAGCATGGCAATAAAGCCACTGAGACGCAACTGTTGCCATGAATGAAGGAAAGTGGAAAAATGCTACAGAAGAGAAAGGGGCAATGAAAAAAAAATGATTCATGAAGAGAGATGATGATGATAGATCTGTCTATATTTCTGAGATGAGGTATTGTATACACTATTAATATTATTCGGACTATTGGCCTCATCTTTGTCACCATATTTATCACAACGTTTCGGCCGTTGTACGGTCAGGCTTTCTTCAGTATCTGTGTATATTTCTGAGAGGAGGTGTTATGTACACTATTTACATTATTCGAACTAATGTCCTCATCTTTGTTGCCATATTTATCACAACGTTTCGGCCGTTGTACGGTCAGACCTTCTTCAATATCTGTCTATATTTCTGAGATGGGGTGTTATGTACACTATTTACATTATTCGGACTATGGTGCTTATCTTTGTCGCCATATTTGTTACAACGTTTCGAAGGCTGGAGCGTACAACAGCTCCCGCCTTCTTCAGGTGGTTGGAATATCGAACTGAACCATCTATTTCGCTCAATGGGTTAGTCTGTTCTAGGACACATGGCACAGTGGATAAAGACGTTGGTTAGATCTAGTGACACGGCCCAAAGAGTGTGAGTTCAATACCTGGTTAAGGCGGTGGAGAACTTGGAGAGGGGAATTAACAGGAGATAACTGACAACTGACATCCATTAGACATAGCCCGTGGGACTAGAACAGTCCCAATGAGCGAAATAAAGGGTTCAGTTCGACATTCCAACCAAATGAAAAAGGCCGGAACCATTGTACGGTCCGGCCTTCGGAAACGTTGTAATAAATATGGCGACAAAGATGAGGACAATAGTCCGAATAATGTAAGTAATGACGATTGATATTGCATTTAAATTTTTGAAGATCGTAGTTTTCATGAAAGGAAGAATTTAAAAGAAGAATTCTGCAGACGATGCGTGCGTGAGAAGAATGTAGAATAGAAGTTGTCATTGCACCTATCAATTTCAATAGTAAAATGATGAGACCTAACTTCCAATCTAGTACTACGCTCATATTCAGGAAGTCAAGGTGCCAAAAAGAAAAGCTGATAAGAATAATTGCTATGACATTATTTAGAGAATAAATAATGTCAGGGAAGTTAACTCTGGAAGTCGTGACCAATCGTCTTTCAAAGTCTCAAACTGATGCCTGTTCAAGCAGATCACAGATGAACATCGAGTTTTGCGTAGTGGATCGTCCGTGTTGATTGATATTGACAGGGCGGATTTGATCAAATCCATGGAAACAGCGGAAACGACAGAGAATGACTTAAGTGAATAATCGAAAAAAGAGATTTATCAACGAACTGGATAATCGTAGCACAGAGATGATCCTTTAATAGGCGCATGTTAACATAAGTGCTCATTTAATAGATCCTGTCCACGAGGTTATTGGGGAATCCCTTTTTTCAGGGATGTGGTGGGAATTTTCTTATATGCCTACATTTCGTTCATTTATTAGGGCTATCAAGTTGGTTAATTGCGCTACATTGAACAAACCAAGAGGAATGCTTCTTTTATGTACCCTATGCCTTCGGGAACTAGGCGATCATAGCTCTCCACAACTTCCTCTCCTTTGTAGCTCTTAATAAATATAGTCATTCTGTTATTTCTCCTCAGCCCTGTTCCGCCATCGATTTACTAAAGTGGTTCATGTATGTTAAGCGCTGCTTCCCTCTGTCCCTTTTTTCTTCAATTTGTCTTGTGAGTATCAGGTTTTCGAAGCCCTCCTTCCTCTTTCTTCTGCTTTATGTGCCGTGCCCCCTCTGGACGTATGCAATTTTAACTCTCCACAACTTCCTGTCCCTTGCAACTCTAAATAAACTGTCTTTTCCTTATTTATACATCCTGTCCGACAATCCATTTTCTCAAGATCATTAAGTATGTTGTTTTTCTTTTCCTCTGTTCCACTAGCCTTCAATGGCATACTGAATAGCATACGCCATGCGACTTATGACACTAGTAGTAGTACATTAGGATGAAAAGGGGTCATGACTCATTTATGACACTGCATCAGTTTAAAAGGGGTCATGACATTATTATGACATGTATTAGGATTAAAAGGGGTCATGACATTATTATGACATGTATTAGAATTAAAAGGTTGTCATGACATTATTATGACACTGTATTGGATTAAAAGGTTGTCATGACATTATTATGACATGTATTAGGATTAAAAGGGGTCATGACATTATTATGACGCTGTATTAGGACTAAAGGTCTCATCAGAAAACCCTGTAAAGGAACTGAAGAATTGGAAGGGTTAAAAACTTTAAAAAAGAGTATTATTTTTTCTTTCTGATAAGCGGGGATGCAGAATGGAATAGGAATGTAAACTGTAAGCCAAAAGACAAATAGAATTGTTAAAATTCTCAAACACGATAAGGTAAACAATCTGAAGTGTCGTGATGCAAACATGCAAAATGGGCAGAAAATGATGTGGGCCATATTGAAAAAGCGACAAGAAAGAGAATTCTTTGAAGTCAAGGACATAGAAATAATTTATAAACACAAAGT
>OZ010611.1:60181291-60201291 GCA_963932145.1 Acanthosepion lycidas
AATATCTATCTGTGTTTTTATCTATCTATCTATCTATCTATCTATCTATCTATGTGCGTGCGTATGTTTGTGAGATATGTTTTCCTCGAAATAATTTTTACATACATTTTTTCGAATCGAACTTTCTACATTACCATGCAGATATATTCTCAATTGACTCTGGCTTCTGCACTGTTAAGTTAATCTATCTATCTATCTATCTATCTATCTATCTATCTATCTATCTATCTATCTATCTATCTATGTTTGTGTGTGTGTGTGCGCGCGCGCACGCTCGCGTGTGAGTGTGTGTGTGTGTGATAAGTTATTTTGGCTATACAGTTGCTAATGGCATGGTATGGCCCTGATAAACGAAAGAAATAAAATAAAGACAACTGGGCGCATGCGCACAAATTCTTAGCGCGAACTTCATTTGTTATCTTCTGCTGTGCAGACGACAATGTTACACTCACGCGGTTTTCTGTTCTGTGAAGATAAGAGGCATTAAGGCTTCGATATTTTATGGAGACATTAGATGGGTGCAGCTGTTGACGGAGTCAGAGAATGGCGTTCAGAAGGAATAAAAACAGAAATGAGATTGGTTTTAGCATATCCATATTCTTACCCACAATTCCTCAGAATTCAAAAAAGAAATATGTATCAGAAGGATTGTAATTCTCTGATAAAAAAAAGGAAAGAAAACGTTTTTGGCATTCTGGTGGTTAAAAGATTAAACCTAATACATATTGTTAAAAAGTGGTTTATTTATGGGAGTTCAATATCGGAAAAAGAGCGTGTGGAGACATGGTAATCAATACTGTAGAGTGACTGTTAACTTCACGCTTCACTACGATCTTCTGATCAAGGGCCACCATTCCTTTAACGGGCAGGTTGTGTCGTTAGGTCGCGATGTAATTAAGAAGCGTAGGGAAAGAAGAAACCATCCCGTTCTAGTGTATTTATTTAGGGATAATACACAGTTATTTATGGTCATGTATGCTGGTTGGGTCGTTGGATGATGTATATATATATATATATATATATATATATATATATATATATATGTATATATATATATATATATATATATATAGGGTGTGTGTATGTATGTATATATATCAGATTGTTGATCACGCTAGATAACGCTCTCTCCTAGAAACTGTAACTAAGGTCTGCTCACCATAGTTGCAATACAAACCACAGGTTGGCTCTATGGGTGTTGAACAAGCAAAAATGTGCCTGAGCGAGTGTCTACAATAGGGATTGGCTAGTCACCCTAATAAACGGGTATCTCGAATTCGAGTAGCCAGCTATTACATCACTGATGCTAGCCTCCAGAGAGAGAGACACGTTACACCTTCTCGGGCTATATTACTCTGTTCACATTAAGTGGAAAGGCTATATTGAAACCAGTGCTCGGTCAGCTGCTAAGAAGATTGCGTCACTGTGTCGTGTTAGACAATTCTTCTCTCCAGAATCTATCCTACATATGTATAAGTCTACCCTTCATCCATGCTTAGAATATTGTTGCCCTATATGGTCCAGTGACCCTGCTATTTACCTTGAGCTTCTTGATAAGATCCAAAGAAGAATCAGCAATATTACTGATCCTGATCTGGCAGCTCGGCTTCAGTTACTTTCCCACCACTATAAGGTTGCCTCACTGTGCCTTTTTTATAAATACTTTCATGGTAATTGTTTGGATGAGATCTCGACGCCAGATTTAGCCGTAAATTCTACGCTAAAAGTTGCTTTTCTCACACTTCTCAATTGTGGAACTCCCTTCCAGCTCCATGCTTTCCAGGCAACATTAATCTGCAAAAAATTAAATCCAATGTCAATTGCTATCTACTGTTCTCCTGATTACTCTTTCCTCTTTTCGCCCATTATTAATGTTTTTGTTCCTAATTCCTCCATACCATCTAACAACTTGTGTCTTAGTTGCTTTACAACATTGCGTGGTTGTGATACCAATTAAAATACAATAACAACAAAACAGCTTCAAGAGTTAGCAGCAGGAAAACGCGAGGCCCAACCGGAAAGAGTGAAAAATTGACGCATTCTTTTTCATATGAAAATAAATTGGACAAACTTGGTTCTCTGTGTTGCGCCAGAAGGTTTTTTCTCGCCTGAGTCCATCTTTCAAATCTACAAATCTACCATTCGTCCTTGAATTGAATGCTGTCGCCATATACGGTCTGCCCTCCCTCCGCTATTTATCTCGAGGTTCTCGACAAAATCCAAAGCAGGGTCTGCAATGTGATCGGCCCTGCCTTGGGGTCTCGACTCCAGTCACTTTCTCACCGACTTAATCCGGCTTCCCTCCGTCATATATGGCCTGGTTCCCCACTGTTCATCTCGAGGTCCTCTACAAAATCCAGATACGGATATGCAATGTAATAGGTCCTGATCTGGCATCTCGTCTACAGTCACTTTCTCACAGACGTAGTGTTGCTTCCCTCTGTCTTTTCCACAATTATTTTCATGCCAATTACTCTGACGATCTACTTTCACTGGAACCCCAACTGCATGAATTTAAGCGTGCTACTAGGTTGGCATCTCAGTCCCACCCTTTCACTGTCGAAAAGGTTAAATGTAGCCATCTGCTTCTTATCTCTGCTTCTTATCTAGCACTTCCCGACAGTGGAACTCCCTTCCTCTTAGTTGCTTCCCTGATAACTATAATCTTCAAATATTCAAATGTAATGTCAATTGACATCTTCTGATGCCTTGATCTTGTTCTCTATATCCTTTCCTCAACAACCCTCTTTACGCTTGATCTCACTCTCTGTAACACCTTCATGCTAGTGGCACTCCCGCCTTGCTTGGGATGAAATGCTTAAAAATAAACATTTATTTCAAAGTCTCAAATTGAAACCTGTCCAACCAGATTACAGATGAGCATTTTATTTTATTAATAGCTTTTATTACCTCAGTCGAAGCAAGGCAATAAATCCACTAAGACGCAAGGGTTACTAAGATTCATGAAGAAAGAAGATGTCGATTGATCTGTCCATATTACTGAGATGAGGTATTATGTACACTATTTACATTATTTGGACTATTGTCCTCATCTTTGTTGCCATATTTATCACAACGTTTCGGCCGTTGTACGGTCAAGCCTTCTTCAGTATCTGTCTATATTTCTGAGATGAGGTATTATTACTATTTACTCAATCTCTGTAACACCCTGCTTGCTAGTGGCACTCCTGCCTTGCTTGGGGTGAAATGCTTAAAAAAAATAATTTATTTCAAAGTCTCAAATACATGTTCAAGTAGATCACAGATGAACATAGCTTTTATCATTTCAGCCAAAGCAAGGCAATAAAGCCACTAAGACGCAAGGGTTACCAAATGAAATGCTTAAAAAAAGTACGATGTATTCGACAAAAGGTCAAATTTATTTCAGAAAATGACTTTTTTTCTTCATTCGTTTTCGATAATTTAAATATTCAACTGTTCGGAAATTTTGAACTCTGCAAACCTGTTTTTCAACCGCTGTTCCAAAGCTGTCCGGATAATCGAGGAAGAACTGTATTTAAAATGTCTGTCTTTCAAGACAGTCAGGTTGGCTTTCTTCGTTCAGGAGACTAATAAAACACGATCATCATAAGTGTATCTTCCGAACTTGGCACCGGGCCATTTGCAGCTATAAAATGAAGATATGAATGCCGTTTGATAAGTTGCAGGTGAGAAAAACGATTTGCAAATCATTTGTGAATGTCGTTTTTCAGCTAATCGATGAATCGATCTAAAACTTTGTTTTAAATTACTATCATAAATATCTAGGAAATTCATTATCGATAAATCACATCAGAATAGTGTCCCTCCACTCCTGTCTACGCCTCTCAGAGAAATATATACAGTCTTAGAGCAGAGGTCTTTTAAGGGCAACAGTAAATTTCTTAAATATCTGTTCATAACATTAATAGTATATTTAAGTTTTTACATGTGTTTGTGAAATATGATTTGAGGGAAAAGCCTGTAAAAACGAAAATACTTTCGTAAATTATAGACCATTCCGTTTTCAGTTATGATTCATCAGAATATTAAAAATAGGAAATCCGTGAAATTTTCAGGAGTCTTTCTGTTTATAAAATTATTATTATTATTATTATTATTATTATTATTATTATTATTATTATTATTATTATCAACATTATTATTAATATTATCAACATTATTAATATTATTATTATTGTCAACATTATTATTAATATTATCAACATTATTAATATTATTATTATTGTCAACATTATTATTATTATTATCAACATTATTATTATTATCAACATTATTATTATTATTATTAACATTATTATTATTATTAGCAACATTATTAATAATATTATTATTATTATCAACATTATTATTATTATCAACATTATTAATATTATTATTATTATTGTCAACATTATTATTATTATTATCAACATTATTATTATTATTATTATTATTATTTTATTTCCTTTGATTTCTGATGCGTCCCACCCAACGTTAGAAATGGCATCATGACATTTTCCTTTGCAAAAAAAAAAATTACCTAGACATAGCCTACGTAAGGTGTGGGCTGTACTTGTGAGAACAATTTTTTTGTATTTCTTTAAGGCATGGGCTTCCAGGGATTCCTTCAATTAGTTTACTGGAATCTTTTCTAAACAATCGGAGGGCTCCAACTACAAAAGGGATTGTTGATGTTCCCATGTGCCACATTTTTGAGATTTCGATTTCATTATTATTATTATTATTAATATTACATATTATTAATATCATTATATTTTAAATTGTATCAAAAGTGTCTGTCTATATTTCTGAGATGAGGTATTATGTACACTATTTACATTAGTTGGACTATTGTCCTCATCTTTGTCGCCATATCTGTCACAACATCTGTCTAATACGATCCCTGCCGCAAATATTTCATTCTTTCTTTCTTTTTGTTCTTTTTTCTTCCTTTCTTTCTTTCTTTCTTTTTTTTTTTTTCTTTCTTTCTTTCTTTCTTTCTTTCTTTCTTTCTTTCTTTCTTTTTTTTTTCTTTCTTTCTTTCTTTCTTTCTTTCTTCCTTTCGTTCTTTTTTCTTTCATTCTTTCTTTCTGTCTTTTGTTCTTTTTTCTTTCTTTCTTTTTTTCTTTCTTTCTTTCGTTCTTTTTTTCTTTCTTTCTTTTTTTCGTTCTTTTTTCTTTCTTTGTTTCTTTCTTTCTATATTTCTATCTTTTGTTCTTTCTTTCGTTCTTTTTTCTTTCTTTCTTTCTTTCTTTCTTTCTTTCTTTTGTTCTTTCTATTCGTTCTTTTTCTTTCTTTCTTTTTTTCTGTCTTTTATTCTTTCTTTCGTTCTTTTTTCTTTCTTTCTTTCTTCCTTCCCTCCTTCCTTTCTTTCTTTCTTTCTCTTGTTCATCTTTCGTTTTTTTTTCTTTCTTTCTTTTTATCACTGGAATCAAGTAGTGTATTTTTAGCCTCTTTGAATTCATGATTCAGGATATAAAATGGCTTCAAAAATTGACTATCTTCAGCGTCTACAAAGCTGTCCCTTTCAGGACAACTATCTTCAGCGTCTACAAAACTGTCCTTTGTCATAAAATGAAGAAAGAAAATCACAATATTGATACATATTTTTTAATCCAATCTAAGCTTTCGGCTTACATAAGCCATTATCAAAGATGACAATTACATTACAATATATTAAGCAATACACGGACAAGACAGTGATGATAGTCTGTTTCTGTTTATATGGATGATTTCCAAGCAACGACGAACTTCGTGCATACGAGACACTGGAAGCGAAAATCCCACCGCAGTTCATGTCGTCACACATGACCATGCGGGAGTGAAAACGAGAAGTATTAAGTATGGGAAGCCGTTGGTATAAGCCAATGGCTTCTGTTACCAATTATAGGCATTTAAATAGATAGATAGATAGATAGATAGATAGATAGATAGATAGATCGATAGATAGATAGATAGATATAAGAATATTGTCAATAAACATGCACACACAAACAACTTCAGTCATAAGCATATTGTTAGTGAGAATAACTGCTGAAACGTGCAAATCGCTCTTAGAGAAAGACAAACTTGCTTTTAGCTGCATGCATTATCCTTTGCGTTTATAAGCAAGTTTTAAGATCGCAAGAAATCCGATAGAGAATTTTATTGGTTCACTGAAAATAGTTCGTGTACTTTCACTCAAATCAAATCGAAAACTTTTCGTTGGAATTCTTCGTGGTCTAAATGAAAACCTCTTAAGGAGTTTGCACTGAACTGAGAAGGGGTTAGAGTTCAATTATTTTCTTTTCTTTTCACTTTTACTTTCTTTCTTTTTTGGCAATGCATGGACTTTATAAGCTGAGGGCTACGAATCTGTATCAATCATCGATCGATCAGTTCGATATCTGAAGGGCTAGAGATAGATGAAAGGAAGGAGAGAAAAGGTTTATGATGGAGGTGGAATGGGACAACATTTGGGAATGAAAAAAACATGGGGCTGTGGTCGGTAAGGTCCGCTGGCGCGAATCATCTGAAGTGTAAGGGACAAGAGAAAAGAAGGGAAATGGTGAGTTGTTATTGAACGAAGATCTGAAGAAAATAATGATGTGTAGAAGTAGGTGAATAATGAACGAAGTTTGGTTGAAAAATTTAGAGATAGATAGATATGAATAGACTTAGATAGATAGATATAAGAATAGACTAAGATAGATAGATAGATAGATATAAGAAGAGACTAAGATAGATAGATAGATAGATATAAGAAGAGACTAAGATAGATAGATAGATAGATAGATAGATAGATAGATAGATAGATAGATAGATAATAGACTGAGATAGATAGATAGATAGATAGATTGATACATAGATAGATAGGTAAATAGATATAAGAATAAATTGCGATAGATAGATAAATAGATTGATAGATAGATAGACAGATATAAGAATATACTGAGATAGATAGATAGATAGATAGATAGATAGATAGATAGATATAAGAATAGACTGAGATAGATAGATATAAGAATAGACTGAGATAGATAGACTGATATATAGATAGATATAAGAATAGATTGAGATAGATAGATAGATAAGTAGATACATATAAGTATAGACTGAGACATAGATTGATAGAAAGATAGATAGATATAAGAATAGACTGAGATAGATAGATATCAGAATAGACTGAAATAGATAGATAGATAGATAGATAGATATAAGAATAGGCAGTGATAGATAGACATAAGTAATGACTGAGATAGATAAATAGATAGATATAAGAATAGACTGTGATAGATACATAGATATAAGAATAGAATGAGACAGACAGACAGATAGATAGATAGCAAGTGGTGCAAAGGTGATCTTGGAAATTAGCTTGAAGTAGAACTTGAAGTAGGACAGAAGAAACAAGTTTTTGGGATGAGGCGAAAAGACAGAGATATAAGTATTAATAATAATAGATATATCAGTCATTATGAAAAGGACTGGTGAAGGCGAGGAAGACGTTTCATTGGTCAATAGTTTACAAGTTCTCTCACTGCGAGCACGATTCGGAATTTCATGCACAACACAATCTTCTATACTCAGTACCTGAAGATTGCCTTGCACATGAAACTCCGAATCATGTTGGCAGTGAGAGATAATATGTATATTTATTTTTTATGGTTTTAAAATTTAGAGATCGATAGGTAGCAAGAAAGAAAGAAAAATCGGCCACCAGAAAGAGAAAAAAATTAGCATTGAAACAAAAACAAAACAAAGGAGAGTTGGCCCAAACGACATTTTATTTCACTAAAATGTCGTTTGGGCCAACCCTCATTAGCAAGAGTTCTCCTGATGATCCAGTAGGTGAAACTTAGATTAATAAGTTCTGGCTCTTTAGGTTATCTAGTTTTTGTTCTACTTAAAGTATTAGACACTTTTACGTTTCAACTTAGGTTAATCTGTCGGTGTTTTCTTTCCTTTGGCCAGACATTGCGTTTCTGGTTGAATATTTTAGTCTTTTCTTTTTTTTTCCTGATATCAGTTTGTCTAATATTTTTTATTTACAGATTGTATTATCTGTTTTGTTACACACTGTCCGAGTATAGGTAAATAAAATAACAATGATATATATATATATATGTGTGTGTGTGTGTGTGTGTGTGTGTGTGTGTGTGTGTGTGTGTGTATGTATGCATTCATACATGTTTCATTAAATAATATAGACAAATGTTATTTATTTTATGTAAATTCTTTTCACAACGTCTGGTAAGTTTAATAACATTATCATTATACACTTGTCTATATTATTTAATGAAACATGTATGAATGAAACAATGCTGCCTAAATACACAGACACACACACACAATATATATATATATATATATATATATATATATATATATATATATATATATATATTTGTTTATTTATTTCTTGTAAAGATGTTGCATAGGGACAAACAAGTACTCACTACAAAGATGCATTTTTGTTTCTATGCGAATGCATCTCGACAGGCGAGGATCAAAGATGGTTGCTATTGCTCTACACTTGGTATTGAACCCTCTTTTAAATTAATGCTATGACGGTTTGAATTTATATTATTTTCGTTCTCGTTACATTTAAATATATATATATATATATATATATATATATATATAAGTGAACATTGAAGTCAACACTCAGAGGCGACAGGTTGTTTCACACTAGACGCAATCATCTTAGTTGGTCAACAATTTTAACAAGGGCAGCACGCTTACACCCTCAGCCATGATGACTTGTGGCTTCGTGCTAGCACAGCTATCGACGGCCTCCAGTGGCATCGTCTACCTAATTTATCAGGTGCTACCAACCGGGGTCAAAGTAGACCTGATAACTACAGCAATGAAAAGGTGATTTCACGCTTCTCACTCTAATTGTGACGGCTAAGTTACGAGCTTATTTATGAATGCTAAGAGATATTTGTGACTACTAAGACCTTATTTATGAATGCTAAGAGCTATTTGTGACTGCTAAGACCTTATTTATGAATTCTAAGTGCTTTTTTATGATTGCTAAATTAAAAGCTTATTTGTGACTGCTAACTTAAGAGCTTATGCATGAATGCTAGGAGCTTATTTGTGACTGCTAAGTTAAAAGCATATTTATGAATGCTTGGAGCTTGTTAGGGACTGGTAAATTGAGAGCTTATTTGTGACGGCTAAGTTAAGAGCTTATTTATGAATGCTAAGAGTTATTTGTGATTGCTAAGTTAAGGGCCTATTTATGAATGTTTGGTGCTTATTCGTGATTGCTAAGTTAAGAGCTATTTGTGAATTCTAAGAGCTATTTGTGACTGCTAAGTTGAGAGCTTATTTGTGACTGCTAAGTTAAGGGCCTATTTATGAATGCTTGGTGCTTATTCGTGATTGCTAAGTTAGGAGCTATTTGTGAATTCTAAGAGCTATTTGTGACTGCTAAGTTGAGAGCTTATTTGTGACTGCTAAGTTAAGGGCCTATTTATGAATGCTTGGTGCTTATTCGTGATTGCTAAGTTAAGAGCTATTTGTGAATTCTAAGAGCTATTTGTGACTGCTAAGTTGAAAGCTTATTTGTGACTGCTTTGAGCCTATTTATGAATGCTAAGAACTTATTGATGACTGCTGAATTAAAGGCTTATTTGTGAATGCTAAAAGCTTATTTGTGATGCTAAGTTAAAAGCTTGAAACATTTTCTAAATAATAAATCGTGAATATATTTATTCATATGTCTCTGCCTGTTTGTCTGTGTATATATGAGTGCAGGTGAGTATGTGTGTGCATGTGCGTGTGTGTATGTATGTGCATGTATATGTGTATGTCTGTGTACGTGTATGTACATTTCTATGCTTGTATGTGTATGTATGAGTGTGTATGTGTGTATCCGTGTGTATGTGCGTGTATGTGTCTATATGCGTATGCGCTTGTGTATATCTGTGTTTATGTGTGTACATCTGTATGTATGTGTGTAAGTGTGGGTATGCGTGAATGTGTATGTATGTGTAAGTGTGTATGTGTATGTATGTGACTGCATATGTGTACGTATGTGTACGAGTGTGTATGTTTTATGTGTGTGGGTCTACATGTTAATGTATTATGTGTGTGGGTCTACATGTTAATGTATTTGTATACGTGTGTATGCATGTGTGTACGTGAGCGCGCACACGCGTGTGCGCGTGTGTGTATGTATACAATGTATTTAGGCGTCTTGAAGCAAAACAGAGTGGAAGACATATGAAATGAGATTTCAACCAATCCATAACGGGGAATAAAACCTAAAGCCAAAAATAAACTAAGAAGCAGGTGTATGGGTGGATGAAGCAGCAGCTGCATCGAGACGTACAAAAACGCGGCAGAGTTGAGAAGACGACGAGGAGTGGTTAAATCCAGAGAGGGAGTACATAGAAAAAGAAAGTTAAACAGAGAGAGAGAGAGAGAGAGAGAGAGAGAGAGAGAGAGAGAGAGAGAGAGATGACAGCACTTATAAGAAGAAGCGTCCCTGAAGTATAAAAAAAAACAAAAACTTTCAGTCATCAATCAATTTTGGTTTCTGCAGGAGTTGAGAGATGGCCACCAGGGAGGCGTACCGGACATGACAGACGCGGTTTTCACAAAGTTGGTATCGCAGACTTACCATATATATATATATATATATATATATATATATATATATATACTTTTGCTGATGTTAACTGAGACAAAAATGGTTTTTTAAACTGTACGTATTTTTCTACAGTACGGTTTACCCTTTAAAAGCACAGAGAGCCACTCGTTGTAGAGGGTTACGACAAGGAATAGTTTATATATATATAGTGGAAGATGACGTTTAACTCTAGACTTGAACAGGTTAAGATTATAGTGATTGGGGAAGTATCCTCTTGGGAGTCTATTCCACAGGCAAGAGGTTCGCGGGAAACTGTTCCAGTGGAACTTATTTCTCGTCGGGAAATGTGAGTAGTTTGTTTCTATGAAAGTGTCATAGCTGATGCACGGTATAGGCATCCACTGCATATAAAACCCGGCATGATAGTGTCAGCCAATATCTGCTCTGGAAAATCTGTAACTTTTATGGAAAGGAAACTGGTATGAACGCCACTAAGACACGGTTACAGACATAGGACCTATAATAATTTTATTGGGTTTTGCAATACACACAGATAGAACAATCAAAGCTAATCAGCCAGAAACTGCGATCAAATACTTTCTTATTAATATGCCAATCTCTGTAGATTATAATATATCGTTGAAGATCTTCAAAAAACTATAAAACCACAAAGGAACTTGAACTGAAAATGTGGCGCATGAGGACATCGACAGTTGTTGTAGTTGGATCCCTCAGATTGATTGGAAAAAGTTCCGATTTACTCAGTGAAGGGATTTTTGGTAGCTCATGACACAAGTACAGTTTACATCATACAAAGGCGTTTATCTATGTAAAGTTTGTGCGGCCTCAGATTACCGCGTTTCTAATTTTTTTTTATTCACAAAAATACTCAGTGAAAATGTCATGATGCCATTTCTGATCCGGGGTCACTGGTTGGGACCCGGATGTAAATCAGCACAACAGAAATCAAAGGAAATAATAAAAATAATAATAATAAATCTTTTACGATAGCTTCTAGAATGTTCGCTATCCAACTGAATGGCCAAGTTAAATCTATGCATATTGAATAATAATAATAATAATAATAATAATAATAATAATAATAATAATAATAATAATAAAAAGTGCCTTTTTATTGATATGGCAGTTCCTGCAGACTGCAATGTATCTGTGAAGATATTCAAAAAGCTGTCAAAATACAAGGACCTTGAAATCGAAATCTCAAAAATGTGGCACATGGGAACATCAACAATCTCCGTTGTAGTTGGAGCCCCAGGATTGGTTGGAAAAGATTCCAGCAGACTAAGTGAAAGGATTCCTGGAAATCCATGCCTCAAAGAAATACAAAAAAAAAAAAATGTTCTGACAAGCACAGCCCATACTTTACGAAGGGCTATATCTATGTAATTAATTTTTCTTGTCAGTGGAAAGTCTCATTATGCCATTTCTAAACTTAGGTCCCTGGGCGGGACCCGGAAAGAAATGTGTAAACGCCAGAAATCAAAGGAAATAAAGGTAATAATAATCATAACTTCCGTAATTTGATTACTTAGAAAGACGGATTAATGGAACGGTTCTTTGTAAATCTGATGTAATTACCCTGTCATAAATCGTTTTGGCGAACTAATAAAATCACAGAGAAGTTTATGATCAGCAATCACCGCATTATGTTAACACGTGTTTCAGAAATAATAATGATAATAATAATAATAATAATAATAATAATAATGATGATGATGATGATATTTTAAGATACTTTGAGTGGCTCTTTGGCCTTGTTTTGGGTCTATTCAAGTATTTAAAGATCCCGGAACAAATCTTAATATTAATTCTAGTAGGAGAAGCTTTTGCGAAAAATACTAGTTTTCAGTATTCAACTAAAAGACCGTGTTCAGTTAAGGCATTAGTAAAAGTTTTAAATCTTTCTATATATAACCAAAGAAATAGATTTAATATAGAAAACAACAGCAACAACGACATTAACAATAACGCTTCCAAAACAAAACAGTCTTCATTTAATCACCTTTCTGTCTGGTATCAGAATGGCTGACACTAAACTCCAGGAGAGCAACACCCTACGTCTTCAGTATCTGTCTATATTTTTGAGATGAGGTATTATGTACACTATTTACATTATTCGGACTATTGTCCTCATCTTTGTCACCATATTGATTACAACGTTTCGGCCGTTCAGTATCTGTCTATATTTTTGAGATGATCTATTATGTACACTATTTACATTACTCGGACTATTGTCCTCATCTTTGTCACCATATTTATTACAAAGTTCAGGCCTTTCATTATCTGTCTATATTTTTGAGATGAGTTATTATGTATACTATTTACATTATTCGGACTATTGTCCTCATCTTTGTCGGCATATTTATTACAACGTTTCGGCCTTTCAGTATCTGTCTATATTTCTGAGATGAGGTATTATGTAAACTATTTACATTATTCGGACTATTGTCCTCATCTTTGTTGCCATATTTATTACAAAGTTTCGGCCCTTCAGTATCTGTCTATATTTCTGAGATGAGGTATTATGTACACTATTTACATTATTCGTACTATTGTCCTCATTTTTGTGACCATCTTTATTACAACGTTTCGGCCGTTTTACGATCCGGCCTTCTTCAGGTGATTGGAATCTTGAACTGAACCCTTTATTTCGCTCATTGGGGTGGACTGTTCTAGTTCCACGTACCATGTCTCATGGATGTGCTATATCCACTGACCATGTGTCTTCAAGGACACATGGCACAGTGGATAAAAGTGTTAGCTAGATCCAGTGACAGGACCAAAATAGTGTGAGTTCAATACACGGTTAAGGCAGTGGAGAACTTGGAGTGGGGAATTGACAGGAGATAACTGATAACTGATATGACACGTGGAACTAGAACAGTCTACCCCAGTGAGCGAAATAAAGGGTTCAGTTCGACTGGCTTTTGGTTTGTTTTGTTTTGTTTTACGGCATATCAACCTCAATGTGTTATTTAATGCCGACAGGATTTTTAGAATAGATTACTATCAATAGAATATATATTCTTTGTAAGGTTTGGTTTGTTTTGTTTTACGGTATATCAACCTCAATGGATTATTTAATACCGATAAGATTTTTATTGCTGTAATATTTTTTTTCAAAAATGTATTGCTAGTAATAATTTTTTAAAAGTTTTTCTGGTATTAAAACCTATTTTTACACTTTCATAGCGTTTGAGTCTAGTTTGGGGGTTAACTATTTGCCTATGGCTGGGAACACCAGCAATTAAGAGGTGGTTTCCTGCTCCTCAAAGCCTACTGATCAGAGGCCTTGCTGCTGGACGTAGTTTATCGTCATACCCAGGACGGAACTGGCTTTTGACTACAGACTGTTACATTCTCAGTGTTAACCTGTACATGTTTTTTCTTGGTGAATTAAGATGGGATGCACTAGACCATTTGGGTATGTCTCTCGGGGTTGATGTGCTTTGCATCTCGATTTATGAACAGGAATATCATAGTCTGGTGGAGAATCAGCACCAGGTGTAAGGAAAACATCTTTCTTAAATTTGATTGATGAAGCAAGAAGGATTTTTTAAAAAGTAATATGTACCAAGAAATGGCCGAATCCAGATATTAGCTTGGCCCCGTCCCTTGCAACATACATGAAATAGAATAATATAGGAGGTTGTTGTACATCACCTGAGAGCCGTAATTATTGCACACTTACCTGAAATGAAAGAAAAAAGAGAGATCGTTAGATATTGGCAGGTAAAAAAGTAAATAGAAGCAACCATTAAAACAAGTCTTACAAAATCAATTGTTTTTCATGTCACGTCCCTCCAAGACGTAGGTGATCATGACTCTTCACAGCTTCCTTTTCATGTCCCAACGAAATAGATTGGGCATTCCTTAAATATCAAATCGTGAAATGAAAGTTATCCTGAACGGACACGCTTCTAGAATTTAAAAAAAAAAATGAATCGGGTATCACATCATGCAAGGCAATAAAGCCACTAAGACACAAGGGTTACAGAGTGCGGAAGAATTAGGAACAGAAAAATTAGTAACTAACGGGAAAATAAAAGAATAATATAGAGGACAGTAGACAGCGATTGACATTGCATTTAAATCTTTGCAGATTAAAGTTGGCTGGAAAGTATGAAGCCGGAAGGGAGTTTCACAAACCAGAAGTGCGAGAGAAGAAATTGCTAGCATAGAATTTACGGTTACATCTAGTCAGCTCAACTTTAAATTGATGAGATCTCGGTGCCAGTCAAGTGCTGCGCTTAAATTTAAAAAAAAAAAAATTAGGTACCATAGCGAAGAGCAAACACAACCACTGACCCAAACATACAAAAATATTTCTTACACCAAAACATCGCATTCTTAACTACCTTTTTATTACATTCTCCATAATACCTCATGGTCTCTATGAACGTCATAAGTAGGCCACTTATGTACAATTCATTGTTTGTGGGTGGTGGGGAGGGGAATTAGGCAACAATTTAAAAAATAGCACCATTGAGTATTTACAATATGAAAACAAAACTATTTACAAGAAACAATAGCGAAGAGCTCATCCGAATAATTACCATGAAAGTATTTATAAAAAAGGCAGAGGGAGGCAATCTTTGGGCGCTGTCATTGGATCTAACCAAAGCCTTTACCCACTCTGCCATGTGTCCATTAGACATGGCACGTGGAACTGGAAAAGTCTACCCCAGTGAGCGAAATAAATGGTTCAGTTCGGCATTCCAACCACCTGAAGAAGGCCGGAGCGTACAACAGCCAAAATATTGTAATAAATATGGCAACAAAGATGAGGACAATAGTCCGAATAATGTAAATAGTGTACATAATACCTCATCTCAGAAAAATAGACAGATACTGAAAGGCCGAAACGTTGTAATAAATATGGCGACAAAGATGAGGTCAATAGTCCGAATAATGTAAATAGTGTACATAATACCTCATCTCAGAAAAATAGACAGATATTGAAAGGCCTAAACGTTGTAATAAATATGGCGACAAAAATGAGGACAATAGTCCGAATAATGTAAATAGTGTACATAATACCTCATTTCAGAAATATAGACAGATACTGGAAAGGCTACATTGAAACCAGTGCTCGGTCAGCTGCTAAGAAGATTGCATCACTGTGTCGTGTTAGACAATTCTTCTCTCCAGAATCTATCCTACATATGTATAAGTCTACCATCCGTCCATGCTTAGAAGATTGCTTCCACTAGCATGGCTGATACTAACATCCTCGGCTAATAAAAAGTGGAAAAATTATATTGAATCCACAGTTATGTCAGCTACTAAGAAAGTCGTTTCACTGTGTTGGGAGCGACAATCTTACCTGAATTTAACTTACATATCTATAAGTCAAACATTCGTCCATGATTAGAATATCAACGCCACATATGGTCTGGTGCTCCTATCTAGATATCATTGATAAAATTCAAAGAATCAGCAATATTATTGATCCTGATCTGGCATCTCGGCTTCAGTCATTTTTGCCACCGCCGTAAAGGTGCCTTCTTGTGTCTTTTCTATATATACATACTTGACAATTATTTGGAAGAACTCTTTGCTCTGTTATCTAGACTTTTCAACCTAAACAGCGAGGCGATTCTGGAAGGATTAGAAATCCTACCAGGATTCCTTATCGGCAGCCACAGTCTTAACAACATAGATATGCAGATGACAGAGTGTTGTTAGCCGACAAGGGAAAGGGGAACTACAAAACCTCCTACAGAAGGTAGCGAAGGAAAGCAAGAAGAAAGGACTAACTATAAACTACAAAAACATTATTATCTGCAAAAGGAAAAATGCAAATTACAAATAGGGTATACTAAAATCAAACAAGAAGAAAAATTTAAATATCTGGGGATATTTTTAACAGAGGACGGAAAGTGTGACTCTGAGACCGAAGACGTACTGGAATGACCAAAGGTGCCTTCCAAAAGCTAAGCAGAATATTAAGAGACAGAAAAATTTCGTTAGAAACAAAGAAATGGAAATGTCACTTGATATCTGTCCTACTGGATGACAGCGAATGATGGACAAGATGAAGAGACTGGAAACAACAGAAACATAGCTCTACAGAAAGATGCTGAGGATACGATAGAACTGCTCTTCAACCCATAGCTGAGGGTAGAAGTGTTAATGTCATTCAAGTGTCATACGAGATACAATCATGTCCTTTTCGAGTCATGACTGACTAGGCAGAAGATATTTCCTCAGTAGGATGCCGTCTCCTTCTGCTGTAGATTGGTTTCAAACCAAGCCTATAGGGTCCAGTCAATACTGCTCTTCAACCCATAGCTGAGGGGAGAAGAGTTAATGTCATTCAAGTGTCATACGAGATACCTGCTTAAGCGATCAGATCTCTTTCGATTCATGACAGATTAGGCAAAAGATTTTTCCCTCAATAGGATGCCGTTTTATTCTGCGGAAGATTAGTTTCAAACTAAAGCTATAGGGTCCAGTTCTGCTCTTGAACCCATTGCTGAGGAGAGAAAAGTTAATGTCATTCAAGTATCATACGAGATATATGTTTAGGCGATCATGTCTATTTCGATTCATGACTGACTAGGCAGAAGATACTTCTGCAGTAAGTTGCCAATTCTTTCTGTGGTAGACTGGGTGCCAACCTAGGCAGCCCTGCTATTCAACCCATCAATGGAGGGAAAAGAGATAAATCAATACCTTTCCCAAGGTTACTTGGGCATAAATGTATGTAACGAACCCGACTTGAATTCGAACACAGCCTTCAAATTTCTCATGACTGAAACGATATATTCCTGAAAGCATCTGCATTTTTAGTTACAGACAATGGTAAATTTTTAACCTAGATCAAAACGAGTCGAAAATCGAGATGAGGAGAATTTGAATGTTCAGCTCTTTGGGCAGAAGCGTAACATGTCGAAATTTAGTCGACGTGACCAAGTCAAATTATCGATTTCATAGAATGTGTCTTAAAATATGAAAAAAATAAACAACTTCCAAACGTTTCCACGAAACACCTTTCATCGTTATTTGACACAATGTTTTTGTCACCGAATACCGCTGCTACACAACACTTACACACACACACACAGATTGAGAGAGTAAGTGTGAGATAGAGAGAAAGATATAGATATAGCGAAAACGAGATAGATAGATAGATAGATAGATAGATAGATAGATAATGAACAGAGATAAATAGATAATGAACATAGATAGATAGATAGATACTAAGGGTGAGATAGATAGATAGATAGATAGGAACAAACTGATATATATATATATATATATATATATATATATATATATATATATATATAGAGAGAGAGAGAGAGAGAGAGAGAGAGAGAGAGAGAGAGAGAGAGAAAGAGAGAGACACGAGGAGACTGTGAGGGATAGATAGATAGATAGAGCTAGAATGAGATAGAGAAAGATAGATAGATCGTGAATGTGAGTTAGAGAGATTGATAGAGCGAGAGTGACATAGAGAGAAAAAGATAGAGTGAGAATTAGATAGAGAGAAAGTAACAGAGATAGAGAGAATGAGAGGTTGATAGAGAGATAGATATCGAGTCAGTAAGAAAGAGAGATATGTTAGGAGATAGAGAAAGAGAGATGCAGATAGATAGATAGATAGATAGATAGATAGATAGATAGATACTAAGGGTGAGATAGATAGATATCTATCTATCTATATCTCCCTCACATTCCCTCTATCTCATATTAGGAACAAACATATATATATATATATATATATATATATATATATATATAGATAGATAGATAGATAGAGAGAGAGAGAGGGAGAGAGAGGGAAAGAGAGAGAGAGAGACATGAGGAGACTGCGAGGGATAGATAGATAGATAGAAAGTAAGAATTACAGAGATAGCTAGAGCAAGAGTGAGATAGAGAGAAAGTAAGAGGGATAGAGATATAGATAAAGCGAGAGAGTGACATAGAGAGAAAGAGATAGATATAGCACAAACTAGATAGATAGATAGATAGATAGATAGAAAGAAAGAAAGAATTAGAGAGATAGGTAGAGCGAGAGTGAGATAGAGAGAAAGTGAGAGATAGAGAGATAGAGAAAGCGAGAATGTGACATAGAGAGATTGAGCGAGAGTGTTAGAGAGAAAGAGGTAGATAGAACGAATATGAGATAGAGGGAATGTGAGGGAGATATAGATAGAGCGAGAGAGTGACATAGAGAGAAAGCGATAGATAGAGCTAGAATGAGATAGAGAGAGATAGAGAGATAGATCGTGAATGTGAGTTAGAGAGATTGATAGAGCGAGAGTGACATAGAGAGAAAAAATAGATAGAGTGAGAATTAGAGAGAAAGTAACAGAGATAGAGAGAATGTGAGGTTGATAGAGAGATAGATAGCGAGTGAGTATGATAGAGAGATATATAGAGAGATAGAGAAAGAGAGATGGCGAGAAAGAGAGGTGGTCGCAAACTATTTATGATCATGATTAGCTTCTGTAAAGCGTATCTTTGTCTCCTAGCTAAACTCCAGAATTAACATTTATCTTGCATAACGTTACATCTTTAATGGTAAAAGCAACGATTAAATTATTAATTATGTCAATGGTAATAGCAATGGTAAATTAATTTAAGGGCAAAATTAACCATTTCTGTACATTCTTCATTTATTAATTGAACTCTCATTGTTCCTGTCAGTTGAAATTTACACAGTTTTTAAAACTGTTGCTCTTCTCAAATCTAATAATATCGATCTTTCTGGTATTGATCGGAGTTTCTTTCCTGTCGTTTTGTTTTGGTCGTGTGAAAAGTTAACAACCTCTATCATTATTTTCAATTCTAGTTATATATATATATATATATATATATATATATATATATATATATATCGGGTGCGATAAATTGTCGCCAATTATTTTTTTTTCATAGAAAATATTAAAAAATATTAATATTTTTCATGGAAAATATTAAAAAAAGTAGAACTTGTAAATTCTTACATGATCTATGTTCCTTGTGTTTACAAGAGTTTCCTAACAATAAAGCTCTGTTAAACCAAAGAAATGAATTAACTGTGTTATGTAGGCATTGTCTACATTTTAGCATAAAATATAGTTAAAAGAAGTTTTCATGAATAATTACATATTACAATTACATAGATATTATTTCGTTAGTGTATAATGGTTTACCATTAATATAATAATGATATAATAATATTTATTTTAATGATTAATAATTAATTATTTATAATATAATAATATTTATTTGATTTATTCAACTTTAATATTGGCATGTTTACCGTCTATTCAGTATAATTAGCATAATATATTGATATTCCACATTTTTAACATGACCTGTTAGATTTAAAAAAAAATTAAAATGTTTTTATAACTTTATGCCTACTTCAACAAATTTGAACATTATACTTGACTATACTCTTAATACATTTGTCGCT
>OZ010611.1:60206291-60253791 GCA_963932145.1 Acanthosepion lycidas
TGTTTATGTCGTAGTAAGAATTCTTTTGTCTACATCAATGGTATTCCTTGGGAAGCTGGATGTTTGAAATAGTCTAACATGACTTCATATGTAACGGTTATCAGGAAACGAGACCGCCAAAAAAATGATGAGATTTATTTATTTTTGTATCTTATTTATTTGTATTTCTTTAATTCTAATAATAATAATAATAATAATAATAATAATAATAATAATAATAATAATAATAATAATATCTTCAAAAGCCTGTCAAAATACAAGGACCTTGAAATAGAAATCTCAAAAATGTGGCATATGGGAACATCAACAATCCCTGTTGTAGTTGGAGCCCTATGACTGGTTAGAAAAGATTCCAGTAGAATAATTGAAGGGTTTCCTGGAAGTCCATGCCTCAAGGAGATACAAACAATTGTTCTGACAAGTACAGCCCACACTCTACGAAGGGCTATATCTATGTAATTTTTTTTTTGTCAGTGGAAAGTGTCATGATGCCATTTCTAACCTTTGGTCTCTGGTCGCGACCCGGAAAGAAATGTGTACACGCCAGAAACCAAAAAACTATAAAACCACAAAGCCAGAAACTGCGATCAAATACTTTCTTATTAATATGCCAATCTCTGTAGATTATAATATATCGTTGAAGATCTTCAAAAAACTATAAAACCACAAAGGACCTTGAACTGAAAATGTGGCGCATGAGGACATCGACAGTTGTTGTAGTTGGAGCCCTCAGATTGATTGGAAAAAGTTCCGATTTACTCAGTGAAGGGATTTCTGGTAGCTCATGACACAAGTACAGTTTACATCATACTAAGGCCTTTATCTATGTAAAGTTTGTGCGGCCTCAGATTACCGCGTTTCTAATTTTTTTTTATTCAGAAAAATACTCAGTGAAAATGTCATGATGCCATTTCTGATCCGGGGTCACTGGTTGGGACCCGGATGTAAATCAGCACAACAGAAATCAAAGGAAATAATAAAAATAATAATAATAAATCTTTTACGATAGCTTCTAGAATGTTCGCTATCCAACTGAATGGCCAAGTTAAATCTATGCATATTGAATAATAATAATAATAATAATAATAATAATAATAATAATAATAATAATAATAATAATAAAAAGTGCCTTTTTATTGATATGGCAGTTCCTGCAGACTGCAATGTATCTGTGAAGATATTCAAAAAGCTGTCAAAATACAAGGACCTTGAAATCGAGATCTCAAAAATGTGGCACATTGGAACATCAAGAATCCCTGTTGTAGTTGGAGCCCCAGGATTGGTTGGAAAAGATTCCAGCAGACTAAGTGAAGGGATTCCTGGAAGTCCATGCCTCAAAGAAATACAAAAAATGTTCTGACAAGCACAGCCCACATTTTACGAAGGGCTTTATCTATGTAATTTTTTTTTTTTTCTCAATGGAAAGTGCCATGATGCCATTTCTAAACTTAGGTCCCTGGGTGGGACCCGGAAAGAAATGTATAAACGCCAGAAATCTAAGAAAGTAATAATAATAATAATAATAATAATATCAATAATAATAATAATAATATAATAAATACACACATTAATTATAAAGTATGTACTTCAAAAAACCGTCTCCTATAATGAATACTATTTTATTCAGGTGGGTTATTTATTTTGTATCATAATAGCTTCTACGATTTTGTGTCTGTCGATATTTCCGAGATGAGCTCTTGTAACTGTTTACACTATTGACATATTAAACATATTAAATACATTATATACACTTCAAGATTGAGTCTCCTGTTGTAAAATATATTTTATTTCATGTGGGTCATTTATTTTTTCTACAATAATAGCTTCTAGGAGTTTTAGTTTTTAATTGCACTGGATGCTGTAAACTATTTTGGCATTATCTACTAACATTTGTGTTATGTTGATAGTCGTATTTTAGTTGCTCATGTCGAACTGGTCGATGTATACACGGATTGCACTGAGTTTCGTCAGGTTGCAAGTCAATCTCCGAGATAGTGTGGTGTCCGATGTAAGGTTTAATGTTTTTTGACGGTGGCAGGAAGTAAAAACTGTGAGGATAAGGAGGATAGATAGCATTTACATTTAACTTTGAGATTGGATTCTTCAGAGCAGCTGCCATGAAAGGATTTGATTCCATAGTGTAGCGGTTGTCAAGAAGAAGAAACGTAGAAACGTTCTTCTTGTAAATTCCTCATAGGCTGACATTGTGCATTTTTTTTACGTAAAGTAGTGAAAAATATAGCAACGTCTGAGATGGAAGAAAATAGAAAGAAGAAGGCAAAGGAAAGAAGGGAGGAAGAAAGAGAGGAAGAAAAGAAGGAAAGAAAGAAGAAAGGAAAAAAGAAAGAAACTAAGAGGTCAGAAGAAAAGAAGAAAGAGTGTCGAATAAAAGAAAGAGTTTCGTAAGAAATTTTATTCTAGTTTTGGAGATAACAATAGTTTAGTGATACAAGTATTACTAATTAACCCATAGCTGGGGGGGAGAAGAGGTGGATTCATACGAGGGCATTCGCGCGTAAGTGAATACAACGAAACCAACTGGAACTGGAACTAGATTCTCCAATCAACAATTCCGAGGCATTATCCATTACACCAACCGCACATGGTATTTCCAAGAGATCACCCCTCTAGTTAATGACCATGCTCTCTGTAGCTTAACTTCGGTGATCGTACGGGAAGCGACTGAGAGGAACTTCCTCCTTAAAGTTGGAATACTGTGAATATGTAGGTGATTCGACTCCGTGGACATAGCAGGGCGTGTCCTATTTGTAAAGGTCTAAACGGGTGGTGCCAAAGAATGGTCAACTCTTTTTATCGTTCCAAAAAGTAGCTGACTCTTACTGCCATGTTTAATCTTTCTAAGAGCCTTTTTAAACTGAAAGTGGAGGAGTCATAGAAATAGCGATAAAGTAGGCATACACCTGCGAGGCAGCGTTTTCGCGAAATAGGCCGCAGAGAATAGAATGTCATCCCTTACAAGATTCCGTAAACTATGTTGAAATCTGTTTAGCCTGAAAAGTAAGGAAAAAGTCTAGACTGAAAAAATCATCCATTGTTGGTCTAATCTCAAGATAGCAGTAAGTCTTAGGTACGTTTTGGAACGGTACAAGGAGCCGACAATTTTTCCTACATCATTAGGGATGGATCGTAGATATGTACCACTTGAGGCCTGGAGTGAACTTGCGTTCCAATGACCATTCAAAGCAAAGAGATACTTTGGTGTCGCAAAGTCTCATCCACAATATATATATATATATATATATATATATATATATATATATATATATATATATATATATATTAAAAAGAAGAGAGAAACCGCAAACGCTTTTGGTTGTAATCTAAATTTAAAAAAAAAAAATATTATGATTTATTTTTCAAAATTCTGCTACACGGGTTTCCGGTCTTGCGACCTTCATCAGTCAAAGCGCGCAGATTTCCACATATTATTAAAAGGAATTAATGTTTTGTCGATGATAAATATTCTCGATATTAGACATTCTCTTTTTTGTGTGTTAGGGACCCAAATGTCTTTCTTGAACTGGCAGTGAGAGAATTCTGCAAAAAATGTAATAAAACAATTAAGACTGGTCCGAGAAAGGGTAAGAAAGATATCTATATTCTGATATATATACATATATGTATATATATTTTTTTTCTCACCCTTTCTATATATATAAGTTTCTCTTCTTTTTAATATACGTACTTAATATACATACTTTTCTCTTTTTGGAACTACTACAAACTCTTCCCTATATATATATATATATATATATATATATATATATATATATATATATATATATATATATATATATGATATCGGCCTACAATATATATATACATCTGTCTATATCTCTCTCTCTATATATATATATACATATATATATATATATATATATATATATATATATAGATGTGTTGATGAAAGATGCGTTCTTATCCCTGTGCGTGTGTTCCCGTTAACCTGCATATGCATATTCCCTTATAATAAGGAATCAGCATACACGTATATGTATATACACATACACATATCACATCACCACCTCTCATACCAAGCCAAAAAGGAGCTCAAGGCTCACTAACAAATAAGACAACGGAGAATGAGGCATTAAAAGAACATACGGAATATTTATTCCTTTTATTTCCTTGAAGAAGGCCACGAGACCAGAAACTCGTGTAACAGAAATATGAAGAATAAAATATAATATATATACTAAAATAATATATATATATATATATATATATATATATATATATATATATATAATGAAAAATTATGTCAAACAGGAAAATTTTTTGACGCGTTTCATTTGTTGATCTATAAAATTATGAAAAATTATATATATATATAACACCCTTGAGCGCTTAGCTTTGGAGCGGGTAGAATGGAGATCAACGTGTTTTAGTGGACTCAGCAATTTTCAATCTGCTTAACTGAATCATCTTCAAGAAGCGAGAGCAAGATCTAAAATGTCACCTACTCTAACAGTGATCTCATTTCACAATTCCCACACTTGCTCCATGTGTGGCCTCCTTTCTAAATCAGTAGAGGGCCTTAAATGCCACTTAAGATTATCGCACAAACTTTCATAAGTGAATTAATAAGCTGTCAGATACTCATACGTCGAAACCGACGGGAGAGTCCATAATAATAATAATAATAATAATAATAATAATATATATATATATATATATATATATATATATATATTTAAAAGTCAACATAGAAGTCAACACTTAGAGGCGACAGTCTGTTTCGTGCTATATGCAATCGTCGTGGCCTGACGATTGCATATAGTAGGAAACAGACTGTCGCTTCTAAGTGTTGACTTCTATGTTCACTTTTATATTTACACACGCTCTATCTCTCATATTGAGCACATTATCCCATAAATATAGCACATCTTAAGACTAATTTCGTCATATATATATATATATATATATATATATATATATATATATATATATATTATATATATATTATATATAAAGACAAGAGCAAATATTATGTAGATTTTATTTTGTTGCACCTGTTCATATACAAAACCAACTGATTATTGTTCATAAACATTCTCTTATTTAAAAGCTTTGATAAACCAATGACATCCTTGCTTGTGTATATAAACACATGCATCAAAGTAAATTCTTTCATTGCCTCAGAGGGTGAAACGCGTCAGCTAAGAATAGTTTTTCCTTTTCTTTGTTTTTTTGTTCGTTTTGTTCTTTCACTGATACACTTTATCTCAAAATAACCTTAGTCAGAAATAAAACTAGGAGAAAAAAATATGTCTTATTCTCAGAGAAGTGCCAATTTATCGGTTAAGTTCGACGCTGATGAAAAAAGTATCTCCGATCTCTACACATATTTGACACATGGAAGTCAGAATTCAAATAAATGTATTTTCCATTCAACATCATCACTTGCTAAGACACCAGAAGTGTCGAAAGAAAATAGCAACTTCTGCAGTGATCTTATAACATGCATATGTTATAAATTTTCAGAAATATCATATATATATATATATATATATATATATATATATATATATATATATAAATTTTAGGAAATATTATATATATATATATATATATATTGAGAGAGAAACTGATTGAGAGATATTGAAATATGTTCCTACGTATAATAATGGATGTCTTTCTATGCAAATACCTGAGGGGAAAATGTCTTTAATCATATTTTAAGAAAAAGGTTTCCTAGCCAAATGGAACCGCTATGGGCAAAAGAAAGAACCAATCAATAAAAAAAAAATGATTAGTAAAACTGAATCAATAAAAATGATCGAATCGAAGATTAAAAGAATGTGCTTTTAAGAAACATAAAATATCTAAGGTTATGGGATCTCTACCTGTCCCTGTTGATAAGATTCGCTATATCAAAAAAAGATGAATTCGTCATAGGCTGATATTGTGTTTTTTTTTCTTTTCTTTTTTTAAAATGAAAAATATAGCAAACGTCTGAGAGGGAAGAAAATGGAATGAAGAAGTTGAAGAAAAGAAGGGAATAAGAAGGAGAATAAGAAAAAGCTCAGGAAGGAAAGAAAGAAGAAAGAAAATAGAAAAAAATGAGAGAAAAATTGTAACGAAAACAAAAAAAGAGAAAAAAAGAAAGAAAATCCGTCACGCATGAAAATTAAAATATAAAAAAACCAGTATTTGTCTATATTTCTGAGATGAGGCATTATGTACACTATTTACATTATTCGGACTATTGTCCTCATCTTTGTCGCCATATTTATTACAATGTTTCGGCTTTTCAGTATCTGTCTATATTTCAGAGATGAGGTATTATGTACACTATTTACATTATTCGGACTATTCTCCTTATCTTCGGCACCATATTTATTACAACGTTTCGGCCCTTCAGTATCTATCTATATTTCTGAGATGAAGTATTATGTACACTATTTACATCATTCAGACTATTGTCCTCATCTTCGTCACCATATTTATTACAACGTTTCGGCACTTCAGTATCTGTCTATATTTCTGAGATGAGGTATTTTATACACTATTTACATTATTCGGACTATTGTCCTCATCTTTGTCGCCATATTTATTACAACGTTTCGGCCCTTCAGTATCTGTCTATATTTCTGTGATGGGTATTATGTACAATATTTAACTTATTCGGACTAGTGTCCTCACATTTGTTGCCATATTTATTACAACGTTTCGGCCCTTCAGTATCTGTCTATATTTCTGAGATGGGTATTATGTACATTATTTAAATTATTCGGACTAGTGTCCTCATCTTTGTCGCCATATTTATTACAACGTTTCAACCGTTGTACGCTCCGGCCTTCTTCAGGTGGTTGGAACGTCGAACTTAACCCTTTATTTCGCTCACTGGGGTAGACCGTTCTAGTTCCACGTGCCATGTTTAATGGATGTCAGTTATCAGTTATCTCCTGTTAGTTCCCCTCTCCAAGTTCTCCACTGCCTTAACCGGGTATTGAACTTACACACTTTGGGTCCTGTCACTGGATCTAACCAATGCCTTTTTCCATTGTACGTGTCCTTAGTCGCGTTGTGACTGAGGACCTCACCAACAAATTCAGGATATATATATATATATATATATATATATATATAGATAGATAGATAGATAGATAGATAGATAGATAGATAACCAGTATAGCCAATACCACGCAAGAGGTTACAGGGTGGGAAGGAATTAGAAATAGAAACATTGATAATCAGCAGAAAGAAAAGTGCAATCAGGTGTGATAGTAGATAGCTTTGACATTACATTTAAATTTTTGCAGATTACAGTTTCTTGGAAAGCATGAAGCCGGGAGGAATTCTACAATCGAGAATTGCGAGAAAAGAAACTGTTAGCATAGAACTTACGGCTACATCTATCCAACTCTACTATAAATTGATGAGATTTCGATGCCTGTCTAGCGTTGCGATTTAATTTATACAGTCTAGGTACCATAGCGAAGAGATCATCCGAACAATTACCATTTATAGAAAAGGCACAGAGACAACCTTACGATGGTGGGAAGTGTCTGAAGCCGGGTCGCCAGATCATGACCAATAATATTGCTGATTTTTGTTTGGATCTTATCAAAGAGCTCTATGAAAATAGCAGGGTCACCGGACCATATGTGGCAACATTATTCTAAGCATGGAAGAAAGGTAGACTTGTAGATATGCAAAGTACAACATATAAATAAAAGAAATAGAATAGAAATATGTAAGTAGAGAACAATGAATGAAGCAGAAAGGAAAAAGAGGGAAAGAAAGAAAGAAAGAAAGAAAGAAAGGAAGAACGAAAGAAAGTAAAAAACGAAAGAACGAAAGAAAGAAAGAACGAAAGAAAGAAAGAAAGGAAGAAAGAAAGAAGAAGAAACCGAATCAAAGAAAGGAAGGAAAGGAAAGGGAAAATCAATTAAGAGAGATATGTAAGTAGAAAAGAATGAATAAAGCAAAAAAGAAATCGAGGGAAAGAAGGAAAGAAAGAAAGAAAGAAAGAAAGGAAGGAAGAACGAAAGAAAGAATGAAAGGAAGAACGAAAGAACGAAAGAAAGGAAGGAAGGAAGGAAGAACGAAAGAAAGAATTAAAAGAAAGAAAAAAGAACGAAAGAAAGAAAGAAAGAAAGAAAGAACAAAAGACAGAAAGAACGACAGAAAGAAAGAAAGGAAGAAAGAACGAAAGAAAGAAGAAGAAACCGAATCAAAGAAAGGAAGGAAAGGAAAGGGAAAATCAATTAAGAGAGATATGTAAGTAGAAAAGAATGAATAAAGCAAAAAAGAAAACGAGGGAAAGAAAGAAAGAAAGAAAGAAAGAAAGAAAGAAAGGAAGAACGAAAGAAAGAATGAAAGGAAGAAAGAAAGAAAGAAAGAACGACAGAAAGAAAGAACGAAAGAAAAGAAAAGAAACTGAATCAAAGAAAGGAAGGAAAGGAAAAGGAGATTGAATTAAGAGTGATATGTAAGTACAGAACAATGAATGAAGCAAAAAAGAAAACGAGGCAAAGAAGGAAAGAAAGAAAGAAAGAACGGGAGAGAGAACGAAAGAAAGAAAGGAAGAACGAAAGAAAGAATGGAAGGAAGGAAGAACGAAAGAAAGAAAGAAAAAAGAACGAAAGAAAGAAAGAACAAAAGACAGAAAGAAAGAAAGAAAGAAAGAAAGAAAGAAAGAAAGAAAGAAAGAAGAGGTAATCAAATAAAAAACTAATGAAGGAAAAACGTAAAAAATTAAAATGAATAAAAATATATAAGAATAAATGAAAAAGCGAAGGAAGAAAAACAAATGAAGGAAAATTCTTAAAAAGTCTGAGAATCAAAAATGAATGAAAGAAAGAAAAGTAGAAAGAAAAAAGAATGAAATAAAATGTATAAAAATTAAAACAAATTAAAAAGGAAGATGAAATGAATCACAAGGGAATGATGAAAACGGAAGGAAAAAGAAGACCTAAAAATAAATAAATAAAGAAAGAAAGAAAGAAAGAAAGAGGGCAAGAAAGAAAGGAAGAAAGAAAGAAAGAGGGCAAGAAAGAAAGGAAGAAAGAAAGAAAACGGAAGAAAAAAGAAGAGGCGTAAAAATAAATAAAAAATGGAAAAGAATTAAAAAAAGCAAGTAAAGAATGAAAGAAAGAAAATGAAAAAAGAAAAGACACGAGAAGAAATAAATAAAGAAGAAAAACAAAAGAAAAAAGAGGTAAGAAAGAAATAAAGAAAGAAAACGAAAAAAGAAGACACATGAGAATAAATAAATAAATAAATAAATAAAGAAAGAAAGAAGGAAAGAAAAGGCAGAAGGAAAAAGAAGAGATGTGAAAAGAGAGAAAGAAATAAAGAAAAAAAAAAGAAGAGACATGTAAATAAATAAAGAAAGAAAGAAAGAAAGTAGAAAGAAAACGGAAAAACAAGTAAGGAAGACGAAACGAAAGAAATAACGAAAGAAAATAGATAATGAATGAATAAAAATATGCTTTATGTGTTAATAGCTCCCTGAAGTTGGAAAGATTGTTGGACAAGCGGAAGTGGAAAGTTTCATGGGATTGTATCTCCCTGTACGAGGTTTTCCATTAACCTGTTTTTTGAAACCTCTCATTTTTCTTTTCCTTTTTAATGTTTTTTTTCCTTTCATTTCAGACCTGAACATCGGATGGATATGTGGACATCGTCGGTAAAGGGCAAAGTTGGGGCTTTGTGGTTTCCAGAAAAAGGCGAACATATAAAAATCAATCGATTAATCACGGAAAATGGTGAATAAACGAAAAGAATGAAGAACGAGAAAGAGTTAGAAAAAGAGAAAGAAATGAAGGAACGAAAGAGGGGGTCGAGAATAAATAAAAGAATGAAGGAATGAATGAAAAGAATGAAGGAAAGAAGGAAGGAAGAGAAGATGAAGGCGGGAAAAAAGGTAGCAAGAAGGAATTAAGGAAAATGAAAGGTGTAAAGAAGCCAAAAGGATAAGCGAAGAATGAAGTAGGACAGAAAAGAATGAGTTAAGCTTGAAAAAAAGGGAGAAGGAAAAAAATGAATGAAGTAAGGAAGCACGGGAGAGAGACAAGAGGAGGTGAAGAAAGCAGAAAGGAAAAAAGAGAGAAGGAAAGAGAATTAAAGAAAGGAGAAGGAAAACACGTAGGGAGGAAAGATGGGTTCGAAAAGAAAGGAACGAATGAAGAAAGGAATAAAAGAAGGAAAGCAGATGGAAAATAAGAAGAATGCAAGAAATTAGTAAAGAATGAGAAAAAGAACGAACGAATAAATAGAAAAAAAATGAAGGAAAGGAGTGAAAAAGAAGACAGAAACAAAGATAAGAAAAAGAAAGAAAGAAAGAAAGAAAGAAGGAAACGAGAAGCAATGAAGGGCTGTATAAGGAAGTGGGGGAGAATTGTAAAGGAAGGAAGGGAGAAAAGAGTGAAAGAAAGAGGCAGGAAGAAAAGAAGAGAGGAAGAAGAGTAGAAAGACAGAAAGAACGAAAGAAAGAAATGAAAAAGATGGAAAGAAGAGAGAAGGGACAAAAGAAAGAAAGAAAGAAAGAAAGAAAGAAAGAAGAGGACCGAAGGAAGAAAAGAAAGAAAGGAAGAGGAGAAGGATAGAAAGAAGATAGAAAGAACGAAAGAATAGAATGAAGAGAGAAATGACATAAAGAAAGAAAGAAGAAGATCGAAGAAAGAAAAAAGGAAGAGAATAAGGAAAGAAAAAGAATGTGAAGAAGAATGTGAAGAAGAGAGAAGATACGAAAGAAAGAAAGAAAGAAAGAAAGAAGAGGACAGAAGGAAGAAAAGAAAGAAAAAGAAAGGAAAAGAAGGAAGAGAGAAAGAGGACAGAAAGAACGAAAAATGGAATGAAGAGAGAAAGGACAAAAGAAAGAAAGAAAGAAATAAAGTAAGTAAGAATGAAAGAAAGAAGAGGACCGAAGGAAGAAAAGATAGAAAAAGAAAAGAAGAGTGGAAGGAGAGAAAAAAAGAGAAAATGAACGATAGAAATGAATGAAGACAGACGTAACAAGAGAAGGAAAGAAGGAAAAGGGTCGAAGGCAAAAAAAGAAAAAAAATGAAGGGAGAAGATACGAAAGAAAGAAAGAAAGAAAGAAAGAAGAGGACAGAAGGAAGAAAAGAAAGAAAAAGAAAGGAAGAGAAGAAAGACAGAAAGGGGACAGAAAGAACGAAAAAAATGGAATGAAGAGAGAAAGGACAAAAGAAAGAAAGAAAAAAGGAAAGAAAGAAGAGGACCGAAGAAAGAAACGATAGAAAAAGAAAAGAAGAGTTGAAGGAGATAAAAAATGAGAGAATGAACGATAGAAATGAATGAAGACAGACGTAACAAGAGAAGGAAAGAAGGAAAAGGGTCGAAGGCAAAAAAAAGAAAAAAGGAAAGAACTGAAAGAATGAATACATGAAAAAAAATGAATAACTGTCTGAACGACGAAAAGCTATGCCATATAAATCCTCCTCAGAGCATTATTCAATAAATAACTACATAACCGGAAGAAAAAGAAACGACTTAGAAAAAAAGATGTCAAACGTCAGAAGTACTATTTTGAAATAAATGTCAAAGAAAAATTTTATGCAACCTTTAAAAGCATTATAATGTAACGAAGTGTATGGATTGGTTACAAAACAAATTGAAAATAGAATAGGCATTGTTAGGAGTAGTTTCGCCTAACACCACGCGCTGCTACGCAACCAAAAGATTACCCTGAAAACGCGAGTCATATTCTTAAATAATTCCATCAGATAAATACTTTCATATGGATGCCATTCAAGGTGCTATACCCGTTCATCAATATCTAAACTGTCGGCTATATGCAACCGCGTTTTTACAATCTTGGTTAAAAATGGCTTCGAGCGAGTGAAGCGTGCAAGCCTGGGCGATTAACATCCTTCCTCGAAGCTCGTGGACTGGCGCCACACGAACACAAACAAAGAACTGTACCAAAATAACAGAAATCCTGTCACATGTGGAGTACCAACAGCAGCAACAGCTAAAATGGTTAGCACAGGTAACTCAACGAGAAAATAATGATATAATTAAAATGCTGACGTTCTACACTAGCCGAAACAATAGGCAAGAAGGACGTCCCTGTCAATATTGGCAAGAGTAATAATAACTATAATCTCCGATTATTCTAATGTAATGTCAATCGACGTCTCCAGTTGCCCTGATCTATCCCCTATCCTTCTCTTCATCCTTTCTTCTATCACTCCTATTTGCTCTAGCTCCAACTCTCTGTAACCCATTGCGTGCTAATGGCTTCCCGCCTTGCTTGGGGTGAAACATTTAAAAAAAAGAAAAGAAAAGAAGACTACCGTTATGGGGCTCCTTATTGAAAGCTCTGTATAAATGGGGAGCTAGCCGTTGCTTTTTGGCAGACGTCTGGTATATTTTCTTAGTTTAAACAAGTTAAACGCCAAGTAACGACTGAACTTACGCAGACCGGCGCTTTTAGGAATAAAAACAAAATTTCAATAACAATTCTAAAGAGAGAAGGAGGATGAGAAATGGAAAAGATGAATGAAGAGAGAGAGGGGAGAGGGAGAGAAAGGAGAGATAGAAAACAACTGAACAATGAAAGAAAAAAGAAGAGATGGAGAAAGAGAGAAAAAAGAGCAGAGAAAAGAGATACAAGAGGGGAGGACTAAAAGCAAAAGAGAGAGGGAGAGAGAGAGAGAGAGGGTGGAGAAAAGAGGAAGAAAAAGAATGAAAAAAAAGAGAAAAAAAGAAAAAAAGAGGAAAAAAGTGGTAAATGTAGGAAATGTGTGGGGGTGCCGAAAAAGAAAACGAGGAGAAAGAAGTAAGGGTAGTGAGGTGTGGAAAGAGGAAGGAAAAAGAAGATAGAGATAGAAGAAGAAAAAAAGGATAAAGGAGATAAAGTAGGAAAATGCGTAGAAGAGAGAGGGAGGGGGAGAGAGAGAAAGAGAGAGAGAAAGAGACTGAAAAAGAGCGAAACAAAAAGAGTGGCGAAAAAGATACGAATGAAAATGAAAAGAAGAGTGAATATTTAAAATTGAAACCACACAAAGAGCAAGAAAGAGTGAATGAGTCAACGAGAGAGAGAGAGAGAGAGAGAGAGAGAGAGAGAGAGAGAGATGTAGAGAGAGAGAGAATTTAACGAATCTGATTGAAACGGAAGAAACTGATGCAGTGAAAACGTCAACCGGATATTGGTCATTTATCATGACATCGGAAGACCGGAAATGGAACGGTTTCCAAGGAATATTGGACAAAACAGAACATCGCGTTACTGACCATTTTTATTTTTACTGAATAGTTCAAGACAAAATAACTTGTTCATTTCTTTGAATTTCATATCTATCTATCTATCTATCTATAGATAGATATATCTATAGATATAGTTATATTATACATATATATTATCTATAAAAATATAATATATATAATAAAATATATATAATATATAAAACATATGCATTATATATATATATATAATATATATATTAAATCTCTATCTATAAAAGGCAGGATGTATGTGTCTGTGTGTGTAACGAATGCACGGCCGCAATTTTTGACGGATATGCACCAAAATTTACATGCACATGCCCCAAGTTAGTGGAAATGCCAAGACCGACTTTGCATTTCCCAACTCCCATCGATAGTGGAAATAATCGATTTTTCATGCTTCTACGGCAGTTTTCATGTATTTTGCGGCCATTTTCTACTAGCTAGAATGAGATCCTATAGTTGGCTGCCACGAATAGGCAGGAAGATTCTGTTGGCCAGCGTGAGAGCCAACAGCTGACTGACACGAATGTTACCTAGCATGCTAACAAGCAAAAAAAAAAAAAAAAAAAAAAAAATCCATAGCTGCATTCGTCACAAGTGGGAAAAATTTAAATCTGCATGGCACGTTACTCCAATTGGCTCATTCACTTGCTTAAACTTAACGTTGATTCTGATTCCGCAAAACTGGGTGGGTGTGAAAAAGTATTGTTGTTAACATTCTTTTTTCATTCGGTTTTTCGAGTTGGTCTCTCTCTCTCTCTCTCTCTCTCTATATATATATATATATATATATATATATATATATATTGTTTGAATAAGAACAGATCACTTTAAGGTTCCATGTAATAAGTTATTTCAGCACAACCCTTTTAAAGGTCTCTGGGTCATCAGACTTTACTTCCAAATGTTGAAATGAAAAATGAAAAGAAACTTACACATTTTTGACGGACCGCACCAAGCATATGTAAAATTAACGAAGCATATTTGCTCTGAATTTACATTGAGCACTCTGGATATCATCCTCCTTGGGTCTACCCATACGGATTACCTAGTTTTGCATAAACTATATATATATATATATATATATATATATATATATATATATATATAATTAGATTCATTTTGTGATGGTAGTATCGATACTACAATCACAGACTATGTCTGTCCAACTGTAAATACAAAGGCAATACTGCGCTTTCTAACTATTATTGGAGCAGCATTGACAGCGGAAAAGTGACGCCTACCATTACATGGAAAACACTGACCAAAGAAAGACCATATAACTGAGCCGGTAAAGGGAAACCCAACACCACCGACTCAACATAACCTACTCATCGCCACCGACTCAACACCGCCGACTGTGCGCCGGGACAACTCAGGACCGAGACAACTCAGCACCAGTTTTATAACCGAATAAAAGTAATTTATTAAAGATTAAAAAATTAATTAGTGAATATTTTCTTTAAAAGGCATTAGGTAAAATATGAGCCAGTTTTTTAAAATTATTTTTAATAAAGTAAATCTGAAAGAAATTTATTTTTAATAAAGTAAATTGACATATAAAAAAATAAGAATTTCAATTTATTTTATTAAAGAATAAATTAAATTATGATTTACTTTATTAAAATAATTAAAAACAAAAAATGCTTTATTTTATTTTGCATTTTTCCATTCAACTTATTAAAAAATAAATTGAAAAAATAATTAAAAACAAGTGTGTTTTATTAAATTATTTTTTTATCCTACGTTTGCAAGGACTATAATTACAAGGCCACACGCTTCAAAAAGTCGGAATTTGGCTCCAGAAAGAAATATTTACGCGTGGCCAGTTGTATTAGGTTGGTACAAAAATAATGACGTAATAATGTCGTTTTTTGACGTTAAAAAATACGTCAAAAAACGACATTATTACGTCATTATTTTTGCACCTGCCTAATATGTTGTATGTTCAAGAGTAAGAAATTCTAAGAATTTATTCTTTTGCTGTTTAAAAGGAAAAATAAAAAAAAAATAAATTTTCTTAAAAAATATTGTTTACCATGAAGTCCTTTAAAATTAAATTAAATTAAAGAAATGATTAAACCGTTAAGTAGGTGATATGTCACGGAAAGGGTTATATTTGTTTGAAGTATTAGGTTGGTGCAAAAATAATGACGTAATAATGTCGTTTTTTGACGTTAAAAAATACGTCAAAAAACGACATTATTACGTTATTATTTTTGCACCAACCTAATAGCAAAGTGGTTGTTGACTACTGTAACCGAGTAGGACAATCTAGCAGGTAACCGTAATAGACTGGTCCTCGTCGTAGTAGTAGGCAGTAGGCGTAGTCAGTAGGCGTCATCCCTCTACCTCCACATCAGTCGGTGTTTATGGCTGACACCAGCCAATCATATTACTGTGAGGAGGAACCTAGGTGTATGCATACTCATTACATCAAAAAATTATATTGAGTTCTCTTTTGTGGATAAGTTTTAATATTTTATTTTGATATGATCTACATGGAATATTTACCCACGATTTTTTTACCTATATATATATATATATATATATATATATATATATATATATATATATATATATGTGTGTGTGTGTGTGTGTGTGTGAAGAACTAGATTTGAAGATAATTTGACTTCAGTAAATGGATATATAGTTTGGTCAACGATATGGACAGGCTCAGTAGTACATATGCTAATTTTATATCTTGTGTATTATGCGAACCTCTTAAAATTAGCTTCAAAATTAGGTCTACAAAAATCGCATGATACGCGAGTATATACGGTATACATGGCAAAGAAATGGGGGTTCTCTTTAATACTAAAGAACAATACAAAACTGATCCCTCACTTTCTATCATCCTTTCATTTTATTATCTATAAGGATATTTTGGTTTGGTTGGGTCTGGTTTGTTTTGTTTTACGGCATATCAACCTCAATAGATTATTTAATGCCGACAAGATTTTTACTGTTGGCAATAATTTTTTTCCAAAAGTGTATTGCTGGTAATAATTTTTTGTTCAGAGCTATATTGTTGGTATTAAAATGTATATATATAAGTATCATAGTGTTTCGAACCCTTTTAGGCGATTGATTATTTGTCCATAGCTGTTACCCTGACAGGTTCTACCACCCCAGGTCTGGGTGGACCTAGGAACAGTAGCAATTAAGAAGTGGTTCCAGGCTCCTCAAAGCCTCCTGATCAGAAGCCTTGCTGTTGGACGTAGTTTATCGTCATACCCAGGACGCGGATGTAGTTTATCGTCTTAACCAGGACGAAGATACAGTTTATTGTCATACACAGGGCGCGGATGACGTTTATCGTCTTACCCAGAACGCGGATGTAGTTTATCGTTTTACCCAGGACGCGGATGCAGTTTTTCTTCATACCCAGGGCGCGGATGTAGTTTATCGATATACCCCGGACGCGGATGTAGTTTATCGTCATACCCAGAACGCGGATGCAGTTTATCGTCTTACCCAGGACGCGGATGCAGTTTTTCGTCATACCCAGGGCGCGGATGCAATTTATCATCTTACACAGAACGAAATACAAAGCGAAACGTTTTTTTCATTACGAATTACTGGTGTGAATTCCGCATTTACAAGAAAAACAATCTTATCAAGGGTGTGGAGGACGAGGGGTTAATAAGTACCTACCTCAAGAGCATTCTAGGTAACATAATGAGAAAAGAAGGCTTGGAAAATTGAATACACATATGACAATATTGAAGTAAAGATGGGCAGAAGAAAACTGCGAGTAATCTATTTGACAAGCTTGCGTGAAAGAATGGCAAAACAGGGAGTGGAAGGGTGGTTAAAAAAAACAAACAAACATTGCTAAAAGCTACAAAGGACAGGATGTTGTGGAGAACCATGTTCACCAACGCTCTGAAAGAACATGGAATGTGAAAGAAAAAGATATATCGTTATTTATTAAAATCCGTAGTATCTATCTATCTATCTATCTATCTATCTATCTATCTCAGTCTGTTCATTTCTATCTATCTATCTATCTATCTATCTATCTATCTATCTATCTATCTCAGTCTGTTCATTTCTATCTATCTATCTATCTATCTATCTATCTATCTATCTCAGTCTGTTCAATTCTATCTATCTATCTATCTATCTATCTATCTATCTATCTATCTATCTATTTCGGTCTGCTCATTATCTATCTATCTATCTATCTATCTATCTATCTATCTATCTATCTATCTATCTATCTATCTCAGTCTGTTCATTTCTATCTATCTATCTATCTATCTATCTATCTCAGTCTGTTCATTTCTATCTATCTATCTATCTATCTATCTATCTATTTCGGTCTGCTCATTATCTATCTATCTATCTATCTATCTATCTATCTCAGTCTGTTCATTTCTATCTATCTATCTATCTATCTATCTATCTATCTCAGTCTGTTCATTTCTATCTATCTATCTATCTATCTATCTATCTATCTATCTCAGTCTGTTCATTTCTATCTATCTATCTATCTATCTATCTATCTATCTATCTATCTCAGTCTGTTCATTTCTATCTATCTATCTATCTATCTATCTCAGTCTGTTCATTTCTATCTATCTATCTATCTATCTATCTATCTATCTATCTATCTCAGTCTGTTCATATCTATCTATCTATCTATCTATCTATCTATCTATCCCAGTTCATATATCAGTCTTTCCATATCTATCTATCTATCTATCTATCTCAGTCTGTTCATTTCTATCTATCTCAAGTTGTTCTATCTATCTATCTCAGTCTGTTCATTTCTATCTATCTATCTATCTATCTATCTATCTATCTATCTATCTAAGTCTTTCCATATATATTTATTAATCTATCTAACTCAATTTATTCCTATATATATATATATATATATATATATATATATATATATATATATATATATAGCTCCTGCACATTCTCGCAGATCGAACGATACTTTTGACTTCTTGAACTTTATTCAATACGAAGCAATCAATAAACGTGATGATCACCCACCCGCCCCACACCCTATCTCCATTCGTTTCCCGTCAATCAACCTGATCGACAAGACTAAATGTGTTTCATGTAATTAACTAACGAATATTGATCTGGCGAATCGAATTTACATCAGAAATTGATTGGAAAGTGGCCTCGGCGTGTGTGAAGACACCGAGAAGTGGGGCGGGAGGCGAGGCTGAAAAACAAGAAAAACTTCGCCAATCTCACTTGGCCGGTGACCTTAATGAATTGGACCGGCATGTCAAGTTAAATGAAATATTCCATTAATTTCTCAGTCTGTTCATTTCTATCTATCTATCTATCTATCTATCTATCTATCTATCTATCTATCTCAATCAGTTCATGTCTATCTATCTATCTATCTATCTATCTATCTCAATCAGTTCATATCTATCTATCTATCTATCTATCTATCTATCTATCTATCTATCTATCTCAATCAGTTCATATCTATCTATCTATCTATCTATCTCAATCAGTTCATATCTATCTATCTATCTATCTCAATCAGTTCATATCTATCTATCTATCTATCTATCTATCTATCTATCTATCTATCTATCTATGTACCTATCTATCTCAATCAGTTCATATCTATCTATCTATCTATCTATCTATCTATCTCAATCAGTTCATATCTATCTATCTCAATCAGTTCATATCCATCTATCTCAGTTTGTTCATTTCTACCTATCTATCTATCTATCTATCTATCTATCTATCTATCTATCTATCTCAATCAGTTCATATCTATCTATCTATCTATCTATCTATCTATCTATCTATCTATCTATCTATCTCAATCAGTCCATATCTATCTATCTATCTATCTATCTATCTATCTATCTACTACCTATCTATCTCAATCAGTTCATATCTATCTATCTATCTATCTATCTATCTATCTATCTATCTATCTATCTATCTATCTATCTATCTATCTATCTCAATCAGTTCATATCTATCTATCTATCTATCTCAATCAGTTCATATCTATCTATCTATCTATCTATCTATCTATCTATCTATCTCAATCAGTTCATATCTATCTATCTCAATCAGTTCATACCCCATCTATCTCAGTTTGTTCATTTCTACCTATCTATCTATCTATCTATCTATCTATCTATCTATCTATCTATCTATCTATCTGTCTGTTCATTTCTATCTATCTATGTCTGTTCATTTCTTTATCTATCTATCTATCTATCTATCTATCTATCTATCTATCTATCTATCAGTCATTTTCCTCCCTATCTATCTATCTGTCACATTATATATCCGCCTATCTACCCGCCAAATTATATCAAATATAAACGCATGTCTAAAACATTACATCACCAAACTCTTTTGAAGTTATGTTCATCTGAAACAAACGGTATGTACGTAAAGAAGTTCACAAATGAATATACGAAAACCAAACAAATATAAATGTCTACTACTACTACTAATACTATTAGTACTACTACTAATACACATACAATGTTGAAATACAAGAATATCTTTCTTTTTCTTCATATCACAGTCTCTGATTACGCTTTAATAAAAGTTAATTATTGCTAAAATGTCTCCTATTTATTCTATCTATCTATCTATCTATCTATCTATCTATCTATCTATCTATCTCTGTTCATGTCTATCTCATTCCGTTTGTCTCTCTTTCTCACTCTTTCCATATATCTATCTATCTGATATATATATATATATATATATATATATATATATATATATAGAGAGAGAGAGAGAGAGAGAGCGAGAGAGAGAGAGGGCATAAGCAAACAAACAAAACAGTTATTTCTGAAAAAATATTGAGGCCAATCTGAAATATCAAATATATATACAAATAAATAAATACATTCATAAAAGAGCATTATTATTTTTTTAATTTGGAACTTTCTCTCTCTCTCTCTCTCTCTCTCTCTCTCTCTCTCTATCTATCTATATATATATATATATATATATATATATATATATATATATATAGGTAAAATTAGAACAAATGGAGTATAATTCCACTCTACGTAACATTTAATTGAAAAGACCGCTTAATACAGAGTAGAGCTAATTATTATTTATTTTAGGAGATTAAAAGAAATATGTTAAAAAAGCAGAATACTTGTAGGCTTGTGAATAATGAAGAGACTGTGACCATCGCTAAATTCAACCTCACCATAATTTTTTTTTATTATAGGACATTACACGAAGTCGTTTGCAAATAAATCTTAGACAATTTCCTTATGGGCAGATACAAGTTATTACATTTTTTCGTAAGATGTATCGAAGTCTGACGTTCAAATTTCCAAATAAATACAAGCTAAAAGGGAGGTAATTCAACCTAAACTAACCAGTTATATGCTCGTTCAGTTTGTTACATAAAATTTTGTAGCTGATAAATAAAAGGCCCCTTTATGAAAGTGATAAATAAACGCTTGAAAAACAAAAACAAGCATATATATATATATATATATATATATACACACACACACTCGACTCCCCCGTCGAATTCGACATATGAGGGTCAAGCAGATCAGTTCCTAGGAAACCGACAGCCCGACAACAGCACATGAGATTTGATTATAGTGGTGAAGGTTTCGTGCAGGACCATCCACACTTTTTGAAGGGCCGAATACAGAGGCCTGATGCACTACGTGCCACAAGGTCCCCAAACGACCCTCCGCTGGTTTTGAATTCAGAATTGTCCTTCTCCTAGACCAGTTGCCATCCAGTCTGTCCTGCTATTTATCCATAGCTGGAGGGAGAAAAAGAGGATTCATACCTTTCAGAAGGGTATTAGCACGGAAGTGAATGTAATGGATTCGACTGGAATTCGAACTCGGCTCTCCGATTCCTCAATCCAAGCCGCTATCCATTACGCCACCGTGCCTCAATACGCGTTCTACAAATGAGGTGTAAGTTCCACTCGAGCAGCTTCTTCCGACGAACCGTTGCTTTGCGGAACCAACTCCCAAGAGGATGTTTTCCCGATCACTACACAATCTTAACCTGTTCAAGTCTAGGGTGAACCGCTATTTTTCCCACATATATGTATAAACCGTACATTTTTCTCAATAAGCCTATACCTCAAGTGGCTCCCAAGCCTTGTACAGGATCAATTTCTCTGTAAACACATACACACACAAACACACGCACCCCCATATATATATATATAATTATATATATATATATATATATATGAAGAAATATAGTCTTAAGGTGTGCTATATTTATGGAATAAAGTGCTCAATATCAGAGATAGAGCGTGTGTAAATATAAAAGTGAACATAGAAGTCAACACTTAGAGGCGACAGTCTGTTTCATGCTATATGCAATCGTCAGTGGCCTGACGATTGCATATAGCATGAAACAGACTGTCGCCTCTAAGTGTTGACTTCTATGTTCACTTTTATATATATATATATATATATATATATATATATATTCATGAATCATTCATACAAAAAAACAAATATAGAGGTGAATGATTTAAATGGCGAGAATACATCTTCGCAAACAATATCAATAAGATACACCAACCCCGAACCTGTATTTGAATGATATAATCCCTGTTTATAAATTCCAGTTTCATAAGGTCTTTTTTAGTTTTTACAAGCTTTCGTCTGTTCCTACAGACATTCTCAGATATGGAAATAGATTTGTTCTTGTTTTTTACTTCTGGGTAATAAAGGACAACGAAAATAGAGATGTAATCCGAAAAAAATGCTATGAGAAATGTGTTATTGTTTTGGAACGTGCGGTTGCAACGCTGAGTTTGAATTTAAATTTTAAGGTTGTGCGTTTTAAATCATTAACCTCTATATTTGTTTTTTTTTTGTATGAATGATTCATGAATTTATAAATTATAATTGCACCTATAATTGAAATATATATATATATATATATATATATATATATATTTATAATTGTCGGACTTAATCCATTTCATTATATGTTGTCATATCCAACTTAATCAATTTCATAATATTATATATATATATATATATATATATATATATATATATATATATATATATATATCTATATATTATATGCACATTTCATTAACTACGACAGACAAGGTGTATTGTTTTTTTTTATACAATTTCTCATTTGATCGAATAAGTTTTTACTTTTCGGAGATAAATTATATAAAAACTGTACAATTGTTCTTTTCATTCGAGCGCTTTCGGCTATACATTTAGCCATTTTTAAGATTGAAATATATTAATAGTGAACAAGAAATAGATTGTTGTATGTATGTATTTATATAATGTTTTCTTTTTCAAAACACGGTCAAGAGAGTGTGTCCATGTTTATAGTTGATATTATTGAGTAAAGTTTTTTTTTTTATTAATAAGGCTTCCATTATTTTTAGTCTTATGTGTATTGCTTAATCTAAAATCTATAAATAAATAAAATAAACAAAGACATTAATAGGAAAACATAGATAGATAGATAGATAGATAGATAGATAGATACGTGAGAACAGAACAGATAAATATGACCGGAGTGAGATAGATAGATAGATAGATAGATAGATATGAACAGATTGAGATAGATAGATAGATAGATAGATAGATAGATAGATAGATAGATAGATAGATAGATATGAACAGATTGAGATAGATAGATAGATAGATAGATAGATAAGAACTCAGACGAGCTTACCTTGATACATAGATAGATAGATAGATAGGTAGATAGATAGATAGATACGTGAGAACAGAACAGATAAATATGACCGGAGTGAGATAGATAGATAGATAGATAGATAGATAGATAGATAGATAGATACGTGAGAACAGAACAGATAAATATGACCGGAGTGAGATAGATAGATAGATAGATAGATAGATATGAACAGATTGAGATAGATAGATAGATAGATAGATAGATAGATAGATATGAACAGATTGAGATAGATAGATAGATAGATAGATAGATAAGAACTCAGACGAGCTTACCTTGATACATAGATAGATAGATAGATAGGTAGATAGATAGATAGATAGATAGATAGATAGATAGATATGAACAGATTGAGATAGATAGATAGATAGATAGATAGATAGATAGATATGAACAGATAGAGAATTGAGATAGATAGATAGACAGACAGACAAAAAGATAGATTTTTATGCAGACATTCACTCCCGAGGTCGATTTTATATTTGAAATTTATTGATATTTTGCTCATCTACATTTTGTTGCTTCGTTATTTTTTTCCCCTTAATTGATTAAAAAAAATCATCAAATATCCGACATGAAAATCTTCCGCTCTTTTTTTTTTTTATTTTTCTTGCCATGTTTGTTTCTCATTCATTTTCTCGATATTTATTGTTGACGCGCGAGGAAAAAATGCAAGTCAAAGAATGGAGCGCCTCTGAATGGAATTCAGTAAAACTAGTTTTGTATTGATAAAGAAAAAGAACTGATCTGAGAAAAAAAAATAATGTATGACATGAATAAAAAGATGTCTGCAAATGCCACACAGCAACGCGCCCTCTACCGTCAGCTGTCATCTGTAAGAAAGGCGCCCAGTAAACAATTGTTGATTTACGTGCTTTTATTTTGTCATTTGGTTCAGCTTCTTTTTACTTATTGCTCCCGACGCGCAGCAGCGACAATTTTATCTCATATTTTTGCATAATTTTCTCTTTATTTCATTCTGCAACTTTCCCCCCATTTTTATCTATCTATCTATCTATCTATCTATCTATCTATCTATCTATCTATCTATCTATCTATGTATCTATCTATCTATCTATCTATGTATTGTAATTGTGCATTTAATTTCATTGGTGAGTCTGAGAAAATATTGCAACTATTTTGACAGTCAGCTAAAAAATAAATTATGTTATCATGCGATGTTTCTCTTCTTTCCCACTTTCCAACTGGCCTTCTCAATATTCTTTCTTTCTATTAGTACCATTTCTTTCTTTCTTTCTTTCTTTCTATTCGTACTATTTCTTTCTTTCTTTCTTTCTATTCGCTCCCTTTCTTTCTTTATTTCTTTCTTTCTATTCGTACCATTTCTTTCTTTCTTTCTTTCTTTGTTTCTATTCGTACTATTTCTTTCTTTCTTTCTTTCTATTCGCTCCCTTTCTTTCTTTCTTTCTTTCTTTCTTTCTAAATCCATCCATTCTTTCTTTCTTTCTTTCTTTCTTTCTTTCTATTCGCTCCCTTTCTTTCTTTCTTTCTTTCTTTCTTTCTTTCTTTCTTTCTTTCTTTCTAAATCCATCCATTCTTTCTTTCTTTTTCTTTTCGCACTCTTTCTTTCTTTCTTTCTTTCTAAATCCATCCATTCTTTCTTTCTTTCTTTCTTTTCGCACCCTTTCTTTCTTTCTTTCTTTCTTTCTTTATTTCTTTCTAAATCCATCCATTCTTTCTTTCTTTCTTTCTTTCTTTCTTTCTATTCGCTCCCTTTCTTTCTTTCTTTCTTTCTTTCTTTCTTTCTTTCTTTCTTTCTAAATCCATCCATTCTTTCTTTCTTTTTCTTTTCGCACTCTTTCTTTCTTTCTTTCTTTCTAAATCCATCCATTCTTTCTTTCTTTCTTTCTTTTCGCACCCTTTCTTTCTTTCTTTCTTTCTTTCTTTATTTCTTTCTAAATCCATCCATTCTTTCTTTCTTTCTTTCTTTCTTTCTTTCTTTCTTTCTTTCTTTCTTTTCGCACCCTTTCTTTCTTTCTTTCTTTCTTTCTAAATCCATCCATTCTTTATTTCTTTCTTTCTTTCTTTTCGCACCCTTTCTTTCTTTCTTTCTTTCTTTCTTTCTTTCTTTCTTTCTTTCTTTCTTTCTTTCTAAATCCATCCATTCTTTCTTTCTTTCTTTCTTTCTTTCTTTCTTTCTTTTCGCACCCTTTCTTTCTTTCTTTCTTTCTTTCTTTCTTTCTTTCTTCGTTTTATCTTTATTTCTTTCCTCTTTTTTTCTGGCTCATTGCTTCCTGTTGCATCCTTCTTTTCTTCTTTTTGTTTCTACTTCTCAAACGTGTCCCCCTTTGCAAAATGCTCTCACCTTCTATGCAGGAGAAGTTATGCTCATTATGAAGAAAGACAGTCCAAGATGGCCACCTAGCAGATGGCAGATGTGAAAAGAAAGCAAAACACAGAAAGTTAACTTCTCTGTGAATCAATATAAAACACTAGGAACAATAGAATAAACACCAATCAATTTGTCATTGGGAAATCTGTCTTTCAAAATCAAAGAAATGGTAATATTTCCTTGGAATTAAAGTGTGATACATTGATTCATATGTTTGTTTAACGGCATATCAACTCCTCATGGGTCATTTAATACAGAAATTTAATTTTCTTGTGCGCTTGGAATTAATAAAAATATAATTTATTTTATTCTGCTTTCACAGTTGAATACATGGTAGATGATGCTTAGCTTTTGTGCATATACATGTTTGTGTGGCCATAATTACTAGAGGCAGTGATATGTGTGTTTTATGTTGTAGTTTTGTTGAATTTACATTTATGGAATACAGTTTAATCTCTTTAAGAAATTGTATGATATTATTTGGATTATATGGATTATATGGATATTATATGGATTAATGTCATGAAAGAGTTCTTTCATGTTGGTTGATTGATTTTGTTTAGTGGCATATCAACCACTAAGGATTATCTAATGCCGAAATCTAAATATTTTGAACACAATTTTATGGCTTCAATGACAGATAAACTGTATTGTTGGTCATTTAGATATAAAAAGTGTATTGTTGCTATGATCAATCAGAAAGAAAAAAAAAAAACCTTACAAATTTCTTTCCTCGGCTGCGAACGTTTGGTTCTTATCCGTAATGAAAAGAATGGCCGGTTTGCAGCTTGAGAAACACCTTTAATTTTCATTCAGTTAAGAAAGAAAGAAAGAAAGAATGTATGTATGTATGTATGTAAGTTAGTTTAATCTAAATAGTGTATTGATTGATTTGATTTGTTTGCTTAGCGGCATATCAACTCCTCATGGGTCATTTAATGCAGAAATTTACTTTTCTTGGGGTCTTTGTAGTAATACAAATATGAAACATGTTATTCTGCTTTCACAATTCAATACATGGTAGATAATACTCAGCTTTTGTACATATACATGTTTGTGTGGACATAATTATTAGAGGCGGTGATGTGTGTGTTTTATGTTGTAGTTTTGTTGAAGTTACATTTTTGGAATACAGTTTGATCTCTTTAAGAAATTGTAGGATATTATATGGATTATATTGATATTATCTGGATTATCTGGATTATATATTTGCCCGGTCAACACTCCTCCCCCTTCTATTGGACATGAGTAGAGGCTTACACCTTGTTTCTTGTCTAGGAAGGGGTTCCCGGTACTCTTTCTCTCTCCGGCCTCTGTATTAGTGCAGCTCTGTTTCTCCCGTGATGTGTGCAGTCTGTGGCATCACCTCTTCATTCTGAGGATACATGGTTGACAGTTCTCTGGTTGCTGTTTCCGAGTGGTAGTTAGGAGCCCTAACTCTTGCGTAGCGTCTTGAGCGGCCGCTCTGATCAACAGTTGTATAATACCGGGGTGTTTGTAGTGCTATGTCGCGCATGGAAAGGTGTCCCTGCAGTCACCTCCGGTGGGCAGCCCTGAGGCCACATAATGATGCAGATTTTGCCAACTCCTCTCTGCCCGCGTCACGGTCGAAACTGTCTGTTTCTTTTACTTCGGGCTTTCTCATCTTACAAACAAAATTCAACATGAGTTACAAAAACCGAAAGATTAACCCTAAACCAGCATCTCAAAAACCACCTAAACCCCTCAACATTTCGTTCTCCAACATCCGGGGCATTAGGACAAACTTCTGCAGTCTGGAACCTTTCCTTACTGCAAACGGCTCGGATATACTGGCTCTCTGTGAGACAAACTTTGTCTCGCCTGTCCTCTTCTTCGGCTATCTTCCTCTCCTCAGAAAAGACTCTCTAACGCACATGCACAGTCTTGGTGTCTACATCAAGGAACATCTCTCTCTGGCCAGAGAGTCCTCTCTCGAATCGCCTGACCAGTCATACATGAGTCTCCGACTCTCTCTTCTCAATGCGGTAAGCTATCTCTTCTTCCTTTACCGCTTTCCATCCTCTCAAGACTGTGAGATACTCGATAGCATTTCTGACAGCATAGACAAGGCTCTCTCCCTCCACCCGTTTGCTCACATTTTTGTGTTTGGTGACTTTAACGCCCATCACACCTTGTGGCTTAAGAATGCTACTACGGACCACGCAGGCATTCAAACGCTCAATTTCTCAATCTCCCATTCCCTCACACAGATAGTTAACTTGCCCACTCGTTTTGCCTTCAACCGGGAAGGTAAAGCCTCTCTTCTCGACCTGGGCTTTACCTCCACTACCGAATCCTGCAGCGCGTCGCAACTCTGCCCTCTTGGTAACTCTGATCATGCAGTAGTATCAGTTAACATCTTCAACTCCACCCCCTATAAAGAACCTCCTACCACTAGAACTTCGTTCTACTATCAACGAGCTGACTGGGACGCGTTCCGTGATTTCCACCGCGATGTCCCCTGGGATGGAGTCTTTAAGCTCCCCATCCAAGAATGTGCTTCTGAAGTCTCTTCCTGAGTTAAAGCTGGAATCGACGCTTTCATCCCATCAAGGAAATATAGGGTCAAGTCCCGCTCCTCCCCCTGGTTCTCGGCTCCTTGCTCAGCCGCCATCGCCCATAGGAACCACTACTTCCGCCTATTCCGTAGCGACATGTCTGACTGCAATAGACGTCTTTTTGCCTCCGCGCGTAACGAATGTAAGCGGGTCCTCAGCGATGCTAAGTCACTATTTGCGGCTCGGATGAAGGAACGTATTGCATCTCGCAAATTTGGCTCCAAAGATTATTGGCGTCTCTGCAAGAGCGTATTGAACAATTGCAAACCCTCTATACCCCCTTTATTCAACCAGTTCGAAGTCCTGACCTCCTCTACCGACAAGGCTGAATGCTTTGCTCGGAAATTTTCATTCAACTCGACGCTCGACTCTTCCCGATTTCCCTCTTAGAACTGAGGCCATATTGAGTGAGTTAAACATAACCCCATCTTTGGTACTGGGCGTTATCTCCAATTTAGACCCCAACAAGGCTAGTGGTGGAGACGGGATACCAGCCATTGTCTTGAAGAAATGCGCGCCTGAACTGGCGCCCGCCCTTTCTAAACTATACAACTACTGCCTCAAGGAATCTTGTTTTCCTGACTGCTGGAAGTCCTCTTCGATCGTTCCTGTCTTCAAGAACTCCGGCGACCCCTCTGACCCTTCCAACTACCGTCCTATCAGTCTCCTTCCCCTCTTCGGCAAAGTCTTCGAAGCCCTAATCAATACCGGGGTGGTTAACCACCTCACATCCCATAATCTGCTCTCAGACAAGCAATATGGTTTCCGCTTTGCCCGATCTACAGCCGATGTGCTTACGGTCATCATTGAAACAGTCTACCGAGCTTTTCAAAATAACGGGGAAGCCCGAGCCGTGGCACTAGACATCTCCAAAGCATTTGATAGGGTTTGGCATGCCGGCCTTCTTCGCAAGCTCCAGGGTTATGGCATTACTTGTTTATTCAAGTGGGTGTTTTATATACAAACCGTGTTAAACTGAATTTCAATTTGTTTTTTGACGACTACAGAAAGGGTTTTTCCTATTTAATGATTTAGCTAAGCTTTTAAGACTTTTATTATTTACCAAAATTACACAAAAATATCTTGAAATACCAAAGCGTAAATAAATTCAATAAAATCGGCATTGGCTTCAACTACGGCCCCGAAATGACTTTGGTATCTCCTGCAACTCTTCTAGAAGGTTTATTTGTTGATGAATGTTACCATAATCCTTGCCTTCTTTTCATCTTTAGTATTACAAATAGTTTTCGTTGGTCACACGTTTAATTGCACCACACACATAATAATCAAAGGGTTTGCAATTTGGAGAGTTGGGGGTGCAGATATAAGGGGAGATGCTGTCGCAGGAATTGTTTGACGGCCATGATGGGTTCTCCTGATTATGTTGCATGGTGCTAGACATAGAGTCTTCCAGCAGCCACCCTCCTGACCCTGGGCAGCACTATCTCCTCAAGACACTTGATATAGGCCTCCGTGTTGAGTCGGAGGCCCTGTGGGAAAATGAATGGAGACATAACGGCGCTATCACTAGTGATCACTTCAAACACCTTCGTAATGACTATTAAACTCATCAAACTCTTCTCAAATAATCTGCGCTGTCCTCAGATTGGTACCTAAACACTGAAATGTTTGTATTGGAGGTTCCGGCGCGAATGCCAAGTAGTACAAGATGACTTTTCCAAATTTCTGTCGGAGTGAATTATGTAATGGTGCTTTTTTCTTTTCACTGACAGTTTCCAATTGATCCCACTATACTATGCATTCGACAAGACCAAAAACAAACAAGATTTTTTCCTTAAAAAATCTATTTCTGGTAATATTTTTTTGCTTAAAAAACCTATTTCTGGCAATATTTTTTCCTTGAAAAATCTATTTCTAGTAATATTTTTTCCTTGAAAAATCTATATCTGGCAATATTTTTTCCTTGAAAAATTTATTTCTGGTAATATTTTTTTTCTTGAAAAATCTATTTCTGGCAATATTTTTTCCTTGAAAAATCTATTTCTGGTAATATTTTTTCCTTGAAAAATCTATTTCTGGTAATATTTTTTCCTTGAAAAATTTATTTCTGGTAATATTTTTTTCTTGAAAAATCTATTTCTGGCAATATTTTTTCCTTGAAAAATCTATTTCTGGTAATATTTTTTCCTTGAAAAATCTATTTCTGGTAATATTTTTTCCTTGAAAAATCTATTTCTGGCAATATTTTTTCTTTACAAATCTATTTCTGGTAATATTTTTTTCTTGAAAAATCTATTTCTGGTAATATTTTTTCCTTGAAAAATCTATATCTGGCAATATTTTTTCCTTGAAAAATTTATTTCTGGTAATATTTTTTTTCTTGAAAAATCTATTTCTGGCAATATTTTTTCCTTGAAAAATCTATTTCTGGCAATATTTTTTCCTTGAAAAATCTATTTCTGGTAATATTTTTTCCTTGAAAAATCTATTTCTGGTAATATTTTTTCCTTGAAAAATCTATTTCTGGCAATATTTTTTTCTTGAAAAATCTATTTCTGGCAATATTTTTTCCTTGAAAAATCTATTTCTGGTAATATTTTTTCCTTGAAAAATCTATTTCTGGTAATATTTTTTCCTTGAAAAATTTATTTCTGGTAATATTTTTTTCTTGAAAAATCTATTTCTGGTAATATTTTTTCCTTGAAAAATCTATTTCTGGTAATATTTTTTCCTTGAAAAATTTATTTCTGGTAATATTTTTTTCTTGAAAAATCTATTTCTGGCAATATTTTTTCCTTGAAAAATCTATTTCTGGTAATATTTTTTCTTTACAAATCTATTTCTGGTAATATTTTTTTCCTTGAAAAATTTATTTCTGGTAATATTTATTTTTCAAAAATCTATTTCTGGTAATATTTTTCTTCAAAAATGCGTCACTTGTAATATTTTTCAAAAAATGTATAGCTGGTAATATTTTTTTTCAAAAATGTATTGCTGGCAATAATTTTAATAAAGTATTTCTGGTCTTAAAACCCACTTTTACACTTTCATAGTGTTTTGACCCCAGGTTGGGTGGGGGTCAACCACCTACCCATAGCTGGAACCCTAACAGGTGCTAACAAGCTGGGTCAGGGTGGACCGGGGAACACCAGCAATTAAGAGGTGGTTCCACGCTTCTCAAAACTTCTTGATCAACGCCATTGCTTTTGGATGTAGTTTATCGTCTTACCCAGGGCGCGGATATAGTTTATCGTTATACCCAGGACGGGTCATTTTGGTAGAATCGCTTCAGTAATCAATGAACAAATTAAATAAGAATTTGATGAACCAAAATTCTTTGTCTTGCTATTAGTTTTATTACGATAAATATTTCTGATGACGTGAATTCCTTTGTTATATTCGACTCTTCTTTATTTGTTGATTCGTTTTTTGTTGATTATCTTTGCTATATTTTCCCGATCACTCGCAAGAAGAAAAAAAGGATAAAAAAAAAATCAAAAATATATTGTAGATAAAACAGGAAATTACGTCAAACTGATAGTCGATTTGAAATTCGAATCGCTTGTATTTTCTTTATTCGCTATCGTCTGCTTAACGATTTTGATATGTCTGCTTCGCGCCATTTATGTTTCTAAAGTTACCACGGCAGCAAAATGGCGCTCGGCGAGAACAACTGACAGTGACGGAATGAAAGAAAGAACAAAATGCACTCGACATTCACTGTAAGTTACACTTTGACTGAATAGTGTTTCGTACTTAGTATTATTATTTTTTTTTTTACTTTTGAGTCGTACAGGGGAAAAAATGAACGAGATTTACATGTAATCTATTGATGTCGTCTGCTTTTTGTTGTTCAGCTGCTTCCGAGAGACACAAATAAGCAGAGGGACAATGTTTTTGAATATCCAATAATAATAATAATAATAATAATAATAATAATAATAATAATAATAATAATAATATCTAGGAATAATAATAATAATAATAATAATAATATCTAGAAATAATAATATATTGTAATAATAATAATATCTAGGAATAATAATAATAATAATAATATCTAAAATAATATGTGGTAATAATGATAATATCTAGAAATAATAATATATAGTGATAATAATAATAATATCTAGGAATAATAATAATAATAAATAAAAATTATATGTGGTAATAGTAATAATATCTAGAAATAATAATATCTAGTAATAATAATAATAATAATAATAATATCTAGAAATAATAATATATAGTAATAATAATAATATCTAGGAATAATAATAATAATAATAATAATAATAATAATAATAATAATAATAAATAACTAGGAATAATAATACTACTACTAATAATATCTAAAAATAATATGTTGTAATAATAATAATATCTAGAAATAATAATAATATTTACAAATAACAATATCTACAAATAATAATAATGATGATAACTAGAAATAATAATAATAATAATAATAATAATAATAATAATAATAATAATAATAATAATAATAATAATAATAATCTCGGAATGGTTGGAAAAAGATTCCAGTAGACTAACTGAAGAGATTCCTGGAAGTCCATGCCATAAAGAAATACAAAAGATTGTTCTCGCGAGTACAGCCCACACCTTATGAAGGGCTTTGTCTATGTAATTTTCTATTTGTATATCAGAGGAAAATGTCATGATGCTATTTCTAACCTCAGGTCTTTGCGCAGGACCCGGAATAAAATGTGTACATACCAGAAATCAAAGGAAATAATAATAATAATAATAATAATAATAATAATAATAATAATAATAATAATAATAATAATAATATCTAGAAATCTGAACTCATGCTGACAAAAGGGGAAATTTCACAAAACCACTGACAATGAAATTGACGAACTATATTTACCTATTTTAGCTTCGTGTGATATAAACTTAACAAGTGTGGAGCAATATGAATTTTGGGGTCGACTTTAGAGGTTGATGTCTCTAAATCTAGGCTAATAATAATAATAATAATAATAATAATAATAATAATAAGGAACTATAAAAAAATGAATATGCCCGCAGACATAACAAGGTAACGATATATGTGCACTGGAAGATATGCAAGGAGCACAAAATCGAAACCACTGAGAGATGTAACTATCCTCTGGGACATACCAATTCAAAAATGACAGGGAAATAAAAGCCAACAGACCTGATATTATTATAAAAGACAAGAAATTCAGGAAGTGTATGCTTATTGACATAGCAGCATCATTTGAAAGAGACACCTCAATGAACATTATCGAGAAATTCTCCAAATACGTGGACCTGGAGATCGAGATTAAAACGATTTGGGGAACGAAGAATGAGAAAAGGAATGGTTAAGTGTCCCAGGTAACATCAAGATTCAAGTTACCCAGGAGATTGCTCTACTAGGAACATCCCATAGACTAAGGACCATCGTTTGAACCTGGCTCTACAGGATACAAAGCAGGAATCATAACATACAACAACAACAACAACAACAGCAACAACAACAACAATAATAATAATAATAATAATAATAATAATAACTAGGAAAACCGGAAAATTATCACGGGTTTTGATACCCGTGATAATTTTCCGGTTTTCCTATTTAAACTGTCAAGAGAATAATAATTCTCAACTTAATGAATAATGTCCTTGCCTGTTCTATGACTATAAAATACTTTATCGAATTTTTTACTGTTACCACGTTAAATATTTGAGTCTAATAAAAAATCTTACAAGAACAGTTATAAGTATGGATGCTTGTCGTTATTACAAGATGGAAGAAGGTACAAATGAAAAGATTTGAAATCGACAAGTTTTTCGTTTCTTTCTTTCTTTCTTTCTTTCTTTCTTTCGTTCTTTCTTTCTTTCTTTCTTTCTTTCTTTCGTTCTTTCTTTCTTTCTTTCTTTCTTTCTTTCGTTCTTTCTTTCTTTCTTTCTTTCTTTCAACAACTTTGTCTTTTACCTTTCTCTTTCATTCATTCATTCTTTCTTTCTTTCCTTCTTTCTTTCTTTCTTTTCGTCACTTTTTCTTCTGTTTTTGTTCTATTTTTTATTCACTGTGCCTTCTTGCTATTCTTTCTTTCTTTCTTTCTTTCTTTCTTTCTTTCTTTTTTCTTTCTTTCTGTCTTTCTTTGCAACCAAACAAAGACTCTGATATATCTTTACCGTCTTTCTGAAAAGACCACAAGTAAATATTTATTCTCCTAGATATGTCCGCACCCTTAGATAAAAAAATCCCTGGTAAAAAAAAAAAAAAAATCTCTTTTAAGGAATTATAATAAAATAAGTAAATATAAGAATCTTGAAATTTAAATTGAAAAACAAAATTACCTTAAAACTGCTGTCATACCTGAAATAATTGGTGCTCAGTGTAGTTGTAAAAAATGAACAGACAAGAATATTAACAATTATCCATTGAGCACTTGTGCACACGACATAAATAAAATTGAATTCTGTGGTACTGAGTGGAGAATATAATATATGCAAAGAAAATATAAACATTTCAGATTAGAATTTTACCAAAATTAAAACATCGTTATTAACTTGTCTTACCAAAGGTATAATCTGTTGACTATACTAAGCAGAAATCATCATTATTATTATTATTATTATTATTATTATTATTATTAATAATAATAATAATATAATCCAGAAACAATTGATCATCTTGTATCAGGTTGCACGATATTGGCATCCACTGAATATAAAACCCGGCATGTCAGAGTGGGCCAATATCTGCACTGGAAAATCTGCAACTTCTACGGGAAGGAAACTGAAAGAAAATGGTATGAACACCACCCAGACCCGGTTACGGAGATAGGACCTGTTATATTTCTATGGATCTACACAATACACACTGACAGAACAATCAAATCTAACCGCCTCGAACATTGTTATTAGAGACCGCAAACAAAAAAATGACCTCCTTATTTATAGGGCAGTCTCTGCAATGTATCTTTGAAGATCTTCAAAAAGCTATCAAAATACAAGGACCTGGAAATCGAAATCTCAAAAATGTGGCACATGGGAACATCAACAATGCCTGTTGAAGTTGGGGCCCTCGGATTGATTGGAAAAGATTCCAGTAGACTAATTGAAGGAATTCCTGGAAGCCCATGCCCTAAAGAAATACAAAAAAAAAAAATTGTTCTCACGATTACAGTCCACAACTTACGAAGGGCTTTTTCTATGGAAAATTTAATGTTTGTTGGTTTTTTTTTAAATTGGTCAGTAGAAAATGTCATGAAGCCATTTCTGACCTTGGGGAGACACAAAGAAATGAGTACACACCAGAAATCAAAGGAAATAATAATAATAATTTAGTATCTGTCTATATGATGACATATTATATACACTATTTACATTATTCGGAATATTGTCTTCATCTTGGTCGCCATATTTATTACAACGTTTCGGCCGTTGTACGCTTCTTCAGGTGGTTGGAATGTCGAACTCAGCCCTTCATTTCGCTTACTGGGGTAGACTGTTCTAGTTCCACGTGCCAGTTATCAGTTATCTCCTGTTAATTCATCTCTCCAAGTTCTCCACTGCCTTAACCGGGTATTGAACTCACATTCTTTGGTTCTATCTGGTTCTAACCAACGCCTTTATCCACTGTGTCCTTGAGAACCTCTGTGTATAGATCCCTGGGTATTATAAACCTAATTTCATCAGCAATCATTTTTACCAGAGCTTATATTGCAATTTTTGTTTTTATCAATTAATGTTTTTACCGGAGCTCATATTGCATAAGAATAACTTAATGTCAAGACAAATAAAAGATTAAAGAGACAAAAAGAGCCCACGTGGAAGGCAAAATTAAAGCGGGAAATTGAGGAAATCACATGTGAGTTATCGCAACTAGATGAGATTTCAAGAAATTCAAATGTTTCAACGCGGGAAAGCAAGAAGATCAAGCGGAAATATAAAATGAAATTCAACCAAACAAGAAAATACTTAAACAGAATCTGAAATTAAAGGCACCCAAAAGAAGACGATATGAAAAGCGTTGAAGGTTCTATCGACAAAATAAGATATTCCAAAATGACCTCACGAAGTTTTACAGTGAAACTGGAAAAGCTGTTATAGAATTAAAAAGGGACCATCTATTGAAGAAGTTCAAAAATAGATAATATTTGGAGCAATTCAAAGGAATTTAATCCCAATGCAGAGGGGGTCAAACGAGAAAGAATTGGGGATAAACCTGTAAAAGAATTGGAAAAATATGGCCAAGAAAATTAGGTAAAATCTGACAAAATCACCAAAAGGAAAATACCCAAGAAATGTCACGGCACCTTATTTTCGCGCTATCATCTGTCCTCAATTCATAAAACTCTTGTACAAACTTGATGAATGCTAATTAATAATCTCAATGAAATTCCAGAATGGCTCTCTGAAGGTATTACATATATCCTACGTCAAACGGGTGAAATAGATGATCCAAAAAAACTATAGGCCAATAACATCTCTGCTCAATGCATATAAATTGATCACGTCCGTTCTGACGAACTCTTCTTACATTTTTACGATGAAAACAACATTCTTCCAAAAGAATATAATCCGAATGCAGAGTGGTTGAAACGAGAACAACAAAAAATGGAGGATAAACCTGTGCAAGAATATGAGAAATATAATCAAGAATAATGTTAGTCAAGATATAAGAAAATAAAAAATGGAAATCCCCAAGAAATTACAAGGTACTCAACTTTTGTCTCTATCATCTGGCATCAGTTCATAAAACCTTTGCGCAAACTTTATCAATGCTAAGGAAGAAACTCAACGTAATTCCAGAATGTTATTATATATCACCTACCAAAAACGGATGAAACAGATGATCCAACAAATAATAGGCCAATAACATGTCTGCTCACCACATATAAATTGACAACGTCGAAGTGTACTTGATCTTTTCTCGATGAAAACAACATTCTTCCCCTTGAACAAAAGGGTTGTCGAAGAGGTTCATATGGTTCCAAAGATCAGCTACTAATAAATATAATAATCCTGGAAAATTGAAGGGAAATAGTAGAAATCACAGCAAAGTTTAGAGAGATTGATTACCGTAAAGCCTTTGATAATGTTCCACACTCTTAAGGCTTTGAAAATGTACAAAGTCCCCTCGATGATAGTAAATGTCCTTAAATATAACATGGAACTGTGGAAAACCAGATTAAACCTATATCACCTCAAAGGTACTGCCACTTCCAATTGTTTGAATATCCGACAAGGAAATTTTAAAAGAAACTCCGTCTTTAATCCTCTTTTCGCATGAACTAAACAGTAATAAATATGGATACAAAATAAGAAAGTGTTTAATCCCCTATTCTACATGGATGATATGAAACTCTTTGCCAAACACGACGATGTGTTGAAGGGCCTCCTCATTACTGTAAAATGTTACAGTGATGACATAGGTATGGATTTCGGATTAGATAAATGTGCAAAAGTAACATTCAAGAAAGGAAGAATTATAGAAACATACTCAATCGATTTAGATTTTGTCACAAAGATTAGGGAACTGGAACAAGATGAAGCTTTTAGGTACCAAGGAATTAGCGAAGAAGATGGAATACAGTATACTCGAATGAAGGTGAAAGAAAAGAATACTAAAGGCGTGTGTGTGTCTTGTGTTAAATGCCAACATAATAATAATAATAATAATAATAATAATAATAATAATAATAATGTTCTCAAACTGTTTGCCAAAGACGACAATGAGTTGAAGGGTCTCGTAAATACTGTAAATGTTTCAGTGATGACATAGGTATGGATTTCGGAGTAGATAAATTTTCAAAAGTAGCATTCAAGAAATGGAGAATTGCGGAAACATACTCAATCGATTTAGATTTCATTACAAATATTAGGGAACTAGAACAAGAAATACCTGAGAGGCAGCGAAGAGAATCCGCTGATCTGTAGTGGAATAAATACATTGAATCAATAGCTTCATCTGGCGCAAGGAAAGTTGGTTCTCTGTGTCAGATAGTCCATCCTTCAAATATCTAAATCAACCATCTGTCATTGCATGGGATATTGTTGTCATATATGGTCTGGTGCTCCTACTGTAAGTCTTCAGGTCCTCGACAAAATCCGGAGACAAATACGCAATGTAATAGGTCCTGATCTGGCATCTAGTCTACAGTCGCTTTCTCACAGCCGTGCCGTGGCTTCCCTCTGTCTCTTCTCCAAGTATTTCTATGGCAACTGTTCGGACGAGATACTTTCGCTGGTTCCCAGACTGCATGAATTTAAGTGAGCTACGAGGTTAGCATCTCGGTCCCACCTTTTCATTGTCAAAACGGTGAAATGTAACAGCTAGCAGAATGTGAGGTGTGTGCATATTATCAGATGTGACGTAAATCAAAACCAGGTGACGTGTGTTAGCTACGTAAATTTTGTGAAAGCCACCAGATGTGAGTTGTGAAAGCCACCAGATGTGTGTTGTATAAGCCACCAGATCTGATGTGTGTGTATGCCACCAGATGTGAGATGTATAAAATTCACCAGATGTGCCGTGTGTTAGCGAGGTAACTTGTGTGGAAGTCACCAGATGCAAAAATCACTAGGTGTGATGTGTGTGGAAGCCACCAAATTTGTAATGTGTGTATATTACCAGATGTAACGTGTATGCCACCAGATGCGGCGTGTATGAAAGCCACCAGATGCGGCGTGTATGAAAGCCACCAGATGTGACGTCTGTGAAAGTCACCAGATATGATGTCTGTGAAGATACACTTAGTACAAAATCTTAATGAAATAAGGATTTGTAATTAATTTCTATTTTTCGGTGATTTTTCTTGATTCTTTTTTTTTTGTCCTTCCTTCCCTCCTTACTTTTCCCCTTCTTTCTTTTTTCTTTGTTTCTTTGTTTCTATTTTTCCTTTTGTTCTACCTTCTTTTCTTTTTATTAACTTCTTCCTTTTTTCTTTTGCTTCTTTCAATTTGTCCTTCGTTAATAACGACGTTCTTTCGTTCTTATCTTTTTCCTTTCGTTTTCTCTGGCTTTCTACCTTTTTCTACATTTTCCTTCCTTCCTTCCTTCCTTCCTTCCTTCCTTCCTTCCTTCCTTCCTTCCTTCCTTCCTTCCTTCCTTCTCCTGTCTTTCCTTTCTGGCTTTCCTCCTTATTTTTTAAACTATCTTTCCTTCTGCCATTTTCTTTCTTTCTTTCTTTCTTTCTTTCTTTCTTTCTTTCTTTCTTATTCTTAAAACTATCTCCCTTTTCTTCTACCTTTTCTTTCCTTCCTCCTTACCTTCCTTCCTTCTGTCTTTCCTTTCTTGGCATCATCCTTGTTTTTTCTTCTTTTTTCTACCTTTTCCTTCCTTCCTTCCTTCCTTCCTTCCTTCCTTCCTTCCTTCCTTCCTTCCTTCCTTCCTTGTCATTCTCCCTTTCTTTTCTTGCTTCCTTTTTCTTTGTTCATTTCCTTTTTTTATTTCGTCCCTTTCTTTCCTTTCATTTTCAATTTTCCTTCCTTCCTTCTATATCGGAATCAATGATCATTTTAACTTCTGGCTAGTCAATATATCTTACATTGTATTACAAGAACCAATATTAACGAAAAAAATCTATCCTCTTTCGTTTCATTGCCGCCGGATATAAATATATCTTCTTATTACCTCCCTTTGTTCCAATAATGGCCACAGTTTCTCTCAACTCGATATATTATCAACATTTCTTTTTACGCCTAACATTCTATCGAAAGATCTTTTCTTTTTTTGTTGTGTGCTTGAGCGATATCTTTAGAAATAATTCACATATCTCTAACAGGATGACAACTGCAGTTAAAAAAGTACGAACAACTACGTTTTCGAGAAGCCAGCGACACCTAGCGGACAAAACAATAAAACCGTGTTAGGTCATGGTGATCTTCTTTCCTTATTAAAATCATATTGCCTTTCTGAATTTGGTAACAAACAGATGATTAAAAAAGAGGTCTTTATTCGTGCGCTATGTCCTTTCAGGGGCGATCTTGATTTTCCACAACTCCCTATCCTTTGTAGCTCTATGCAATATTTGTTCTTTTACTATTTCTCTCACGTCCAGTTAAACCATCCATTTACACAAGGTCGTTAGGGAGGAAGGTTTTTCTCTAAAATCGAGAGCCTTCAATATGTTCTGTGAGTTTCATCTTCACCACGACCAGATTTTAGCAGTCGATTTCTGATTCTGGAAACACGCGCCTTCTTATTCCCAATTCCTTTGAACTTCTTCATTGCTCATATACTCTCTCCATGGTATTCTCAGCAACCTTCTGTAGGAATGCGTTTATGTTGCTTCAGATTTACTCTTCAACATTCGCTGCCATACAAGAAAGAAGTTCCTGTTTCTAACGAAATCTCCTATTCAAGTTTACTTTAGATTTTAGGAGACATCTATCACGATTTCAATACACCTGTAGATTTCGGTTTCAATCGACCTTGAATAACCTTGAATAAATTTCTTGAATATTCATAACCTTGAAGAATCATTCGACTGCCGCGTAATTACTTATCTCTGATTAGTTCTTTTGTGATTGATTAATTGTTGTTCGATCTTGTGACTTGAAATTTAAAGGTTATTTGAAGACAACTTTCGTTCTGCCATTCCTTGTATGTCTAAATATCTCACTGATTTTGGGCGTTAAGTTATCGGACTTTTCAAAGAAAATCCGACGTGGAGATTGACGAAATGTGCAGAAATTCTTCCTGAATTTTTCAGTCACATCAGTTTTCAACTGTTGTCGCACATCTTTCAGAATTTATATATATATATATATATATATATATATATATATATATATATATATATTACTAGACACCCTGTCTTACTGCAGTTTATAAAATCTAGGTACTACACACAAAAGTTCATCTGAATATTTAGCATGAAAATATACATAGTTTTCTGTATTTAAGCCATTGATCAATTTTGTTCTAGTTTTAGTAGCAATAATAGTTTATAATTCTGATCTCAAAATAATAATGATAATAATAATAAGTTCAGAATGGAGTTTCAAATGGGTGCAGAAATACAAATAAAGCACAATACACCGACTGAAACTGCAAAACACTTAAAAAAGAAAGCAAAGACAAATGCAACCGATCAGATACAGAAACAATGGCAAGATAAACCGCTTCATGGCCAATACTCTGCCCGTACCAAACAAGCTGACGTAGACAAAACCCGTACCCATCAGTGGCTACGTAGTGCAGGGTTGAAAGCTGAAACTGAAGGTTTTATCCTTGCTGCACAGGACCAATGCTTGTTAACTAGAAATTATCAAGCACACATACTAAAATATTGTGTTAGCCCAAAATGCAGATTCTGTGATGAATATCCAGAAACGATTGATCATCTTGTATCAGGTTGCACGATATTGGCACTCACTGAGTATAAAACCCGGCATGACAGAGTGGGCCAATATCTGCACTGGAAAATTTGAAACTTCTACGGGAAGGAAACTGAAAGAAACTGGTATGAACACCACCCAGACCCGGTTACGGAGATAAGACCTGTTACAATTTTATGGGACTACACAATACACACTGACAGAACAATTAAAACCAACCGCCCAGATATTGTTATTAAAGACCACAAACAAAAACGGTGCCTCCTTATTGATATGGCAGTCCCTGCAAACTGCAATGTATCTTTGAAGATATTCAAAAAGCTGTCAAAATACAAGGACCTTGAAATCGAGATCTCAAAAATGTGGCACATTGGAACATCAACAATCCCTGTTGTAGTTGGAGCCCCAGGATTGATTGGAAAAGATTCCTGTAGACTAATCGAAGGGATTCCTGGAAGCCCATGCCTTAAAGAAATACAAAAAATTGTTCTCACAAGTACAGCCCACACTTTACGAAGGGCTTTATCTATGTAATTTTTTTTTTTTTTTTTTTTTTGTCAGTGAAAAGTGTCATGATGCCATTTCTAACCTTAGGTCTCTGGGCGGGACCCGGAAAGAAATGTGTAAACGCCAGAAAACAAAGGAAATATTATTATTATTATTATTATTATTATTATTATTAATAATAGAAAGAGAAAATCGAATGCTCTGGTTGAGCAGAAAGATGCCAGCTCCCATGAGAATTTAACCTAAAGAAAAGCAGAACATCGACAACTACAATGACTTAAAGTTTGAAATTGTTAAAAGTTGGGAAAGACGAAAAAAGAAAGTAATTGTAGTAACAGTGATTATTAGAGCACTGGGATGCTGTACAACAATCACAGAAAAGAACCTTGCCGACATTAAATTGTGAAAGGGGAATAGAGCCGTTACAAAAAAAGAAAAAAAAAAAAACAACAAAAAAAGTGAAAATAGGACGAAAAGAAAATTGTTCGGTTTATTTTCTAAAGTCACAATAGGTGACCTGAAAATAACCTTTTTATCAGCAAACAATGCCATATACTATGTACTATGCATATACTATGCGGAAACGTATTATTGCTACCATCTATGGACAGGGGAGAATTCGCAGGTGATTGTAGAGTCCAATGCGGGAACAATAGAAAACTTTCACAATAGGGACAGGGAAACTCGCATAGAGTTTTTCCTTTTGGCACGGCCTTCATTGGTGTTAACACGTCGGTTGGCCTGACAGGTACTTCGTGCCTCAGGGTATGCCATCCAGTTCGATCCTGCGAGCAGTCTTCAAGTTGCTTGGGGGCTATTCCAGCGTGGGTGATGTTAGCCTTGATGCAGTCTTTGAAACATTTCAATGGCCTACCTCGCTTTCTCTTTGCCTTAGAGAGGAAACTACTACTACTACTACTACTACTACTACTAATAATAATAATAATAATGAGGATAATAATCATATAATTTAAGATTTAATTAATTTAATTATTTCCCTTCGTAGTATATTTCAATTTAATTAAATATTTAATGACCACGGGTATGTGGTCCGACATAACCATATGACACCAATAGAGCTTGCAGAACATTTCTTCACCATCGACTTAATTTGGATAAGCACCTTAAGGTACACTATTTACATTATTCGGACTATTGTCCACATTATGGTCGCCATATTTATTACAACGTTTCAGCCTTTCAGTATCTGTCTATATTTCTGAGACGAGGTATTATGTACACTATTTACATTATTCAGACTATTGTCCTCATCTTTGTCGCCATATTTATTACAACGTTTCGGCCGTTGTACGCTCCGGCTTTCTTCAGGTGGTTGGAATGTCGAACTGAACTCTATATTTCACTCACTGGGGTAGACTGTTCTCGTTCCACGTGCCATGTCTAATGGATGTCAGTTATCTCCTGTTAATTCCCCTCTCTAAGTTCTTCACCGCCTTCACACCCTTTCGGTCCTGTCACTGGATCTAACTAACGCCTTTACCACTGTGGATAAAGGCGTTAGTTAGATCCAGTGACAAGACCCAAAGAGTGTGAGTTCAATACCCGGTTAAGGCAGTGGAGAACTTTCAGAGGGAAAACGCGTGAGAATAATCACATGTGCGTGTTAGTAGGAAATAGAATCCGAACAAAAGTGAAGTCAAAGTGAAAAACCTTTTTACTGACAACGCATTTCGCCTTCGTTCAGTAGGCGTCTTCAGGACAGTTTCATTCTGTCTGTGGCTTCCCTCTGTCTTTTCTACATATATTTTCATGACAACTACTGTGACGAGCTGCTTGCACTGGTACCCCAACTAGATGAATTTAAGCGTGCTACTAGGTTGGCATCTCAGTCCAACCCTTTCACTGTCGAAACGTTTAAATGGGACTGCCTTTTCTCCTCCAACAGCTTCTTCTGTCGCACTTCCCGACAGTGGAACTCCCTTCCTCCTACTTGCTTCCCTGACATATATAATTTTCAAATATTCAAATGTAATGTCAATCGACATCTTCGGATGCCTTGATCTTGATCCCCGACCCTCTGTATATACTTTTTGCAAACACTCCTCTTTACTCTTGCTCTCACTCTCTGTAACCCCTTGCGTGCTAGTGACACTCCCGACTTGCTTGGGATGAAATGAAAGGAATAGTAGTAGTAGTAGTAATAATAAAAATAAGAGGAACACTAGTAGTAGTAGTAATAATAATAAGAAGAAGAGGAATAGTAGTAGTAGTAATAATAATATTTGTATGATTTCTTGATTTTTCTGTTATTAGTTAAGCGATAAAATTTAATTGAGGCGAAAGAACAATTATAAAATTAAAAAAAAAGATAAATCTTCAACGGAACAATTATAATTAATATTTGTCAATTTAATTCTAATTATTCCAACGAAGATTTTCACAAGACAGGGCACTTTCTATAGACAACACCAAAAATAAAAATAAAACGAGAATTACCGATTCGTGTTCCTCGTACGCGATTCTTACCTGCAAAAGAAAGAAAAAAAAAACACAATTAAATATATGATTTAAATTATTTAAATTTAAATTTATATATAAATTAAATACTCGATATGATATTTAATCATTATATAGAAAATAAATTTGGGGAATATATTTTCATCAGGAATTTCCATGACTGAAGTCATTAAATCGATAAAACACACACACACACACAGAGACACACACACGCGCGTGCGCGCGCAGACATGTATATATATATATATATATATATATATATATATATATATATATATATATATATAAAGAAATATAGTCTTAAGGTGTGCTATATTTATGGAATAAAGTGCTCAATATCAGAGATAGAGCGTGTGTAAATATAAAAGTGAACATAGAAGTCAACACTTAGAGGCGACAGTCTGTTTCATGCTATATGCAATCGTCAGGCCACGTCTGTCGCCTCTAAGTGTTGATTTCTATGTTCACTTTTATATTTATATATATATATATAATAGTAATATATAATCCCCACCAAAAGTACTGGACCGGCAAAACCTGGTCAACAATTTTGCGTATAGCAATAAGTAAAATTTGTTTTATTACCTCTCTTCCTCTGTCTGTCTTTCCGTCTCTCTCTCTCTCTCTCTCTATATATATATATATATATGTATGTATATATATGTATATATATATATATATATATATATATATATATATATATATGTTGATGCATGTTTCATTAAATAATATAGATAATTTTGTCTATTTATTTTATGTAAATTCTTTTCATAACGTCTGATAAGCTTAATAACATTATCATTAAACGAAGAAAGAAAATCACAATATTGATACATATTTTTTAATCCAATCTAAGCTTTCGGCTTACATAAGCCATTATCAAAGATGACAATTACTGTACAATATATTAAACAATACACGGACAGAACAATAATGATAGTCTGTTTTTGGTTACATGGAAGATTTCCAAGCAACAGCAAAAACGTGCATACGAGACCCTGGAAGCGAAAATTGCACAGTAGCTCATGACATCACACATGACCACGCGAGAGTGAAAACGAGAAGTATTATGTATAGGAACCCTTGGTATAAACCAATGGCTTCTGTTATCAATTATACGCATTTAATTATATTTGTGGAGATTTCGTAGTTTATTTTGTTTCAGCTGTTTTATGTATATAGCTTCAAGAATTTTAAGTTTTTTTTATTGTCTTCATGTTTAAGTATAGTTGTGTTTTTAACGAGGATTTTCCTGAATTGTGTATGCGACCAGGCATGTTGGTTTAAATGACTAAAAATGTTAGAGTTATCATTCAAATGTAGAGTCAAACGTCGTGAAAGCGAGGTTGTGGTGTGTCCAACATAAATATTATGTAATCCGTTTTAGATACAATCTCCCAAAGGGCACTTGAATTTGTAAAATATGTTGTTTTTTTGCAAATCGCTAACCAGGCGAGAAGAATCATTGTGAATAATTGAGTTGGATAGACTAGATTTAGTGTAGTATATAACTAACTTAATCTTTTACGTTTTTAACTTAATTTTTTATTTTATATATATATATATATATATATATATATATATATATATATATATTTTAGACGTAATTTTTTTAAAAACATAATCAGCCGTGATCTCGATTTATAATTATTGTATCATAAATACTGAAAATTCACTTCTTGAAGATCGACACCGAATTTTGCGATGCTATGCTCTTCATAAGAATCTTATCTCAGTCATGAAAAGCAATGTATGGTAAAACTCTGCGTTGATAAGTATCGCAAATGATGCATATATATATATATATATATATATATATATATAATGAAATGGACATAGTCCGACAATTATTTTAAGACTTATTTTATGTTTATATATTTTTTTTATAAATACAAATATTTAAGTAAATGCTCTGTTTATAATAAACAGTATTAACAACATTTACCAGCCTGAATAGAAAATATGTGTCTTCTGTCAGGAATCGAACCTGTTTCCTATACGAAACCGTCATATAGCCTGACGTGATTTAGCCACAGAGGAGCGTTTCGGTTAGCAATGCAGTTTAAAAAAAACACCAGTAAAATCAACCTTGTATCTATGTAGATTCTAAGTGTTGACTTCAATGTTCACTTATATATATATATATATATATATATATATATATATATATATATATATATATATATATATATGCAAATATATAGAAAAAATAGGAAAGAACACGTTAGGTATACAATCCGAAGTTCGTTAGTATTTTTGCTTTTATTTTTAAAAATCGGTGCTCGATACATAAGTAGAGCCTAGATTATAACTATTTATTTACAAATATGATTCCTTCGCTATATAAGAGTTCGAACGTTTCAAAACTAGAGCCAAAAACTCCAATATAATTATTAATAATTATCTTGTTTTTGAAACATGGGAACTCTTATGTAGCGAAGGAATCATATTTTTTTAAAATAATTATATATATATTTATATATATATATAAAATTAGAAAGCAGTTATTGGTTACCGTTGAATTAAACCAGAAGTAGTATTAAAAGTGCTTAATACAATTATAAAGAAAATGTTTTGAAGTGTTTTGACAAGGTTAATTTTCCTACTTACAAGACCGAAATTGGTCTATCATGATCGGAAAAAATATCCAGACCAGATGGTCTGCGCAAAACACAAAACCAACATTTTAATGCAATTCATCACATCTAGGATTCGATGTGCTCCCCATGGACTTGTGAAAATTATAGAAACAATATTGGCACTGGTTCTTGGAAAAATTAACTCTTAAAATAATATGACTTCGGGTGACCTTGTTGAAACTCTAAAAAAATAAATACCGTATATACTCGTGTAATGGACGATGTTTATTTTAAATACAGCTGTACATTTTGACTAGAGTAAATGGATATATAGTTTGGTCAACGGTGTAGCCAGGGACATCGGTATATACGCTAATTTTATATCGCGTGTATGATGCGACCCCCTGCTTAAAATTAGCTTCAAAAGTCGCCCGATACGCGAGTATGTACTGTACATATGACAAACCAATTTATAAGAATATTTTTTGGAAGGTACTAAAATCCTGTCTACATGATAGAAATTGATAGCATATACAGTGACCAAGAAATGGAGGATGAATTTAATACTAAAGAACAATACAAAACTGATCCCCTACTTTCTATTATCCTTTCACCTGTAAAGTTGTTTTGGAATTTCATCTAAGAATATATGGCCAAGAAATGGGGGATGAGTTTAATATTAAAGAACAATACGAAATTGATCCCCCACTTTTTACCATCCTTTCCTTTGATTATCTATAAGTATTTTAGTTACCGGAGGTACTCGCGTATCATGCGAACTTTTGAAGGAC
>OZ010611.1:60261291-60263791 GCA_963932145.1 Acanthosepion lycidas
GAGCAATAAAAGACAGGAAGTTGTGGAGAGCCAAAAACGGTCACGTCTAGATAAGACATGACGCATAAAAGAAGAAAGAACAAGCACATGGAGGGCAGAGTTGAAGGTTAAGTGTCAAAAGTTAATTAGAGCAATAAAAGACAGGAAGTCGTGAAGAGTCACGACCAGTCACCCCTTGACGTCTTTGTCAAATAAAAGAAAGGCAGTGTAGGGACAAAGAGAGATGGTTAAGTGTCAAAAATTACTTAGAGCAATAAAAGTCAGGAAGCTGTGGAGGGCCACAAACGGTCACGTCTAGACAAGACGCATTAAAGAAAAACAACAAACATATGGAGGACAGAGTTGAGACAAAGAGGGATGGTTAAGTGTCAAAAGTTAAAACAATATAAAACAAGAAGATGTGGAGAGCCACGAACGGTCACGTCTAGACAAGACATGACGGATAAAAGAAAAACAAACATGCAGGGCAGAGTAGAGACAATGAGGGATAATTAAGTGTCAAAAGTTACTTAGAGCAAGAATAGATTGAAAGTTGTGGAGAGCCATGACTGCTCACGTCTTGACGCGTTATGTCAAATAATAGAATACGCATATGGAGTGCCAAGTAGGGACATAATGGGATGTTTAAAAGTCAAAAGTTAGAGATAAAATGGGACATTGATTTTTAAATTGTTATAAATAATAATAATAATAATATTAATAATAATGAAAAGAAGAAGAAGAAGAAGAAGAAGAAGAAAAGAATGTGTAAATTGAAAACAAAAATAGTATCAAGCATAGTAGGAGCGCTTGGAATGATAAAAAAGGAACACAACAACACATTGAAAAAAATCCCAGCTTAAGAGAAATACAAAAAAACACTAAGAACATGTAACGCTGGTGACGTTATGTGAGTTAAGAAAACAAATCATATAATGTAACCATTGGTAGTTAGTGTGACCATAGCAGAAATCGAAATATTATAATAATAATAATAATAATAATAATAATAATAATAAGCTGGTGTTGTTCGACTGTCGTCCTAGAGCTGGTAGCTTGAACAAAATTACATCTTGACGGTCAAGGATAAAACGCAACATTTTACGAATCTCAATGTTTACGAACAAATTTTATTTCACTGAAATTAAGTAGCATCTCTGTTATGTCTTTTTCGTCTTCCCCGGGATCAAACCATATTAGCGCACTATTTATGAGGTATTATCAGGATACTTTAAACATTCTATCTTTCCTTCTGTCTTTCTTTCATTTTTTTTTACTGAAACCAAGTAGCGTCTCTGGTATGTCTTTTCCGTTTTCCTCATGATCAAGATGGAATAGTCCATTATTTATAAGATATTGACAGCGTATAACGGTCGTGCTAACTAAGGGTGGCTGCACAAGCACAAAAAATATAAGCAGCAAATAATAAAGTGGTCCCCTAAGAGTTCCGACATATTAATCAGTCAGTTATGTGCCATACGTGAAACACGCTTAGGCGATCTTGTATCTTTCGATACATGACTGACGTGGCAGATTTTTTCCCGCAGTAGGTTGCCATTTCTTTCTGCGGTAGACCAGTTGCCATCCAAGGCTACAGAATCTGGTTTGTCCTGCTATTTAGCTACAGATGGGGGAAAAGAAGAGGATTCATACCTTTCCCAAGGGTATTAGCACGTAAGTGAATGTAATGGATTCGACTGGAATTCGAACTCGGCTCTCCGATTCCTCAATCCGTTCTTAGTAATTGTCTTATGAAATATATTTAAAGATTCACGTGATAAAAAAAAAAATTCTAACAAAATAGGCTGTCATTTTTACTGTATATCAATGGAGGATTTATTATATATTCCTTTTAAGTAATAAACTCCCCACCCCATAAGTTAACTTTGTCCACCTCAAGGAAAGTTGGCTCCCTGTGCCGCGCCAGGAAATTTTTCTCGCCGGAGTCGATCCTTCAAATCTACAAATCAACCATTCGCCCTTGCATGGAGTATTGCTGCCATATATGGTCTGGAGTCCCTTCTGTTTGTTTCAAGGTCCTTGATAAAACCCCAAAACGGATATGCAATGTAATTGGCCCTGATCTGGCATCTCGTTTGCAGCCGCTCTCTCACAGACGTGCCGTTGCCTCCCTCTGTCTTTTTTACAAATACTTTCACGGTAACTGCTCCGATGAGCTGCTTTCGCTGGTTCCCAGACTTCATGAATTTAAGCGTTCAACTAGGCTGGCATCTCGCTCTCACCCTTTCACTGTCGAAATTGTTAAATGTAGCCCTCTCGTCTACTCCACTAGCTTCATATCTCGCACCTCTCGCCTGTGGAACTCCCTCCCCTTTTCTTGTTTTCCTGATAGCTATAATCTCCAACTATTCAAATGTAATGTCAATCGACGTCTCCAGATGTCTTGATCTATCCCCTATCCTTCTCTTCATCCTTTCCTCTATCACTCCTCTTTGTTCTCGCTCCAACTCTCTGTAACCCCTTGCGTGCTAGTGGCTTCCCGCCTTGCTTGGGGTGAAAA
>OZ010611.1:60268791-60278791 GCA_963932145.1 Acanthosepion lycidas
TCAAAAATGTGGCACATGGGAACATCAACAATCCCTGTTGAAGTTGGAGCCATCGGATTGCTTGGAAAAGATTCCAGTAGACTAATTGAAGGGATTCCTGGAAGCCCATGCCTTAAAGAAATACAAAAAAATTGTTCTCACGAGTACAGCCCACACTTTACGAAGGGCTTTGTCTATGTAATTTTTGTTTTCCAGTGGAAAATATGATGATGCCATTTCTAACCTTAGGTCTCTGTGCGGGGACGCAGTAAGAAATAAGTACACACCAGAGATCAAAGGAAATAATAATAATAATAATAATAATAATAATAATAATAATAATAGATGGGTGAATACAAGAAAATCACAATGCACCTACTGAAGCTGCAAAATTCTTAAAAAAGTAAGAAAACGCAAATGCAACCGACCAGATACAAAAAACGATAGCAAAAATAAACCACTTGACTGTCAAAACTCAACACGTACCAAACGAGCTGATGTAGACAAAACCCGTACCCATCAGTGGCTACGTAGTGCAGGGTTGAAAGCTGAAACCGAAGGTTTTATCCTTGCTGCACAGGACCAATGCTTGTTAACTAGAAATTATCAAGCACACATTGGATAAATGTGTTAGTCCAAAATACAGATTCTATGATCAATATCCAGAAATAATTGACTATCTTGTATCAGGTTGCACGGTATTGGCACCCACTGAATATAAAACCCGGCATGACAGAGTAGGCCATTATCTGAACTGGAAAATATGGAACTTTTATGGAAAAGAAACTGCAAGAAATTGGTATGAACACTACTAAGACCCAGTTATGTTATGACATCGTCATTAGAAACGGCAAAGCCAAAATGTGTCTTCTCGTTGATATGGCAGTCCTTGGAGACTGCCGTGTATCTTTGAAGATCTTCAAAAAGCTATCAAAATATAAGGACCTTGAAACCGAAACCTCAAAAATGTGACACATGAGAACATCTATAATTCCAGCTGTAGTTGGAGCCCTCGGATTGACTGGAAAAAAATTACAATAGACTCAATGAAGAAATCCCTGATAGCACATGCCTTAAAGAAATACACCAAATATTGTACTTGTGAGTACAGCCCACACCTTACGAATGGCTTTATCTATGTAAAATATGTGATTTTTTTTTGAGTGGAAAATGTCATGATGCCATTTCTGACCTTAGGTCTCTGGTCGGGACCCGAAAAATATACACCAGAAATCAAAGGAAATAATATTAGGTTGGTGCAAAAATAATGACGTAATAATGTCGTTTTTTGATGTAAAAAAAATACGTCAAAAAACGACATTATTACGGCATTATTTTTGCACCAACCTAATAATAATAATAATAATAAGAAGAAGATGGAGAAAAATCGTAAAATATATTAGTAATATGTTTATTATTTCCCTTCATTCACCAAAAATACAGCAGAGCTCGATGCACGGACTCATAGCCGGTGCAAGGATCCCTTGACCACCCCCACTAACTCTATGATATGGGTACCCACTCTGACCTTTTTTAATATATGGGTGCACTGAAAAAATCACTCCTCACTCAATATTCCTAGTTGTATCTTTTTGTGACAAAGTTCTTTTTATCTCATTCAACTTAGTGTTAAAATAGTTTAAAATCAAATAGCACGTACGACGGCTGATAGAGCACAGAAGACTAATGTCTTATTTAACCCGTTTAAAAAAAAACAAATTCATGGATTAGGACGATCCCTTTTGATAGACGTAAAAACTTTTTATCCTTTATTTTGTGATGCCACTTTTGTAATGTCAACAAATACTCGTTGTCATTTTCATAATGCTCTTTGTAGTAGAGACTTTGTAATCGCAGATACAACTATAGTAACGCCGTTGAGCAATGCTGGTGTCAGACGCCTTCGAATAGCACTCGCACTATTAGGTTGGTGCAAAAATAATGACGTAATAATGTCGTTTTTGACGTATTTTTAACGTCAAAAAACGACATTGTTACGTCATTATTTTTGCACCAACCTAATAATAGTACTTGCTCGATAATACCCGCTTGAATAATAATCCGTATCGTGATCCGAATAGAGAAATAGTATAGTGAATAGAGTAGAGAATAGCGTACATTATAATAATAGAGGATAGATTAGAAATAGTGATCAGCTAGACGCCACGCTAATTCCTATATATATACATTTCCTTACCATCACGTGATCTACGTATTCAAAATGGGATCGCCCGTATTTGCATTCTGGCAATCTGTGTTCAAACTCCAGTGTCGGCAGCGACACTTTATTCCTATATAACTTTAATAGTCAGTTTTTAGTAACGTATATAAATGTAGATATAAAAAGCAAATGTAGATAAGATAACGAGGGTCACAAAGGGGTTCCGGCGGTAGTAGGCACAGGTTCTGCACGGGATCACCAGATGATATTTGCAGTGCAACGCTGTTTTGTTCGTCCATCTGAATTGATCAAGAAAATAAACTGAAAACATTTCATGATATGATTAAATATGGTTCCGTAAACAGTCGAAGCTAAACAGAATAATAATAATAATAATAATAATAATAATAATAATAATAATAATAATAATAAAAAAATATATTAAAGTGATTCGAACGAATTAATCAAAACAGTTTTGAGTGCAAATCCTGAGCACGTAAAAGCGCCTGTGCATGCGCATGCGTACACAAAAAGGCAATCGCGAGGTGTAGTAGTTATTGTAGTTATAGAAAAAAACATTCGTGAAGGGGGGGTGGAGGTATAAAAAAGAAAGAAAATTAATGAAAGAAAAAGAGAAAGAAAAAATAATGTAATTGTTAATATGGTGTACAATGGGGAAAAAAAAACGAAGGGGAAAGAGAAGTAGAAAACGAAAAGAGAGAGAGAAAGAGAGAGTGGGGGATGGAAAGAGAAAGAGAGAGTAAACGAAGAGAATGATGTCGATATTGACAACTTAATTAAAAAAGGCGAAGAAAAAAGGAAGAAGAAGAAGCAGCAGCAGCAGCAGCAGATGGATGAGTAGTAGTAGTAGTAGTAGAAGAAGAAGAAGAAGAAGAAGGAGAAAAAGCAGCAGCAGATTGATGAGTAGTAGTAGTAGAATAAGAAGAAAAAGAAGAAGCAGATGGATGAGTAGAAGAAGAAGAAGAAAAAGAAGAAGAAGAAGTAGAAGAAGCAGCAGCAGATGATGAGTAGTAATAGTAGTAGTAGAAGAAGAAGAAAAAGAAGAAGAAGCAGATGGATGAGTAGAAGAAGAAGAAGAAAGAGAAGGAGAAGCAGCAGCAGCAGATGATGAGTAGTAGCAGTAGTAGTAGAAGAAGAAAAAGAAGAAGAAGCAGATGGATGAGAAGAAGAAGAAGAAGAAGAAGAAGAAACAGATGGATGAGAAGAAAAAGAAGAAGAAGAAGAAGAAGCAGATGGATGAGAAGAGGAAGAAGAAGAAGAAGAAACAGATGGATGATAAGAGGATAAAGAAGAAGAAGAAGAAGATGGAGTAGCCGAAGAAGAAATATTAAACTGTTTTCATCCTACATTAGCTAAGAAGGCTTTATCAGTTTTATTGCAATTTTTTACTTATTTATGTGAATGAGGTTTCTCGACCTTAAATAACATCAAAAATAAGAAGCGAGAACGACTACGATCAACTGAACAAGAAATGAGGGTCTGCTTATGGAACATTCGAAATCGTGAAAAACTCCAAGCACAAGTTTCAAACTAAATAAATTGCAAAAATAGTTGAATAGAAACATTGAAATAAAGTTCACATTTGTGGGTGTATTTTTTAATCTATGGATTTATTTCATAACATTTAAATGTAGACCCTTTAAAAAAATGTGTACTGTGATATTTTCATTTGATCCTAGGTTTGCCTTGATATTTTCATTTGCAACGAATGCAACGAACTCGATTGGTTTTCGAACACGGCCCTCCAGCTTCACCTTGCGACATTTTATCAGATGAAAGGACATTGGCGGTTTTGGCGCCATACAGATGTTAACTGTATTTAGAGAAAGAAATGAGTGCTGTATATCTAAAACAACACGCCACCCTCATACTGTAATGCTGTCAGGAATATTTTGGGGATTCTTCAATAATTCCGGAACCGAGAATCTTGGAAAGATGGAATGGATGTCGGCAATCATGGCCCTCTACATCATCCTGTAGAAGATATACATAAATATATATGTATATATATTTATTTTGAGGCATATATATATATATATATATATATATATATATATATATATATATATATATATATATATATATATATATATATAAATTTAATTTAAATTAAAAAGGGCCCATTGATTATATTTTATTTGCCCAGGAAAGTGATTTTTCCTCATTTCATTAACTATCTCTCTCTCTCTCTCTCTCTCTCTATATATATATATATATATATATATATATATATATATATATATATATTATTATTATTATTATTATTATTATTATTATTATTATTAGGGATTTTTCAACATAGATTAAAATTAAATAAAATAATAACCGCTGTTCCTTGTCCGTCGTTTTTAACGAAACTTGTATAAAAGAGGGATTGCTGCCAAATACACAATACATACATACACACACACACACACACACACATATATATATATATATATATATATATATGAATGAATAACAAAAATATCTTTTTACCTCTAGTGGGGATCAGTTTTAATATTTTCGTATTACTAGGATCCACTCGGATTATATACCCATGGATTTATTTTACCCCTCTCTCTCTCTCTCTCTACACACACACACACACACACACACACACACACACACACATATATATATATATATATATATATATATATATATATATATATATATATGTATGACAGTGTATATATAGTGCTTAATCTTGTCAATAAGTTTTCATATATGAGTATTTCAAATTGTTTTAATGCTGTATTTTGCTCTTTCACGGAGTCGGGCCTTTTAATTCCGCTAGTGCTAGGGAGATAACCTTATATACATTGCAGACAAAAGTCAATTGGTTTATTATAAATAGTAAGTGAACATTTTTTTTTTTAGTGATGCTAGTCATACTAAGCTTGCGAAATTCTGATCAATTCTGGATACTCCATTGATCCGGCCTGTGTCAAACTCATTTTGATGCAATGTCGATCTACTGCGACTGAAAAATGGAGTAAAAAGAGAAGCCATTCTGATTCAAAGTGAATCTCATTAAAAGAAATCGAGACAGGAGAATAAGGAAAGAAAGACATTAGTAAAAAAAACAAAAAAAAACGGATATTTTTTTTAGCAATGGAGTCGATTGCATTAAAGAATTTCTTCCTAATCTGCTTGTCCGCCATTTTGCTTTTGAACCACGTTTTCGCTTCTCTGAATTCCGAATTGATATTTCAGCAGATTTTTTTTTTAAATATTTCTCCGAGCTTATTACCCTCAACCAGGTGATTTTCTGTTTTATTTTTCCTTTCTTTTCTTCGTTTCTTTTTTTTCTTCTCTTCTTTTCATTTCTACATTCTAATCAGATTATGTCTTTTCTGAAGTATCTTATGGGTCTTAATGTGTTTATAAGATTATATTTTATACTTTCTACGTTGCATATTAGGCGTGTGCAGAAGTTTCCAGCATTTTTTTTATTATTAAAATGTTTTATAGTGCGTATTCAGTCTCCTGTTTTCGAAAAAAGAGAGACACTGAGAACATTTACACACCTAATATATATATATATATATATATATATATATATATATATATATATATATATATATATATATATGCCTACTCTCAATATATATATATATATGCCTACTCTCAATATATATATATATATATATATATATATATATATAATACAAAGAAGAAAACGTATTTCATATTGTACTTTCAGATTTACACTATCTTAAATTTTACACACACATATATATATATGTGCCTTCTCTCAATATATATATATATATATATATATATATATATATATATATATATATATATATATATATATATATATATAGATAGAGAGAGAGAGAGAGAGAGAGAGAGAGAGAGAGGAGTAATGGATAGCGACTTGGATTGAAGAATCGGAGAGCCGAGTTCGAATTCCAGTCGAATCCATTACTATTGAACACACGCTTTATCCACTGTGCCATGTGTCCTCAAGGACAGTGGATAAAGAGCGTTAGTTAGATACAGTGATATTATTGTGAGTTCAATACGCGGTTAAGTCAGTGAAGAACCTTCAGAGGGAAATTAACAGGTGATAACTAACATCCATTAAACATGGCACGTGGAGGGAAATAAAGGGTTCAGTTCGACATTCGAACCACCTGACTGGCGACAAAGATGAGGACAATAGTCCAAATAATGTACATAATACCTCACCTCAGAAATATAGACAGATACTGATTTTGATTAACTTATAGATTTTGATTTTGGAATAAGCAGAAGACATGGTTGGTGTATTTCCGAACCAGCAAGTCTTGAGGAATTCTCAAGTTAGTGGTGAAGCATACCCATCGGACATTGGTGCAATAACCTGCCGATTATTAAGAATTACATTGTCAAGATTCGTCGATACATGAAGAGATCTTTTCCGACAGGGGCTGAAGATCTTTTCCGACAGGGGCTGAAGATCTTTTCCGACAGGGGCTGAACGTTGTAGACCACAAACTACAGATTGCTTTAATCGAGACGAAAGAAGGAAACCACCAGGAGATACAGTTCATGCGAATGCGACAATCACACGCTACACAAGCTCATTTATTGGCGTTTCAATACCAACTGTCTAAATTCAAGCAATATTTTCTGATCTTGTATGCGATGTAAGAAGTTTCATTGTCGACTGTGTAACTTCAAGGAAGAGTTTCTGCTTCTTTATGCTCTGTAAGGCATTTCATTTCCGACCATGTAACTTCAAGAGTTTCTGTTTCTGTATGTGCTGTAAAGCGTTTTATTCAGTTATCTGCCATGCGTGATACACGCTTAGGCGATCATGCATCTTTCCATACATGACTGATAAGGCAGATTTTTTTCCTGCAGTAAGTTGCCATTTCTTTCTGCGGTAGACCAGTTGCTATCCAAGGCAAAGCAGTCTATCTTGCTGTTTATAAGAAGAAGAGGATTCATACCTTTCCCAAGGGTATTACCACGTAAGTGAATGTAATGGATTCGACTGGAATTCGAACTCGGCTCTCCGATTCCTCAGTCCGAGGCTTCTAGGCATTTCATTACTCCTCTGTGTCTCCTAGGTATTTCATTACAGACTGTGTAAATCCAAGTAAGAGTTCCTCTTCTTGTAATTGCAAGAGGGCTTTTCATTATCGAATGTAATAGTTTCTGTTCCTCTTTTTTAAGTAAAGTCGCTTCTCTTTTGTTGTCAAGTTATATCAAGGCCGCGTAACTAGTTCTTGAGTTTCTTAAAATTACTTGATAGTTTCCGAACAGACCACCTGAAATAATGTTTTAGCCGAAATCGAAAGGTCGACTTACACATGTGACCGTCTTCTTTACGCACACAAACATGAGTAATTTATTGGAAAATTGGAACCATTTCGATCCGTTATACCAATATCTGTCATTGACTATTTGTCAAAAATGACGCCTGAGAACAGCGTGTATAGCCATTCGAATCTTTAGTTATGTTTCTTGGGAAATTCTTTAACAGAATTCTTTTCTTTTCTTTTTCAGAAGACAAAATGGCTAACGGTAGAGGCTAAAAGAAACAAATATAAAAAAAATTCTTTTAGCGAATGGCAAATAGTAAATTTGAGCCCGTGCAGAAGTATTTTTTCTACAGCAACAGAAATTAAATGTTATTAATATTTCCAATAAGCAAAATACTTTGCTGTATTACCAAAACAAATTTAAATTGACTGGAAAGATATTTTTTTTTATTTTGCTAAAATAGCTGATTAGCTCCATTTTTTTAGTTGCCTTTCATCGCAATGTAATTCTTTTTATTAAAAAATCTTGCTAAAATAGAATATAATTTTCTGAAACTTTATTTGAGAATTATTAGCAAATTTAAACTTTAATTAATCTGATTTGAAACAAATATTACTTACGTCGAGTCTAAAACATCACAGAAATGCATTTTTAAAACGGCAGTAGCTGCGTTTTTAACCCGACAGTAGCCGGATTGACTGCGTGATGACAGATCTAATGTTGTTCTATGGCGACTTTAAAATATAATTGAAGAAAATAACGTGAGCGCCTAATTTATTAAATTCTTAAGTACCCAGTAATCCTAAAACTGTAGGTAAATATTCTCTATAATGTAAAGTTTTATTGAACCTTAGAAAATTTGGCTTTTAATTTATTATAGTCATGGCTCTTATTTTTTAATTACGTTGTGTATGTTTGACCGTCCTTACAAAATCGGCACGTTTATACATATAAAAAAAAAATTCAAAATCTAGCTTTCTCAGGATATACAAGTCTATCTATCTATCTATCTATCTATATATATATATATATATATATATATATGTGTGTGTGTGTGTGTGTGTGTATATATATATGTCGTAGGATATACATATCTATCTATCTATCTATCTATCTCGTTCTGTTCAGATCTATCTATCTATCGTTGGATATACATATCTATCTATCTATCTCAGTTTATACATGTTTATCTATCTATCGTGGGATACATCTATCTATCTATCTATCTCGTTCTTTTCAGATCTATCTATCTATGTATCGTGGGATATACATATCTATCTATCTATCTATCTCAGTTTATGCATATCTATCTATCTATTGTGGGATCTATCTATCTATCTATCTATCTATCTATCTATCTATCTATCTATCTATCTATCTATCTCCTTCTGTTCATATCTATCTATCTATCTATCTATCTATCTATCTATCTATCTATCTCCTGTTCATATCTATCTATCTATCTGGATGCAAAGGTATATTAGCACAGGTATTTCTTTATTTGCGTCCCATTTGCAAAGTTTCGAGGTGAGAAATCAGAGATCCGCGTTCGAATCCCAGCCTAATTTGTTACATTGACCTACGTGCAAATACCCTTGAGAATAGTAGGATTTCATCTGCGCCTTTCAGTTTTGTCTTAAGTAGTAGCAACTTGACCTGGAAGAAATCATTGTTGCTCGCAAAATAATTGTTAATGCGATATTCACAGAAAAAAAAAAGAATTACTTTTCCAGTCCAAAAATATGTGTCACTATTCAATGCCCCACACATATTTGATAAGCCGCAAAGTGACAAATCAATTAAGCAATCAATTACTCTGCACCACTCTTGGCCTTTCATGTGACCTTCAACAGCCAATCAGCAAACTGAAACAGTTTTCCGGTAGACACCGTAAGACAATATGTATCCCAGGACTGGTGAGTAGAGACAGCATATTTTCACATAACGCGTAGGACTTGTAAGTGAAAACAGCTTTTGTAACTTCTGTTAGCTTTCCTTTACAGGGCAGGAGCGAAGGCGAGTAACACATTACTTTATTAGCATGTTCCCTTTCTAGAAAATAAAATTAATTTACGTTCTTTCCACCTTCTCCCTGGCCGTCTTTATTCACCTTACTCATAATTTATTATCTTTATTTTATTTTATTACAAATGTTTTGGTAATAAATCTGTTTATCACAATAAGATACGAACAAGAATGCACAGGATATATTTGGATAACCCAACACCGTCTAAGCACACCATTAATATGCAACAAGTATCGACCGGAATCTATAGAGGGTTGAGATTGCTACTTGGACAGATCACTAGAGTCATTATAGCAAGTCGAAAGTAGCCATATGTCAATATTCTGACCTTTCCCAGTGCTCAAACACAAACCCGTGGATCTTATGAGAAATTTTACTCGTTTTAAGTAGGAAGCGGGAGGAAGCATGTATTAATGATTTCTCGCCTCAAAACGAAGTGTCGATCTGTCCAAGAGATCGATTTATCTAAAAACGATAATTGAAGGAGATAGGAATAATAATAATAATAATAATAATAATAATAATAATAATAATAATAGAAACGAGAGAGTGCCTTAGAGAGGGTGAGAAAA
>OZ010611.1:60283791-60293791 GCA_963932145.1 Acanthosepion lycidas
ATATAGGCAGAAAATTTCCCGTAGTGCTATGCTGTTCCCAACCAGGGCTATAGAGCTCAGTAGTCCTGCTTTTCACCCCATAGCTGGGGGAGGGGAGAAGAAATGGTGTGGCGTAATCGATAAGGTCTTGGAATTGTAAAAAACAGATTAATGTTCCAATTACAGTCAGGTTCTTTATGTTAATTTACGTGCAAGTGCTCTTTAAAAAAAACATGAAACCATATCTCCTTACAGCTGATTAATTAATTAGTAGGACTTGTATAAGTAAATCATTATTATCTCCCCTCCCAAATTCTTACAATCTAAAAATGTATCCGTCTTTAAATAACCTACAAATAATCCGGAAAGCAAAACCTTCGAAAGAAATCTTCAATATATATATATATATATATATATATATATATATATATATATATATATATATATATATATATATATATATATATATATATTGTTATGGCCTGTTTAGAGGCCAGAAAGGAAGGCACGAAAGTTGAAGGTAAGTTGAACAAGTACATTGAAATAACAGATATATGCAAAGCAAGAGTGTTAGTAATGAGCAGATAGAGGTGTACGTCCGAACGGTAGGTTAACACTGCGTCTCCGCTATATTTAACAGCCCTACCCCCTCGCCATGAGGGTAGTATGTGGCATAAGGCCAAGTTTACCGTAGGCTTGGCCAAAAATATTGCCTTAGAACCCGTATAAATGGGTTCAGGGTCTGTCTACCTCCCCGGATGAAACTCTGCCCTGCGGCATAGCTTCGTCCGGGTTCCTCACTGCCAAAGCAGAGAGTTCTACAGAAGTCGTACACAGAGACTGCGGTTACGCTAACCTAGGAAGTTTCACAATTAGTATTTATGAGAGGAGGAAGAGTTCATTCTACTATAGGAGGGTTTGCCACAACATACATGCATACATATATACATACATACATACATACATACATACGTACATATATATATATATATATATATATATATATATATATATATATATATATATATATATAAACACACTTCCAAAGAACTAAAAGATAACGTACTCTTAACATACACATCACATTGCCAGCAACCAATAAAACTCAAAATGACCAAGGAAAGAATTGTTAAAATCAGGAATCTCCAATCTTCTATCTTAAAAACAACTTGAAAGCGGCCGTTTGACCAACACAAGGACTAACCAAAATTAACGCTAAAAAACAAAAACAAAAAAAAAAAACAACAAATCAAAACTACAGATAAAGTTCATTTCTCCAGGAAGTCATTCCCCTCTGTAGTTCACTGCTACTAAACATCAGGAATATTTTTCTCCTGATGATGACCATGCTGGCCGAAACTATTAGAGAAACCTAATTGAAATAGTAAAACAAAAAATATTAATATATATCCAGTGATTTTGAAAATTTTAATTTTTTAATATTTTTATTGTTCAAAACGTATCTCTGTGTGTGTGTATTAAAACAAGATCATAGACAAAACCATATCAATACAACTTCACATAAATATGGAGAAAAAAACTATTTGCGTTTAATTTAGTAACATATTTATATGAAATTCTATAATTTATTTCGAACAGATCAAAGCAGTATGCGAAAAATCTTTCACTGGAATTAATGGAATGGCACAATACCTAAATATTCTGATTCTGGAGAAATGCAAGTCGAATTCAGAATCTTGTAAAAAAGTAATGTGTTTTTTGTTTTGCAGGTGTGATCAGGAAATGAAGAGGATTGTGGGTAAAAAAATATTTCCAGTGGAAACTTTAAAGATATTTAAAATCTCTTTTTTCTTCTGTTTTTCTGTCAGTTAAATCAATACGCTTTCTTTCCCCGTCTCTATTAGTATATATATATTAGTTTAAAAGCATGTATCAGTTTTTATTTTTTAGAAAAAAAAAGAAAAAAAAAAGTGCTCGATACAAAGAGTAGAGCGAAATATTATAATTATTTTCTTTGTAAAAATCGCGACATAGAAAATTTCTGTTTCAAAACTAAATTTTTAAATTTAATTATAAAAATTAAACTTAAAATCCACAGTTTCGTTCCATTGTCAAGCGATGTTGGTAATTCTTTCTACGAAATTTAATTTATAAGCGCAGACAATATTAATTTATGAATTGTTAAGCTTAAGGAAAATTCAATCTATTTCAGTTTAGGGGTGGTTGGGTTTTAATTTCCCTAGACAGCTTATATATCCAATATATGTTACTTACAAAGCCAAGTTAAGTTTAGGTTGGGGTGCCTGCTAACAAATGTATATATCCGTTATTCAGCTAATTGGCTTGGTTTTCAATGCCAAAGAAATTACATTTTGGTCTGAATCATTGGACAATAGCCCATGAAATAAATTATTACCAGATAATGAATTTTTAAGGATTCCTTATTCATTTTATATATATATATATATATATATATATATATATATATATATATATATATATATATATAGGTACCTCCATAGAAACGCGGTACCTGAGGTTGAAAATTAATTAAAAAAATATAAAATCTTTCTTGAAGCTTTTATTTTAGTTTTAATTTCAAGCGAATAGATTCAATTTAATATTTCCATTAAGCAAAATACTTTGCTGTAATTCAAAACTAATCTTAAATTGACTGGAGGAAGCTTTTTCGAAATCACTAAACATCATTGATTTTAGCGCAATTCTTAGCAGTTTGACATCAAAATGTAATACTCTTTAGTAAAAATCTTTCAAAAATAAAATATATTTTTCCAAACTTTATTTAAGGAATATTAGCTAATTTAAAGTTTAATTAATCTGATTTGAAACAAATAATACTTACTTTAAGTTTAAAATATCGCATAAATGCATTTTAAATACGGTGGTAGGTGTTTATTTAAGGTATTGACAGCTTGGCTGACAGATGGGTGTTTATCTAATTTTTTTCTATGGGGGACATATCTGTAAAATTTATTTGAGGAATATAACGTGAACCCCCTGTTTTTATACAATTTTTAACTACCTAGTAATTTTAAAAATTTATTAAAATATTCTCCGTAATTTAACATTTTATTGAATTTTAAGTCCTTATATTTATCGCTTTTATTTTCTGAAAATGTCTTGTATGGCTGCCACAAAAATCGGGTTGCCATTTCTTTCTGTGGTAGACCAGTTGCCATGAAAGGCTATAGAACCCGGTCTGTCCTGCTATTTACCCATAGCTAGGGGGAGAAGAGGATTCATACTTTTCCTAAGGGTATAAGCACGTACATCATTACGTAACCGGTACAAATTAATACAGAAATTAAAAAGATTTAAAATTTTATAAGTTAATCTAATAAAAATTTTTAAAAATGAAAATAATTCTTGTAAAAATTCGTTATTCATCGAAATTTTGTTTTTCTTAAGCACTTCGGGGTCATAGTATATTTTAGTCATAAAAGCAATTAAAAGCTTTGCTAATTAAATAATATAGTTTTATTGCATTTTTTATTTTATGATTCAAAGCAGATTTCGTAACTAGCGTTATTGCTCACAAAAAAAAAAAAAAATGTTTTATGCTCTGCAAGGAGTTTTGCATATAACCCATAAAAAAAAAAGTAATTTGTCTAAATTTCATGAAATTAAATAAGCGTGCGTATGTCTGTGTGTGTATCTATGTAGGAGTTAACAGATGTAAAAAACAATTTTTTTCCCCAGGTTTTCTAAAAACGAAAAATTTCTATAATAATTTCATGAATCTGTAAATAAATCCTAAAAATTCCATTAAAATCAGACAATTATTTGATTTTTGCAAGAATGTCTAAATGAATGCGTTTCTTACCACAAAAAAGGCGCTAAAATTTCATAGACTCATCTTTGCACCACCACCAAGACCACCACAGGTTAACGCAAGATTTCTAACCAAAATGTCGATCTTTTTAAAAAGGGTTAAAAAAATATAATTTAATAATAAAAAAGAAAAATTGTATTTCTTTTTAATAATAACACAGATTTTGACGATAAAACTTTTTTTTTTATTAAGTTTAGGTCATTTTTCATCATGGTATGCTCATTTTTCAGTAAATTTGTGATGGTACGCACACACACACACACACATAAATATATATATATATACATTGTCTCCATAAAGTTCGTGTTCACTTTAAAAAATTTATAGCTTTAATTGTATTTACGATAGAAATAATCTGTAAAAAATGTTATAAAGTTTAATGTACCTAGTTTTAAGTATAGCTAAAATAACTAATGTAATTTCAGGCATTGCTGTAAATCAGTTGGCAAATGTTTTCCGTGAACTGCAAAATCGTATTACCCTTTGTATTACTAATGATGGGGGACATGTGGAAACTTAAATAAAATTTCAATAAAACCTTAAAAATATAGATTTACTTCTTTTTAATCCTTTTTGCAAATTATTTCTATCGCAAATATAAATAAAGTTATAAATTTTTTAAAGTGCACACGAACTTTATTGACACCCCGTGTGTGTGTGTGTGTGTGTGTGTGCGTATATATATATATATATATATATATATATATATATATATATATATATATATATATATATATATTATTATTATTATTATTATTATTATTATTATTATTAATATAACAGACAATGAATGTCTATTATGTCTGATCATGAGCCGTTCTAATGCTTGAATGTTTGCTTTAATTTCTGGTGAAAATAAAGACAAAAATTGTCCAACATTTGGATATTTTTTTATTAAGTTGGTTCTAAGGTTTCGGCTCACATGAGCCATCTTCAGAATGGTTATACAGACATGAAACAAAGATATCCAACGTCAAAAATGATATTACTTAGAAAAACTAAGCGATGCACATAATATTAGATAGATATTAGTTCATAACACAATAATATTCACACTTACACACAGTAAAAAAAGAACATTCAAATATTGGAGGCTATCTACATTGAAAGGAAACAACCCACACTCAACAAAATTACTTTTCAAACTAGTCACACAGAGAAGATCGAAATCACTACTCAGTTGTAATTATTGTGGGGAGACAAGCTTGTAAGATAGATAGATAGATAGATAGATAGATAGATAGATAGATAGATGTTAAAAAGGGTGAGATAGATAGATAGATAGATAGATGTTAAAGAGGGTGAGATAGATAGATAGATAGATAGATAGATAGATAGATAGATAATGAACAGATAGATAGATAGATAGATAGATAGATAGATAGATAGATAGATAATGAACAGACTGGAATAGATAGATAGATAGATAGATAGATAGATAGATAGATAGATAGATAGATAGATAGATAGATAATGAACAGACTGAGATAGATAGATAGATAGATAGATAATGAACAGATAGATAGATAGATAGATAGATAGATAGATAGATAGATAGATAGATAGATAGATAGATAGATAGATAGATAGATAATGAACAGACTGGAATAGATAGATAGATAGATAGATAGATAGATAGATAGATAGATAGATAGATAGATAGATAGATAGATAATGAACAGACTGAGATAGATAGATAGATAGATAGATAGATAGATAGATAGATAGATAATGAACAGACTGAGATAGATATATAGATAGATAGATAGATAGATAGATAGATAGATAATGAACAGATAGATAGATAGATAGATAGATAGATGAACAGAATGAGATAGATATGAACAGACTTAGATAGATTGATAGATAGTTTGATAGACAGATATGAACAGACTGAGATAGATAGATATATAGATATGAACAGACTGAGATAGATAGATAGATAGATAGATAGATATGAACAGACTGAGATAGATAGATAGATAGATAGATAGATAGATAGATAGATAGATAGATATGAACAGACTGAGATAGATAGATAGATAGATAGATAGATAGACAGATAGACAGATAGATAGGTAGGTAAGTAGGTAGGTAGATAGGAACAGACTTAGATAGATAGATAGATAGATAGATAGATAGATAGATAGATAGATAGATAGATAGATAGATTGCAATAATTTTTAGTCACTACTAACAGCCATTGATATATACAGACCTCAGCTGAAATATCAAATATTTATGAACGTTGTTTATGGAAATATGATTTCAAAGCGTTGGGGTAGTAATGGCTTTTGACAATATTTCGTTACTTGACTTTTTTTTTCAGGCTGGTAAATGTCATTAATACTGTTTATTATAAACAGAGCATTTTCTTAAATATTTGTATCTATAAAAAAAGAATGAATAAACAAAATTATCTTAAAATATATCGTATTGTAAACGTTATATACAGTCGGTGTAAGTATTTAGATAGTGTAAATTCGAGCAGTAGGTCATTATCACTGACTGAAAAAAAAACAAAAACAACAAACAAAAAAACAATAACAAGGCAAAACGAAAAGCAATGCCTCCAAAGATTCTTTTCCAACTAAATCATTCAATGCCTCCATCCCAAACCAAATTGTGACGTTCCAGCATCGCCGCTCTGAAAGTTTTCGCATTGAACTGGTGTTCACTCGAGGAGTCCCCTTTGCCTTGAACGCCTGTCGGGTCTTAAGCTCACCCCAAATCTCAAGCGGAACTCATACATACACCCATCACTAAAGATGCTGGAAAAATGGTCGGCTCCCTGTATCACTCCTGACTCTTCCTGCAATCATTTATCTTTATAAGGCTACTCGGACATTTGGCCGATGGACATTAGGCAGATGGACATTTGGCCAACGGACATTTTGCCGATGGACATTTTGCCGATGGACATTTTGCCGATGGACATTTAACCGAATGCGTACGTCCCACTCTTTATCGTAACGTGCTACATATATTAATTTACTGTCTAAGTTATAATTTTTCGTTTTTTTTTTTGACAGGCTTTAAAAAAAAAAAAAAAAAAAAAAATCTATTCTGCATATATTATATTTTACTTCAAATGTTACTGTAAGATAAGTATTTTGCGAAAAAGTATATATGATATGTCCTGGTAAGGGATATATTTGTTGGAAGTAGCAAAGTAGTTGTTCGTTACTGTAACCAGGTAGGGCAATCTAGCAGGTAACCGTAATGGACTGGTCCTCATCGTAGGGGTAGGCAATAGGAGAAGACAATAGGCGTCGTCCATGTACCTCCACATCAGTCTGTATTTATGGCTGACACCAGCCAATCATATTACTGTGAGGGGGAACCCAGGTGTATGCATATTCATGACATCAGTATATTTTACTAAAGCAAAAATCTTAAGCTTTTACGATATGAAAGATCTTTCAATTTCACTTTTAATGATCATTATCTTAAAAGGCATGAACTAGCCTTTATTTTACAGTTAAATACGAATTTAAATAATTAGGTGCTACTTTTTACCCAAATACACTCAAATATTTTAAAAAAAATGTCCGTTCGGCCAAATGTCCGTTCGACCAAATGTCCGTTCGGCCAAATATCTCTCGGCTAAATGTCTGTTCGGCCAAATATCTGTCGGCTAAATATCCGTTCGGCCAAATATCCGTCGGCTAAATGTCTCTCGGCCAAAATATCCATCAGCCAAATATCCAGCCTCGCTTTATAAGAGACAGATCAGGACGAAAATGGAGTACCTTTGCCATATATGGGAAGGTTTCTTTCTTTCTTTCAGTATTGACAGAGTCCAAAAGCGTCTACCTGGCCTCGTGGTTGATGGATTGTTTTCCACAATACAACCTCTTTCCCGCAAACGAAACTTTACAAGCCTCTCCCTACTCTATCTCTATTTCCATGGAAAGTGAACGGTCGAAATACGTCCCTTAGTTTCTTCAGATCTAGCCTTCACGGGTAAGGCCCGCTAGGCCACGCCCATTGTAGCGAACCACCCTCATTCCCTTCGAATTCCATTGGTGAGATTGGCGCGGCACAGGGAGCCAACTTTCCTTGCGGTGGACGAAGCTATTGACTCAATGCACTTGTTCCATCTCAGGTCAGCAGACAATGTGAGACCGAGTTGCTCTCGAGAAGTTGAGCGTCAGACATTCTAATGGGGTGCAGGGAAGGATCTCTGTGGAGATTTACTGTGGTTGACTCTTGGGCAATATGGATACCAAAGTCAGGAAGATATTCTTACTTCTTTATTATTATAGAATTAATCACCATAGATTTCCTTCCCTGCCCTCCACCCATTAGAATGTCTGACGCTCAACTTCTCGAGAGCACCTCTCTGCGGCTGCTCGGTCTCACATTGTCTACTGACCTGAGATGGAACAAATACATTGAGTAAATAGCTTCGTCCACCTCAAGGAAAGTTGGCTCCCTGTGCCGCGCTAAGAAATGTTTCTCCCCGGAATCGATCTTTCAAATCTACAAATCAACCATTCGACCTTGCATGGAGTATTGTTGCCATATATGGTCTGGAGCCCATTCTTTTTGCCTCGGGGTTCTTGATAAGATCCAGAGACAGATATGCAATATAATTGGCCCTGATCTGGCATCTCGTCTACAGTCGCTCTCTCACAGACATGCCGTCGCCTCCCTCTGTCTTTTTTACAAATACTTTCATGGTAATTGCTCCGATAAGCTGCTTTCGCTGGTTCCCAGACTTGATGAATTTAAGCGTTCAACTAGGCTGGTATCTCGCTCTCACCTTTTCACTGTCGCAACTGTTAAATGTAGTCGTCTCTTCTACTCCAATGGATTCATGTCTCGCACCTCTCGCCTGTGTGAAACATTTCTTGTTTTCCTGTTAGCTATAATCTCCAACTATTCAAATGTAATGTCAATAGACATCTCCAGTTGCCTTGATCTATCCACTACCCTTCTCTTCATCCTTTCCTCTATCACTCCTCGCTCCAACTCTCTGTAACCCATTGCGTGCTAGTGGCTCCCCGCCTTGCTTGGGGTGAAAAGCTTAAAAAATAAAAATAAAAAAAATAATTAACTAGGAAAATAAACAGAAAAAGACTCCTAAAAACCGTGAGCCAATTCTTGGAAATCATATTTCCTTAATTTTAAAATAGTCTTCTTATAGTGAAAATTTACGAAATATGATTTAAGTGATTATAATTTCTTTTAATTAAATACCATTTTCTATTTGTAAATTTCAATTTTAACAGAAGAAATGCAATTGGGCGCGATTTAATTTAATTTTGCTTCAGTGTCTGACGTTCATTTGTTTTTCCTTTAATGTTCTTTTTTTTTAATTTACCAAAAAGAGGAAAGGAGGGGGGAGGGTTATAATCGTTTAACTTACCAAAAAGGGAGATGGGGTAATATTCCTTTAATTTACGAAAAAGAGGAAAAGCTGTGTTGTGGGGGGGGATGTACCTTTAATTTACCAAAAATGGGTGGTAATATTCTTTTAATTTATCGAAAAAGGCGGGCAGTTTAATATTCCTTTAATTTGCTAAAAAGGGAGGGGGTTTAATATTCGTTTAATTTACCATAAAGGGAGGGGGTAATATTCCTTTAATTTGCTAAAAAGAGGAAAGGGGGTTGTAATACCCCTTTAACTTACCGAAAAAGGCGGGGGGTTAATATTCCTTTAACTCCTTAGGAATATTACCCCACTTTTGGTGAAATATTCCTTTAATTTACCAAAAAGAGAGGGGGGTAATATTTCTTTAATTTTCAAAAGAAGGGTAAATCGCCCTTGCGTATGTTAAGGCTTCACTCACTCGCCGACCGATAGACTCTCATTCCACACCCCAAGTTCATCATTAATTTCTCCAAAAACTTCGCGTTTTAAAAACGTTGCCGATTCTGCATTTCACAATAGATAAATAAATAAATAAATCTATCTATCTATATATATATATATATATATATATATGCATATATGCTTATATATGTAATAAAAACAAAACGAAAATCAAAGTAAATTGGAGGATGGCGACTGCTAGTATTATTCATGTCTCTGGAAGTGAGGCATGAAGCTTGTTGTGGTCATTATGAAACATCCGGTGACGTCATTGTTGGTGGCATGCTCCTCCCACTGCCACTCATCGTTGCCGCTTTGACTTCCTCCCGGTTTTGGTGGCTTTCACTTCCTTCTTCCTTCTTCATTTTCAATACTGCTTCGGCAGC
>OZ010611.1:60296291-60361291 GCA_963932145.1 Acanthosepion lycidas
ATATACTGATTAAATCACCACATTCGTGTATATATATATATATATATATATATATATATATATATATATATATCACTCACTTCCTAATGAGCCAAATGATAACACACAGCCATAGTAATATACACGCTTACACACATCATACTCACTCCCTAAGAACTAAATAACAAACACACACACTTAACAGAGACATATTACCTTTCCAGGAACCAATAAAACTATCAAAATGACCAAGAGAATTCAGAGCAGCATGAATCCATCCAGCTCTTATCTTAAATAACAACTTAAAAGAGACTGTTTGACCAACACAAGGACAGACCAAAATTCATGTTAAAATAAATAAAAAAAACTAAAAAAAAAACAAATGAAAACTACAGACAAAAGTTCATTTTCACCATCAAGACATTCATTTCAGTAGTTCCCTGCTACCAGCATGCAGAAAATTATTTTTCTTCTGATGATGGCCATTTTGGCCGAAACTAGTCGAGGAATCTAAATGAAATAATAATCAAAACGAAGGAATATTAATCTAGAACTCAGTGTCTCTGAAGATTTTAATTTTTTAATATTTTTTATTGTTTATATATATATATATATATATATATATATATATATATATATATATTGGACTCTCTTGTTTTTTTTTTCGATGTATAAGGGTCAAGGGCATGAGTTCCTGGGAACGGACAGCCCAGACACCAGCATATATGATTTGATTATGGTTGTGAAGGTTTTGTGAAGAACCATCCATACTTTATGAAGAGCCGAATACAGAGATCTGTTGCACTATGTGAGAGAAAGTCCCCAAACGACCCTTTCCAGGTTTTGAATTCAGAGATGTCCTTCTCCTAGACTCGTTGCTACCCAAGGCTATAGAACCTAGTCTGTCCTGTTATTTGCCCATAGCTTGGCGAGGGTGGGGGGGAGAAGAGGATGCATACATTTCTCAAGGGCATAAGTGAATGTAATGGGTCCGACTTATATATATATATATATATATATATATATATATATATATATATATATTGTCTATTGGGCAACAGATACAGATCATTAGCGAATAGTTATATTTAACAATATATATATATATATATATATATATATATATATATATATATATATATATATATAACGTGTTTTTGCATGTGCATAATGTACATTTAAAAAACCCCTACGAAACACTTGAGTTGGATGACGAAGGTAACATCAATCAGCTATATAGTACACTTATACTCAGATTAATCATATATATATATATATATATATATATATATATATATATATATATATATATATATTAGGTTGGTGCAAAAATAATTTCGTTTTTTAACATATGTTACTATGTGAGAAAACGAAATTATTTTTGCACCAACCTAATATATATATATATATATATATATATATATATATATATTTATAGTGTGTGTGTGTGTGTGTGTGTGTGTGTGTGTGTGTGTGTGTGTGTGTGTGTGTGTGTGTGTGTGTGTGTGTGTGTGTGTGTGTGTATAATTATGTTTACATGTAAATCTGATAAAATTAGTAGGTAGTATAATATATTTTTTGATACATTGGGTTTCTTACCGGGGACGTTTTTTTGTTCTCGAATATTTTGTGGGCCTTTTGTTTCGAATCGAATAGAAAATAATTAGGGGACTGGAAAATTTTGAAAGTGTTTTTAAAGTACGTGAAGAAAAGAAATATATTGAAAACATTTTAAAACTTCTCCAGTACCTTATTTATTTTATATTCAATTCGTAAACAAAAGCCCCACAAAATATTTTCAAAAAAAAAAAAAAAAAAAAAGACTCCTTCTGAGAAACCCACTGAGTAATGGTTTGGTTTGGTTTGTTTTGTTTTACGGCATATCAACCTCAATGGGTTATTTAATGCCAACAAAAAGTTTGTTGCTGGTAATATTTTTTTTACTTCATCAATCTATTTTTAGTAATACTTTTTTCTTCAAAAATGTATTGCTGAAAATAATTAAAAAAAAGAAGTATTTCTGGTATTAAAATTTATTTTTACACTTTCATAGTGTTTTGAGCCCAGTTTGGGGGTTAACTATTTGCCCATAGCTGGGACCCTAACAGGTACTACCACCCTGGGTCAGGGTGGACCTGGGAACACCAGCAATTAAGAAGTGGTTCAACGCTCTTCAAAACCTCCTGATCAAAGGCCTTGATGCGGGACGTAGTTTATCGTCTTACCCAGGACGCTGATGTAGTTTACCATCATATCCAAGACCGACTGAGTAATAAAAAAAAATATGTTTATATGTTTAATTTATTTAAGTCCGGTTTCAGTGACCAAACAGGTAGCAGCACGCTTTGGCTCACAAATTGGTTTTTCTTGATGTAATAAGAAAGGGATAGGGTTCGATTCTTGTCGGAGACACGCTATTTCTTTAATAAGATTTATCAATTTAAGCCGGTTTTTATTAATAAAATGCTTAAGTAAATCCTTAAAAAAAAATGTAAAAAAAAAAACAAAAACAGTACTGACGTCACACCATATAATAATAAAAAATGGAGAGAAAAAGAAATAACCCAAATTTGAACCTAAGACCCTCACGTCACACCCCTTATATATTTAAGCAAGCCTTTCATTATACGTATTCAACAAATATTAGTCTTTCTTCTTGTATTTTCTCGTTCAAATTCGGACCACTCCTTTCATTTCTCTTCTGTTCGGCTCCTGGCACGTGACACAAAGGGACTCAAATACTGATCATCAACAGTATAGATCTAGAGAGCGGCCTTTGTCTTGTTAAATGCCCCACCCACAGCAGAGGCTTGGAGCTGGGATTGTCGCGTAAATCGACACATGTCGAGACCTGCAGCAACCAACTGGTTGGGACAAGCTGAAACAGGCGGACATACTTCTACTACAGCTTCTCCTTTCTCGACTGCAATATATCCTTCGTCCGGCGGAGGAGTCATGGGTACCAGTGATTGGTAACCGTTAATATTTAAGTATGATGCTAAATGTTCAATTCTCCATCATTGATGAATAATGCGATGCTTTCATTGCATCTTTCATTATAAATGGATCGGAAAAAATACATAGCTAAGTAAATATTCACAGAGAGAACTGCTGATTCATATGTATATATCTGTCTCTCTTACTCTATTCCCATCTATCTATCTATCTATCTATCTATCTATCTATCTATCTATCTATCTATCTATCTATCTATCTATCTGAGTCTGTTCATTATCTATCTATCTATCTATCTATCTATCTATCTGAGTTTGTTCATTATCTATCTATCTATCTATTAGGTTGATGCAAAAATAATGTCGTTTTCTCACATAGTAACATATGTGAGAAAACGACATTATTTTTGCACCAACCTAATATCTATCTATCTATCTATCTATCTATCTATCTATCTATCTATCTATCTATCTATATGAGTCTGTTCATTATCTATCTATCTATCTATCTATCTATCTATCTATCTATCTATCCCAGTCTGTTCATATCTATCTATCTATCTATCTATCTATCTATCTATCTATCTATCTATCTATCTATCTATCTATCTATCTCAGTCTGTTCATTATCTAGCAATCTATCTATCATTAATTAAAATGTATTATCACTTCTTTAGAAATATATAGGTATATACATAGACAATCAATCAGGTGTTATAGATAGATTGATAGATAGACAGATAACACCTGATTCATTATCTATCTATCTATCTATCTATCTATCTATCTATCTATCTATCTATCTATCTATCTATCTCACTCCGGTCATATTAATCTGTTCTGTTCTCACGTATCTATCTATCTATCTATCTATCTATCTATCTATCTATCTATCTATCTATCTATCTATCTATCTATCTATCTGAGTCTGTTCATTATCTATCTATCTATCTATCTATCTATCTATCTATCTGAGTTTGTTCATTATCTATCTATCTATCTATTAGGTTAATGCAAAAATAATGTCGTTTTCTCACATAGTAACATATGTGAGAAAACGACATTATTTTTGCACCAACCTAATATCTATCTATCTATCTATCTATCTATCTATCTATCTATCTATCTATCTATATGAGTCTGTTCATTATCTATCTATCTATCTATCTATCTATCTATCTATCTATCTATCTATCTATCTATCCCAGTCTGTTCATATCTATCTATCTATCTATCTATCTATCTCAGTCTGTTCATTATCTAGCAATCTATCTATCATTAATTAAAATGTATTATCACTTCTTTAGAAATATATAGGTATATACATAGACAATCAATCAGGTGTTATAGATAGATTGATAGATAGACAGATAACACCTGATTCATTATCTATCTATCTATCTATCTATCTATCTATCTATCTATCTATCTATCTATCTATCTATCTATCTATCTCACTCCGGTCATATTAATCTGTTCTGTTCTCACGTATCTATCTATCTATCTATCTATCTATCTATCTATCTATCTATCTATCTATCTATTTCTAAAGAAGTGATAATTTATTTTATTTATTGATCTGACAGATTTTACTACTTAAACGTTATTTTCAGTGGATACTCATATTTGAGTAGATGTTCTGTTGAATTATTAGACAGTATAGTCATTTATTTTCGTCTGCCGCTCTGAATATTCCCGAAATCTTCTTAGAGAAAAATACCTGACCTCCAGCAGGATTGGAACGTCATTCTCCTGCTACTGCCCGAGATCGCATTTTTTTAAATAAGATTTCCGATCGGCAAATATAAATAAATACACAATTTAATAAATAAACGGACTGTTTACTCAGATATGGAAACAAAAAATTATGAAATGCATGTGCATTTAAAACTCAAGTAAATTTAAAAATAAGTTATTCCGAAATTCGCTTGAAGATGAAACAGAACTAATGTTTCTAATTCAATTATATAATTAAATTTGAAGATTTAGGTTCGGTTTTTGAAACATGGTTATTACTGTGTAGCGAAAAAACATATTTTAAATCAGTTAATTTATAATATTTATGCTCTGTAAATTTACATTGAGCACTGTTTTGTAAAAATAAAAATATCAATAAGAACATCGCATTATATATCTTACTATTCTTTCTTTTTATCATAATATATATATATATATATATATATATATATATATATATATATATATATATATATATATATATATATATATATATCTGTGTGTGTGTGTGTGTGTCTGTGTGTCTGTGTGTGTGTATGTATCAGTGGTGCTCATGGGAATCGTGCTTCTCTGGTCATCCAACATTTACGTATATCTCTTTCAAAAGTACCAAACCCTTTCGTAATACGTCGTTTTCATTATTGATTTCAGCTGGATCAAAAGTTAATTGTTTGAACTCTGTGTCTCAGAATATTGACCGAAATACATTTCGTGGGTGTTATTTATAATAAACAAGAAAGAAAGAAGAAAGAAAAAATAAAACAAACAAAGAATGCCTGTAAAAAAAAATGAAATAAAATTAACATGGCTAGTCGGGCTGCATAGATCAGAGACCTATCAGCCCCTATCATAGTTAATAGGCAGTGTATTTCTTGCTCTAATTTTATATATAATCTTCTAAAAATCACTAATGATTTGTATGCCGTGTTTTTCAAAGAACACATTTTTATTTCAGCTTTTTGTTTTCAAATATGCATTTTAAATAATTTATTCCGTACGGTATAAGTTTTTTTAGCGGAATGTAGCAAGGGCGGAGTGAAGAGTGTGACTGGGGTAGTGTTGAGAAAATATGGTAGAGTTTCGGATCGTTGCACTCCCGAAAACACTCATAGAAGAGGAAAAACCTGTTCGTTGCGCAATAACACGAGTCAAGTTAATTTTATCACAAATTCAGAGAAATATCACGATATCTACACAAAGTAGCAATTGTACTGATTCCCTTTTAATATACGCCGCCCCTTGTACCAAACATAAGTTGATTTCTGTGGGTAGCACAACGGAAAAAAGGAAGTAAAAGATCCAATGGCCACAGACACACCAATGTGACATCAACGGAGCTTGAAGGACATTTTTATTACAATGACTCTAATTTGAACAAACATCTTAAGGTGCACATTCTGAAAAAAAATATTCGGAATCTATCAACCTTTTGACCTTCAAAACACCTGAGGATAGTGACGTATGCAAATTAATTCCCAGCTCAGGCGGGGGAATGAACAGAATGACAGGAGAGTTCCATATGATTTATACTAAGGGTTTGGATTAATTGCTCTTATTAACTAATCAATTGACGGAAAATTTCAAGATGAACAAGAGCACCTTCATATTGAGCACGTGTTTCAGTTGCATACGTTCAGGCGGGGGGAGGGGGGCATTTCATTTCGTTTTGTTGAGTTCATTGCCAATAAAGTCGTTTTTTTCATTACAGCACAAACGTTTAACTTATACATTTTTATAGATTTATGTATTTCTATACTTGAAAAATTGTTTAAATATAATTTGAAGAAGGCCGACATGTTTGTCGAAATATTGTTTAACGTTGTCAAACACTGGTTTTTCCTTTCTTTATCTTTTCTTAAGTCGCGCTCTTCTGTTATTTGCTAATAATAATAGTACTACTAATAATAGTACTACTAATAATTATAGTACTACTACTAATAATAGTACTACTAATAATAGTACTACTACTAATAGTACTACTACTACTAATGGTAGTACTAATAATAGTACTACTAATAATAGTACTACTACTACTACTACTACTACTACTAAGAGTACTATTTTTTTGGTGCAAAAATAATGTCGTTTTCTCACATATGTTACTATGTGAGAAAACGACATTATTTTTGCACCAACCTAATACTAATAATAGTACTACTCATAATAATAGTAATACTAATAATAGTACTACTAATAATAGTACTACTAATAATAGTACTACTAATAATAGTACTACTCATAATTATAGTACTACTAATAATAGTACTACTAACAATAGTACTATTCATAATAATAGTACTACTAATAATAGTACTACTAATAGTAGTACTACTAATAATAATAATAGTACTACTAATAATAGTACTACTACTAATAAGAGTACTACTAATAGTAGTACTACTAATAATAGTACTAATAATAACAGTACTGCTAATAATATTACTAATAATAATATTACTAATAATAATAGTACTACCATTTAATAACATTTACTCCTGTTCACTTATTAGACATTAAATTATATCACGTAGCGTCCTCCATAGTTTACTTGACTAATCGTCAAGGATATTTTAGAACGTTTGTAAATCTTCAGAAATTTTGATATTTTTTTACTTCTGTTTATAAATATTTATTGTAAACATAAAATCCTTATATTTATCGTGATAAAGTCTCTCGGGAGCTGAAACATTGTGGTATTACACACACACACACACACATACATATATATATATATATATATATATATATATATATATATATATATATATACATATATATATATATATATATATATATATATATATATATATATATATATATATATATATATATATATATATTCCAGCATGGATCTGACAAGAAGAATTTACCTATCGCAGTAACGTAGTAGCCTCAGTGCGTACACCCTGAGGTCTACAGTAAAATTTAGTGGCACTGGGCAATTTTAGAACGCACCTATATAAAAAAAAGTGTGTTGGGGGCTCACGTTAATTTGACGTCGTGTCATATTTGCCCCCACAGTGAGGCACACAAATAAAACCTAAGGACAATTAATGGATATTAATATAACTGGTGTCTGGAGATTGCAACCTCAGACAGTACCTCCTCATTGTAATAAAACGATGGATTCTCAACTCTTGAACTTTTTCAAACTCATCGCAATGTTTTGGGTTTTTTTTTTGGTTTTTTTTTGTTAATAACCCGCTTGACATTTCTTTGTAAGGAGTTGTAGAGAAATTGGCATAACTGCCCAAGAAGCAGAATTGACAAACTTTGCAATAAACAATAACAAGAGAGAGAAAAGAACAGGGCAAAAATAATATTGAGTAAACAATATACGTAAGGCGAAGCAACAGTAATAAGGCAAAAAGTTCACAAACTATGAATAGTGTTAACAAACAAAAGGGGATACAAACAAGCGATCGCAGCGTTCTGATTTCAAGACAAAAAAGAAGTCGAATCAAATCGAGAAATGGCCTATCTTATCAGCTAGGAAGAAATCCCAGCACACATCTGTATGCTTTGTCAATAGATTTAGTGGGGGATGTTTTTGTAGACATTCCTCTGAGATTGGGAAAAAATTGTCCATATGAATAAATTTTCAACATCGTGGATCTTTTATTAGATCCAAAGTTAACAGTTTCTTTTATCGTACTTCTCGCTTTTGGAACTCTTTTCCGGTTTCTTGTTTTCCAGTTAACTTTGATCTTCAAAAATTTAAATGCAACGTCAATCGTTATCTAATGTCTTCCTGAATATTCTTCTGTTGTTCTCGCTCCTTAATAATCTTTCTCTTTCTTTCTGTTTCTATTGATTCCCATGCGATTGGAAATCTAAAAAATAATGGTCTTGGCATATCTTATACTATTATTTACCCAATTCAAGGCCCAAGAGCCAGTTAAGGTAGAGAGGTAATAAAGTAGGTTGTTGTAAGAGTGTAGAGTAATTGGCAGATTATATATTTATTGCAACGTTTCGGCGTACAACGGCGGAAAGGTTGTAATAAATATGGCGACAAAGATGAGGACAATAGTCCGAATAATGTAAATAGTGTAAAAAATTGTCCAACTGAATAAATTTTCAACATCATGGATCTTTTATTAGATCCAAAGCTAACAGTTACTTTTATCGTACTTCTCGCTTTTGAAACTCTCCAGTCAACTTTGATCTTCTAAAATTTAAATGCGTCAATCGTTATCTACTGACTTCCTGAATATTCTTCTATTATACTCCATATGAAGAAATGTTTAACATCATGGCTGTTTTATTAGGATTCCTGCAAAGAGGTGGTATTGTGGTACATGTTGGATTGGATGGAGAAGGATGACTTCTTGTGGTGATTAAAGAAATTGTTTGAGTGAATGGGTTTCGAATCGTATTAGCTAGGTATGAGATAGGCAGCGTTGACCAGCCTTTCCCCACTCCTCCTTCGGCTTTGTGCCATAAAATAATGTATCCACACTAAGCCAATAAACATACTTGCAACTGGCAAATTTTCAGTTGTTGTGAGAATGCTTGTACAGAGCGAAGCGTTAACAAGTCGGCTAAAGAATGCATTTAAACATTCAATTGGTTTTCCTAAATTCCATTTCACACAGTTTATTTCTTTTAAGCGTTTCACCCCAAGCAAAGCGAGAAACCACTAGGACGCAGGGGGTTACAGAAAAATTTAGAGCAAGATCAGATAGGAGTAATAGAAGAAAGGATGAGGGTAGTGGATAGAGCAAGGCAACTGGAGATGTCGATTGACATTACACTTGAATAGCTGGAGATTATAGCTCACAGGGTAACAGGAAAAGGGAAGAGAGTTCCACAGGCGGGAGGTGCGAGACATGAAGCTATTGGAGTAGAAGAGACGGCTACATTTAGGAGTTTCGACAGTGAAGGGGTGAGAGCAGGATGCCAGCCTCGTATGGCGCTTGAACTCATGACGTCTGGGAACCAGCGAATGCAGCTCCTCGGAGCAATTTCCATGAAAGTATTTGTAGAACAGACAGAAGGAGGCGACGGCGCGTCTGTGAGAAAGTGACTGTAGACGAGATGCCAGAGCAGGGCCAATTATATTGCATATCCACCTCTGGAGCCTATCAAGAACCCCGAGGCAAACAGAAGGGGCTCTAGACCATATATGGCATGCAAGGGCGAATTGTTGATTTGTAGATGTGGAGGATCGATTCCGGGGAGAAAAATTTCCTGGCGCGGCGCAGGGAACCAATATTCCATGCGGTGGACAAAGCAATTGACTCAGTGTATTTGTTCCATCTCAGGTCAGCAGTCAACGTGAGACCGAGCAGCCGCAGAGAGTTGCTCTCGAGAAGTTCAGCGTCAGACATTCTAATGGAGGGCAGGGAAGGACCTCTGTATTTGTTCGGATATTTCAGAGAATGCAAGTCGATAAGATTTCTTGATGGAGTTACCTGTCGCTGTTACAGGTATGTATTGAAAACGGACAACACCTGCTCCCATTACCTGGCAATCTCTCTTCGCTGCTTTCAGCCGTGTCCCTGATGAAAGTTATTAATTAGGGCACTTGCCTCGCGTCGCAACCGGACAGGTGAATGCCAACAAACTCCATTATTAATGTTGACGAATAACCATTGGGAAAATGCGAGAAAAATATCGACACTATTAACGCTAATCTCCTGTCAGATTTCAAACTATCTACACCTCTCCCCATATTTTGAATGTTGTTGCTGGACTGATCACAACCAGGCAAATACCTACCTCCGGCGATTTCGCCTCGGATTTTCGACTTACGTAGGGCAGTAACCTGTTGGTGCAGAGACACAGTCATCAGTGTTAATTTCCTGATCGGTAATGCACAATATGGTTTAATATAAGCGTGACTGACACATTTATCTTTGTGGTAACAACGGCAAACGTAAGTTTTGAGGCGTGTTTATTTGCTAGAGATTTTTTTCCTTCTCAATTACATTATTATGCAAGATATTTATACCCGCTAGCCTAAAAGGGCGCCTAGAATGAGCTGCAGTACGGGTCGATAACCCAGGTCCCCGGGTTATATCCGGCCTGCGAAGTTTTCTTGTCCGGCACACCAACTTAACACCTCGACACTAATTATCTAATTAATTTATGGAGCAAGTGGTAGAAAAATATTTACATTATTTGAACTGTTATCCTCATCTGCATTGCCATATTCACAATGTTTTGGACATTGTACACCCCTGCCTTTATGTCTGTGTCTCTCTATATATCTGTCTATATCTCTGAGATGAGGTATTATGATTACTTGCATTATTTACATTATTCGGACTGTTATCCTCATCTTCATTGCCATATTCACAACGTTTCGGCCGTTGTACACTCCGGCCTTTATGTCTATGTCTCTCTATATATCTATCTATATCTCTGAGATGAGGTATTATGATTACTTGCATTATTTAAATTATTCGGACTGTTATCCTCATCTTCATTGCCATATTCACAACGTTTCGGGAGTTGTACTCTCCGGCCTTCTTCACATGAGTAGATCTCTGAGATGATGCATTATAATTATTTACATTATTTACATAATTCAGACTGTAATCTTCATCTTCATTGCCATATTCACAACATAAAAAATGTCTTAATATATATATATATATATATATATATATATGAATGATAAAAATGTCTAGATATAAAACTGAACCTCGGTTGACAATCTATTTTATGCTTATACAGATAAAACAAACTATCGTCGCTTGGTGCTGAATTATTCACTTATATATATATATATATATATATATATATATATATATATATATATATAATGTGCTGTGTTCGGAAAATGAAACATCCCTATAACTTTAGAAACATTCAGAACACCCATACACCCAATTAAAATGCAAAAATAAAATCATCTTTCATAATGGCTATAGTCAAAAGCGCTCGGAATTACAGAACATTTGGGCAGATTCTACATATTCTGTGTCCAGAAAAAAAAAAAAAAACTTGTTCGAACTCAAGAAAAATTAAATAAAAAGGTTAATCGCACTACCTTGTCTGCCGTATTTAACGAACAAAAATTATAACTTTATTTTTATTTGCGATAGAAATAATCTGTAAAAAATGTTATAATATAGTGTTTCAACAAGATGGCGCTCCTTGTCACTTTGATCGTCGTGTTATAGAGTTTCTAAATCAGGAATTTCCTAACAGATGGATCGAAAGGGGTGGACCATTTTATTGGCCTCCACGTTCACCAGATTTGACTCCATTAGATTTTTTTATGGGGACATGCGAAAACAATTGTGTATGTAACAAAACCTAGTTCATTAGAAGATTTGAAAGCTAAAATAACAAATGTGATTTCAGGCATTACTGTAAATCAGTTGGCAAATGTTTTCCGTTAACTGCAAAATCGTATTACCCTTTGTATTGCTAATGATGGGGGACATGTAAAAACTTAAATAAAATTTCAATAAAAATTTAAAAAAATATAGATTTACTTCTTTCTAATCCTTTTTACAAATTATTTCTATCGCAAATACAAATAAAGTTAACAATTTTTTAAAGTGCACACGACCTTTATGGACACCCCATATATATATATATATATATATATATATATATATATATATATATATATATATATATATATATATATATACCCTGACTTGACGTCTTTGAATGTAACTGAGTTATTAAACCTTACGCCCCTTTTCTTTAAATAATTGCTCTAGCTGTTACCATAGAAATTTTGATTTCAATAATGAATATACTTATAAAACGCGTAATTTTCAGGAATTAGTTATTCCCAAAATAATTACGATCAAAGATGGAACAGAACTTGGTACTTTAATTCAAATAATTATATTGAAGTTTTCGACTTTTGTTTTGAAACATGAGAACTCTTATGTAGCGTTGGAATCATATTTTTAAATAAATAATTATATATATATATATATATATATATATATTTCTTGATGGCACATTTCTTGACAGTTCAGTGGTTTTATTTTTCTCATGTTTTCAAGCGTTTTAGACCAATTTTCCAGTGTTTTAGGACCATATTCAGCCTTAAATTAAATGCTTTAAAGAATGATTCCATTGAAAACAAGGTACTTATTTTTTTCATCACTTTTTTATCTTCCAAGAAGAACGCACAGAAAATACTTTTCAATGACATCCGCGTCTTTGGTAATGTTAAAGAATTTCAAGAAAATGGAAATATTAGATGAGAAAAAGTGAATAAGAAAAGTTATAAAATTAACCGTAGCGATCACGAATTGAAAAAGGAAAATAAAAAAAAAAAACATGTAAGAAGTGCAAACAAAAACAAAACAAAACAAAACAAATAACAACCTCACCGCGCACTCACTAACAAAAAAAAAAAAAATGGATCTATTTTTGTACTGATCGATGTTTTTAGATTTTGCAGAAACGACCAAAGCAAAGAAAAGCGAATGGAATTCTGTTTTGATGTGTGCTTAAGAGGTCTTTTGAAGCATTTTGATATTATTAGGTCTCTTCCTAGGTTTTCGGCACAGTGACGTCCATCTCGTTTTGCAATACTGAAATTCTTTCAATTTCAGAAAATGGTCGCTTCCCAATAACGTAACTGAAGCATGCGAATGCCCCCACCTCTCTCTCTCTCTCTCTCTGTCTCGCACAAACACACACACACACACACATATTAAATTCATTTTCCCGGTCAGCTGCAAAGAAAGTTGGTTCACTGTGTCGAGGAAAACAATTTTCTCTCCAAAATCTATCTTACATAGCTATAAGTCAACCATGCTTAGAATATTGTTTCCATTTATGGACTGGTGACCCTGCTATTTACCTTGAGCTTCTTGATAAAATCAAAAAAAAAAAAAAAAAAAAAAAATCAGCAATATTATTGGTCCTGATCTGTCAACTCGGCTTCAGTCTATTTCCTACCACCGTAAGGTTGCCCCCCCTTTGCCTTTTCTAGAAATACTTTATTTACAGATGAGCTGGCGAGATGTAATCGTAAAATTCTATGCTAACATTTTCTTTTCTCGCTGATTGAAAACTGACAGTGACAAATTAAAATTTGAAATATATACTGGACTGCAATAAGAGTGGAGCAGTCCATAATATTGACGTTGTTTATGCGATAATATATATATATATATATATATATATATATATATATATATATATATATATATATATTTCGTTTTTTCTTTACAGATGAAATACTTCAACTTTAAAAATGTTTCCAAAATAATTCTGTCCTTAAATTCACATATGATCTCAATACTACTAATAAAATTCCCTTCCTTGACATACTGGTAAACACAAATAATAACAAATTTACTATTTCACCATACAAAAAAAAACAAAAAAACAAAACCTACAAGCATAAATTCATGTACACTTAACTACAAGAGCGAATGTCCATATAACTACAAAATAGCAATTATAAAGAATCTAATACACCGTGCAGAAACTAATTCAACCACAAAACAGTGAATTAAAGAATATAAAACAAACACTTATCAATAATAGCTTTCCAATTATATAGTTGATAAAACAAATATTGATGAACATATAAGACGCTTTCTTAGAAATCTTAATACTAAGCGAATAGAACATAATACTGCTTCAACTAATCACAAACATATTAATCTCCAAATCGCGATCAAATGCATACTAATTATAAACAAGATGAAAATATATAAAAGATTAGTAAATAGTAGTATATCTATAACAGATCCTAACAAAAAAATTAAGTTAATCATATACTACACTAAATCTAGTATATCCAACTCAATTATTCGCAATGATTCTTCTCCGCACCCCCGTTAGTGATTTGCAAAAAACCAACACAGTTTACAAATTCAAGTGCCCTTTGGGAGATTGTATCTCCAACGAATTAAATGATATTTATGTTGGTCACACCACAAACTCGCTTTCACAACGCTTGACACTACACTTGAATGAAAACTCTAAAAATTTTAGGCATTTAAAACAACATGCCTGTCCGCGTACACAATTCCCGAAAATCCTCGTTGAAAACACAACTATACTTAAACATGAAAACAATAAACAAAAACTAAAAATTATTGAAGCTATGTACATAAAACAGTTGAAAAATAACCTGAACAAAATAAACTATGAAATCTCCACAAATATTCTTAAATAACTATAATTGGTAACAGAAGCCATTGGTTTATACCAACGGCTTCCCATACTTAATACTTCCCGTTTTCACTCTCGCGTGGTCATGTGTGACGTCATGAGCTGCAGTGCGATTTTCGTTTCCAGCGTCTTAAATGCACGAGTTTGTCGTTGCTTGGAAATCTTCCATTTAAACATAAACAAACTATCATCACTGTCTTGTCCGTATATTGCTTAATATATTGTAATGTAATTGTCATCTTTGATAATGGCTTATGTAAGCCGAAAGCTTAGATAGGATTAAAAAATATGTATCAATATTGTGATTTTCTTTCTTCTTTTAATAATAATGTTATTAAGCTTATTAGACGATATGAAAAGAATTGACATAAAATTAATAGGCAACACTTGTCTATAATATTTAATGAAACATGCATCAATATATATATATATATATATATATATATATATATATTAATTTCCTTTTTTCTTAGTATGATTAAACCTTTATTTACAAGTTAAAGGATTTGCAGCTTTTATATGGTTTTAACTTTTTATTATCGAAAACAGTTTTCGGTCCGTGTCTGAAACAATATTGTGTTAAAGCATAAAACAAACTATCGTTATTCCTGTGTTGACAAAAGCGTCCACACATCTTATATTTACACCCACTCTATACCGGGAAGTAAAGGACTTTTACCCTAAAACTATGGCATAAAAACTATAATCATTTATACACATATATATATATATATATATATATATATATATATATATATATATATATATATATATATATATATATATATATATATATATATATATATATATATATCCTCTCTTCGTTATTGAATTGCACCCTCTAGCTGACGACGTTTGTAGACATCCGTATATAAAACGTTAGAATTTCCCTTACGCTGCCGATAGCTTAGGGGTAGAATCTCTGACTAAGGCAGTGATATAGTCAAACAGGCTTGCATGTGGATGACTCTCTCTCTCTCTCTCTATATATATATATATATATATATATATATATATATATATATATATATATATATATATATATATACATATATATATGATATTTTTACACTGTGCCTATGTGAATTTTACTATTTACATGCACACACACAAACATATATATATGCGTGTGTAAAGAGTGAAAATACTTATATATAAATATATGAAGAATAAAAATGTACATATATATATATATATATATATATATATATATATATATATAAAGAGAGAAAATTAAAATTTAAAATTATAAATGTATTATTTTAAATAATTTTATACGAAATGCCTATCTATCTATCTATCTATACATACATATATATGTGTGTATATGTGTGCATATATATATATATATATATATATATATATATATATATATGTATGTATGTACATGAAAAATAACGTTTAAACAAATAATTACATATATATATATGTAATTATTTGTTTAAACGTCATTACATATATATATATATATATATATATATATATATATATATATATATATATATATATATATATATATATATATATATATAAAGTGAACATCGAACATTGAAGAGGCGACACTTAGAGGCGACAGGATGTTTCATACAAGACGGAAGGTGCTCTGATGATTGCGCCGAGCATGAAACAGCCTGTCGGCTCTGAGTGTTATATATGCGTGTCTGTGCAAATATATTGATAAAATAAGAAAGAACCGTTATATTGATGATGCGAAGTTCTTTAGTATTTCTTTTACTATTAAAAAAAAAAAAAACAGCGCCCGATACAGACGTAGAGCTTAAAAATATAATTATTTTTTAATTTTTTGAAAAAATATATCTTATTTAAAAAATCATATTTAAAAAAATAAATTATAATAAATATATATATATATATAAAAAAATCATATTTAAAAAAATAAATTATAATATATATATATATATTAAAAATATGACATATATATATATAAAATTATATATATATATATGTATATTTGATATTTATATATAAATATATATATATAAAAGGAACAGGTTATAGTAGTTTCAACGAGAGAAAAGTGTGTATATTAAAAAGAAGAGAGAAACCACAATCGTTTTCGCTTGTTTTTCTCTTCTTTTTAATATATATATATATATATATATATATATATATATATATATATACACACACACATACATATATATTAAAAATATGATATATTTAAATCAAATCATATTTTACAAAAATAATTATAATAATTTTATTTCTATAGAAATATGTAAGTGTGTGATAAGAAGGGTGAATTTATATTTTAAATATATTTTATATTTACACACACAAGAATATACGCACGCATACACACTCATATATATATATATATATATATATATATATATATATATATATATATATATATATATATATGGATGTGAATGTGTGTGAATAAAAATTTTTCCTTCTTACTGGAATATTAAAAAGTCAATTTCTGTGAAAAAAAGATAATATTGACCAGAACAGGAGCGCCACAAGTATCCAATAAGCGCCCATAGAATTCCAAGAATGGCCATTCTAAGGGAAAAGGAATTTGTAAAGAATTGAATTGGTTCTTTTCAAAAGAATCGGTACTTGTGATTTCGAAATGTCTTTGAATGAATAGAATGTCCATGAAAACGCCTTTTTAAAATGTACGAAGGCACTTACAACAGAGATATATGCGTTTCCTCTATTATTTTCGTAAAGTCGTGCTGTAGAAAACACGACTGCTTCACGTTGCATCCTATTGCGTTGTATCTCGTACGTCGCACCTAACAGTTTTCTGCAATCGATTCAGTCATGCTCCTGTCCACTCTCAAGAAATTGGCAATAAGAAAAAGAGGATTCTTAAAGAATCAATACCAAGAGTTTTTATTTTTTATATTTTTAGACATGCTTCTATCTATCTATCTATCTATCTATCTATCTATCTATCTATCTATCTAAGTCTATTCGTATCTCTCTCTCTATCTATCTCAGTCTATTCATATCTATCTATCTATCTATCTATCTATCTATCTATCTATCTATCTATCTATCTATCTATCTAAGTCTGTTCATATATGTCTATCTAATATTCGTATCTCTCTCTCTTTCTCTCTATCTATCTATCTCACTTTATTCGAATCTATCTAAGTCTATCCGTATCTCTCTCTCTCTCACTCTCTCTCTATCTCTCTCTCTCTCTCTCTATCTATCTCAGTCTATTCGAATCTATCTAAGTCTATTCGTATCTCTCTCTCTCTATCTATCTATCTCAGTCTATTCATATCAATCTATCTATCTATCTATCTATCTATGTATCTATCTATCTATCTATCTATCTATCTCTGTTCATATCTAAGTCTGTTCATATATGTCTGTCTAAGTCTATTTCTATCTATCTATCTCTCTATCTCTCTATCTATCTCAGTCTGTTCCTATCTATCTATCTATCTATCTATCTATCTATCTATCTATCTATCTATCTCAGTCTGTTCCTATCTATCTATCTATCTATCTATCTATCTATCTATCTATCTATCTATCTCAGTCTGTTCCTATCTATCTATCTATCTATCTATCTCAGTCTGTTCCTATCTATCTATCTATCTATCTATCTATCTATCTATCTATATATCTATCTATCTATCTCAGTCTGTTCCTATCTATCTATCTATCTATCTATCTATCTATCTATCTATCTATCTATTCCATTCTGTTCCTATCTATCTATCTATCTATCTATCTAGCTAGCTAGCTAGCTATCAAGGGAGACAATAAATGAATGGAAGCCTACGTGGAAAAGATAGGTGTACGCATTAAATGAAAGAAATTATATTAATGGTGAGAAGAAACCAAGAATAGTTAAGATGTTACCGTCATAACGAGAAAAAGCGAGAGAAAAACGAGATTAACAACGAGACCGAAGAGGCAGAAGGACCAAATATCATTAAAATAGAGAAATAAATTGACAACTCAATCGAAGGTCACACACATAATAACGAGTTCCGAAAAATGAAATGTCGAACGTGATTGAGAGTGGAATACGGAACATGAATCGACGAAAGAAAGAAGAAAGGTGTTCAAAACGAAAACGAGGCCAGAGATGGCGGATGAACGTATTCAAGAAGATTCGTAATTATAGCGACACGGTGAACGCGAACAATAATGATGTAAGAAAAGCTTTATAATGGCGTCGAAAGGCACAGTCACAAAGAACTGATTTTGTGCCAATGCTTTAACTATCAAACTCGAAAGAGGAAATAAGGTTTGTGTTGGGTTACACATCAAAGTCATGCGGGGTTAGTTTCAGAGGTGAAGACGGAGGTCTCCAATCTATAATCCTCGGGCCACGTCCGGCCACTACAGGATATTATTCGACCTATGGCAGCTTGAAATACTGAAATGAAGAGCCAAATTTTATGATTTGAAATGAAATAACTGATTATTTTGTCAGTAAATTGGTTAATGTTTGATATTTTTAATTTAAAAGAATAAAAAAGGCATTATTTCTTTGTAAATGCACACCTCACTTTGTTGTTTACTCTTTGCTGTATGGAATATATATATATATATATATATATATATATATATATATATATATATATATATATATATATATATATATATATATACTTAAAATATGTATGCATATATATATATATATATATATATATATAAATATATATATATATATACAAGTTTTTATATATATTATTTATATATTATATATGCCCATTGCTTATATATATAATAAGCGGTGCTTATATATATATATATATATTTATATATATATATATATATGTAAAATGTGTATGTATATAAATATATATATATATATATATATGTGCAATTTTTTATATATATTATATATATATATATATATATATATATATATATATATATGTATGTGTGTGTGAGGTGCTTATTGGAAAGCGTTTAATATCAGTGATAGAGTTAACATATTTAGCTGAATGGATATGAGTTTGTGACCGACCGTTTCACGCTTATGCGATCCTCAGACAAACTGACTTTTTTTTGTAAATTTGAGATTATGTCAGCTTTTGTTTGATTATATTTGGTGTTGATGTTGGGGGCGGGGATTCTCCTCTGTGTCCGTTTTGGGATGACGCTCATACCCACAGAGATGTAAGTCTTATGGTTGGGACTAACAGATACATATAAAAACAATATATAAACAAAACGGAACCAAGCGCAAACATGTATCCATATGTTCGATCACGCATCCATACGCAATTCAATTGTAATCTTATTTCGATGTTGGGACTGAGTGTAGCCAGGTTTTTTCATGAAGGGCAGTGTTATATACATATATATATATATATGTATGTATGTATATATATATATATATATATATATATATATATATATATGTGTGTGTGTGTGTGTGTACGTACCTGTATGTGTGTGCGTGTATGTATTTATAATATTTACATATATATGTATATATATATAACAATTCTATATATATATATATATGTGTGTGTGTGCGTGTATGTGTGTGTGTGTGTGAGGTGCTTATTGGAAAGTGCTCAATATCAGTGATAGAGCTAACATATTTAGTTGGATTGGTGTGAGTTTGTGACTCTGGGTTTCACGCTTTATATATATACAATATATATATATATATATATATATATATATATATATATATATATGCACTCTTTATATATTTTTTGTCTGACGATTGCAAATAGCATGGAACTCAGGTACACAAAATCACATCAATCCAACTATATATATATATATATATATATGTATATATATATATATATATATATATGTATATATATATATGATGGGCTCTCTCGTCTGTTTCGACGTATGAGGTTCCGACAACTTTGTTTATTTAAACTTCAGTCCTGCTCGTGATTTGCAAAGAAGTCCACAGATTGTGCAAGAGTGTGGATTCTTGGAGTATATGGCTGGAACAGCAGCAGATATTTTATTCCTTTCCCTAGTTTGACGAAGCTTGACAATGTTTGATGCTGCCTTGTTCTTGATGCCATTGTAGCCTGTAGTCTTCCATTCATTATGATCAATTACGGTGTTCTCAAACGTAGTGTGATTTATATTCGCAGCTAAGAGGTTACTTTTCAGCTTCTCCCTGTACCTAAGCAAAGGCTGATCCACGATATATATATATATATACAATAGAAAAAGTAATACAGTAATACAAAGCCCATGTACTGGATTCAGTTTATTCACTTTCATTGACGCTGTCACACATCGAAAAAGTCTGTATGAACAACATACAAAGCAAAGGCCGACCCACTATATATATATATATATATATATATATATATATATATGCAATCTTTATATATTTTTGTCTGACGATTGCAAATAGTGTGAAACCCAGGTACAGAAACTCAGATCAATCCAACTATATATATATATATATATATATATATATATATATATATATATGTGTGTGTGTGTGTGTGTGTATGTATCCAAATGAGAGAAAGAACGGATGGAGTAAAAAAATCCAATGTTCGTAGCATTTACTTTTAAAAAAGTGCTCAATACAAAGTAGACCAATATATTATTATTATATTTTTATTATAAGAGATTATAATAAAATATTTTGTCATCGATACACAAGAGCTTCCATGTTTTAATATTATGATTGTACTTCTTCAGGCGATTGTAACTGGTCTTTTTCTTCTTACACAAAAGCTTTCATGTTTTCATACTATGATTGTATATAACCATAGTAATGAAACATGAAAACTCTTGTGTAGCGATTTCAAAATAGAACAAGAATCATAATGGTAAACGATAACGATTAGGGAAGAAGTTTCTTTGAGAAGCATGAAAGAGAAAGATTATACGAATATTTCGACCGGAAGCTCAGTTGAAAGATGTAAGCTTGCAAAAGTTGTCAATAAAATCCAAAGCAGGAAACAATCACTTACTTGTAAAAGATAGAAAAAAGTATAAACATTAGATTTACGATACCTTTATACAGAAATAAGTAGGGATATAAGAATACTAAACATTCTTCATTATTTACATTACTCGGACTATTGTCCTCATCTTTGTCGCCATATTTATCACAACGTTTCGGCTGTTGTACGCTCCAGCCTTCTTCAGGTGGTTGGAATGTCGAACTGAACCCTTTATTCCGCTCACTGGGGTAGACTGTTCTAATTCCACGTGGCATGTTTGATGGATATCAGTTATCAGTTATCTCCTGCTAATTTTCCCTCTGAAAGTTCTCCACTGCCTTAACCGGAGAAATGTCACAGTGGATAAAGGCGTTGGTTAGATCCAGTGACAGGGACCCAAAGAGCGTGAGTTCAATGAGAGTTTGCCTATCAATTAAGTGCAAAAAGAGAAGAACTCTTCAATGTATTGGGGAGGAAATGAGAGTTTGCCTATCAATTAAGTGCAAAAAGAGAAGAACTCTTCAATGTATTGAGGAGGAAATGAGAGTTTGCCTATCAATTAAGTGCATAAAGAGAAGAACTCTTCAATGTATTGAGGAGGAAATGAGAGTTTGCCTATCAATTAAGTGCAAAAAGAGAAGAACTCTTCAATGTATTGAGGAGGAAATGAGAGTTTGCCTATTAGTTAAGTGCAAAAAGAGAAGAACTCTTCAATGTATTGGGGAGGAAATGAGAGTTTGCCTATCAATTAAGTGCATAAAGAGAAGAACTCTTCAATGTATTGAGGAGGAAATGAGAGTTTGCCTATCAATTAAGTGCATAAAGAGAAAAACTCTTTAATGTATTGGGGAGGAAATGAGAGTTTGCCTATCAATTAAGTGCAAAAAGAGAAGAACTCTTCAATGTATTGAGGAGGAAGTGAGAGTTTGCCTATCAATTAAGTGCAAAAAGAGAAGAACTCTTCAATGTATTGAGGAGGAAATGAGAGTTTGCCTATCAATTAAGTGCAAAAAGAGAAGAACTCTTCAATGTATTGAGGAGGAAATGAGAGTTTGCCTATCAATTAAGTGCATAAAGAGAAGAACTCTTCAATGTATTGAGGAGGAAATGAGAGTTTGCCTATCAATTAAGTGCAAAAAGAGAAGAACTCTTCAATGTATTGGGGAGGAAATGAGAGTTTGCCTATCAATTAAGTGCAAAAAGAGAAGAACTCTTCAATGTATTGAGGAGGAAATGAGAGTTTGCCTATCAATTAAGTGCAAAAAGAGAAGAACTCTTCAATGTATTGGGGAGGAAATGAGAGTTTGCCTATCAATTAAGTGCAAAAAGAGAAAAACTCTTCAATGTATTGAGGAGGAAATGAGAGTTTGCCTATCAATTAAGTGCAAAAAGAGAAGAACTCTTCAATGTATTGAGGAGGAAATGAGAGTTTGCCTATCAATTAAGTGCAAAAAGAGAAGAACTCTTCAATGTATTGAGGAGGAAATGAGAGTTTGCCTATTAGTTAAGTGCAAAAGGAGAAGAACTCTTCAATGTATTGAGGAGGAAATGAGAGTTTGCCTACCAATTAAGTGCAAAAAGAGAAGAACTCTTCAATGTATTGAGGAGGAAATGAGAGTTTGCCTATCAATTAAGTGCAAAAAGAGAAGAACTCTGCAATGTATTGGGGAGGAAATGAGAGTTTGCCTACCAATTAAGTGCAAAAAGAGAAGAACTCTTCAATGTATTGAGGAGGAAATGAGAGTTTGCCTATCAATTAAGTGCAAAAAGAGAAGAACTCTTCAATGTATTGAGGAGGAAATGAGAGTTTGCCTATCAATTAAGTGCAAAAAGAGAAGAACTCTTCAATGTATTGAGGAGGAAATGAGAGTTTGCCTATCAATTAAGTGCAAAAAGAGAAGAACTCTTCAATGTATTGAGGAGGAAATGAGAGTTTGCCTATCAATTAAGTGCAAAAAGAGAAGAACTCTTCAATGTATTGGGGAGGAAATGAGAGTTTGCCTATCAATTAAGTGCAAAAAGAGAAGAACTCTTCAATGTATTGAGGAGGAAATGAGAGTTTGCCTATCAATTAAGTGCAAAAAGAGAAGAACTCTTCAATGTATTGAGGAGGAAATGAGAGTTTGCCTATCAATTAAGTGCAAAAAGAGAAGAACTCTTCAATGTATTGAGGAGGAAATGAGAGTTTGCCTACCAATTAAGTGCAAAAAGAGAAGAACTCTTCAATGTATTGAGGAGGAAATGAGAGTTTGCCTACTAGTTAAGTGCAAAAAGAGAAGAACATTTCAATGTATTGAGGAGGAAATGAGAGTTTGCCTACCAATTAAGTGCAAAAAGAGAAGAACTCTTCAATGTATTGAGGAGGAAATGAGAGTTTGCCTACCAATTAAGTGCAAAAAGAGAAGAACTCTTCAATGTATTGAGGAGGAAATGAGAGTTTGCCTATCAATTAAGTGCAAAAAGAGAAGAACATTTCAATGTATTGAGGAGGAAATGAGAGTTTGCCTATTAGTTAAGTGCAAAAAGAGAAGAACTCTTCAATGTATTGAGGAGGAAGTGAGAGTTTGCCTATCAATTAAGTGCAAAAAGAGAAGAACTCTTCAATGTATTGAGGAGGAAATGAGAGTTTGCCTATCAATTAAGTGCAAAAAGAGAAGAACTCTTCAATGTATTGGGGAGGAAATGAGAGTTTGCCTATTAGTTAAGTGCAAAAAGAGAAGAACTCTTCAATGTATTGAGGAGGAAATGAGAGTTTGCCTATTAGTTAAGTGCAAAAAGAGAAGAACTCTTCAATGTATTGGGGAGGAAATGAGAGTTTGCCTATCAATTAAGTGCATAAAGAGAAGAACTCTTCAATGTATTGAGGAGGAAATGAGAGTTTGCCTATCAATTAAGTGCATAAAGAGAAGAACTCTTCAATGTATTGAGGAGGAAATGAGAGTTTGCCTATCAATTAAGTGCATAAAGAGAAAAACTCTTTAATGTATTGGGGAGGAAATGAGAGTTTGCCTATCAATTAAGTGCAAAAAGAGAAGAACTCTTCAATGTATTGAGGAGGAAATGAGAGTTTGCCTATCAATTAAGTGCAAAAAGAGAAGAACTCTTCAATGTATTGAGGAGGAAATGAGAGTTTGCCTATCAATTAAGTGCAAAAAGAGAAGAACTCTTCAATGTATTGGGGAGGAAATGAGAGTTTGCCTATCAATTAAGTGCAAAAAGAGAAGAACTCTTCAATGTATTGAGGAGGAAATGAGAGTTTGCCTATCAATTAAGTGCAAAAAGAGAAGAACTCTTCAATGTATTGAGGAGGAAATGAGAGTTTGCCTATCAATTAAGTGCAAAAAGAGAAGAACTCTTCAATGTATTGAGGAGGAAATGAGAGTTTGCCTACCAATTAAGTGCAAAAAGAGAAGAACTCTTCAATGTATTGAGGAGGAAATGAGAGTTTGCCTATTAGTTAAGTGCAAAAAGAGAAGAACATTTCAATGTATTGAGGAGGAAATGAGAGTTTGCCTACCAATTAAGTGCAAAAAGAGAAGAACTCTTCAATGTATTGAGGAGGAAATGAGAGTTTGCCTACCAATTAAGTGCAAAAAGAGAAGAACTCTTCAATGTATTGAGGAGGAAATGAGAGTTTGCCTATCAATTAAGTGCAAAAAGAGAAGAACATTTCAATGTATTGAGGAGGAAATGAGAGTTTGCCTATTAGTTAAGTGCAAAAAGAGAAGAACTCTTCAATGTATTGAGGAGGAAGTGAGAGTTTGCCTATCAATTAAGTGCAAAAAGAGAAGAACTCTTCAATGTATTGAGGAGGAAATGAGAGTTTGCCTATCAATTAAGTGCAAAAAGAGAAGAACTCTTCAATGTATTGGGGAGGAAATGAGAGTTTGCCTATTAGTTAAGTGCAAAAAGAGAAGAACTCTTCAATGTATTGAGGAGGAAATGAGAGTTTGCCTATTAGTTAAGTGCAAAAAGAGAAGAACTCTTCAATGTATTGGGGAGGAAATGAGAGTTTGCCTATCAATTAAGTGCATAAAGAGAAGAACTCTTCAATGTATTGAGGAGGAAATGAGAGTTTGCCTATCAATTAAGTGCATAAAGAGAAGAACTCTTCAATGTATTGAGGAGGAAATGAGAGTTTGCCTATCAATTAAGTGCATAAAGAGAAAAACTCTTTAATGTATTGGGGAGGAAATGAGAGTTTGCCTATCAATTAAGTGCAAAAAGAGAAGAACTCTTCAATGTATTGAGGAGGAAATGAGAGTTTGCCTATCAATTAAGTGCAAAAAGAGAAGAACTCTTCAATGTATTGAGGAGGAAATGAGAGTTTGCCTATCAAATATACGCCCAAACATTGAAAAAAATCGCTAAAACCCATCAGGCTCATGTTTCTCATAAACACAAGAATTAATAAACTTAATGCATGTTTCATTTTATAGTTTTTTATTGCATTTTTTCTTTTCTGCAATATTTGACTTCATTATAACCTACTTTTCCGAAATTTATATATAGTGCGCCTACAATTATTGGCAGGACTTCAAGTGCGTTCCGACTTAAAAATATTTGAGAACCACTTCATTAGATGATTGTGTGAATCAGCCAATAAAAGCTTCTGCATCCAATGCATCTAACAATTCCTTTTCAGTGGATAGCAAACAGCGAATTTTCTTAACTTTGTCTTTATGATCTTCAGCTTTGAAAATGTTCTCTTACAATGGACTTCTAGTGTGCACATGACTTTAAAAACTTCTTATTCCTTTTCATTAATTAAACAGTTGTCCGTATTTGTTTAATTATTACATTTTTTTATACTGGGGGCCTTCTCTATCAGAGGTCCTCTTATCATCGGGTAACCTAACAACCTGGCCAGTCCACCACTGTTTGGGGTACTATCTTACCGGGAAAGATTAATTAGACTATAAAGAGCACCAGTAGACATCATGAAGACAAAGACATTTGTAAATGACTCCTACTTCTAGTAGTAGATGTAATAGTCTCCCGATTTCCGACGTGGTTTCGTCATGAACAATTTTGCTTATTTTTCTATCATTTGTTATCGCAATATTTAAAATATTTTACTTTCTACGACCGCAAATCTATCACCGTATTTTTTGCTTTTCAAATTTATGAAGATTTTCATTTATCAGTTAAATTCTTTCTTCCGAAATTTTATTTTTTAATTGTCATTCCACTTTAATATTTTTCTTTTATTTCCCTCTTTACGTTTTCTTTTTATTCTTTGTTTGTTTCTTAATCTTTCTCATTCATTCATTTCCTATGTTTCTTTCATTTTCATTCGACATTTTTTGCTTCGTCCATTTCTCCTTCGAAATTACCCCTTTGTGTGTTTGTTTGTTTCCATTGTCTTTCTTGTTTTTCTTACTTTTCTTTCTTTTGTTCGACTTTCTCTTTTTATGATTTATTCACGTCTTTTTTCTAATTCCTCTTTCTTTCTTTCTTTCTTTCTTTCTTTCTTTCTTTCTTTCTTTCTTTCTTTCTTTCTTTCTTTGTCTTTTCCTGTCCCCTTCCTTCCTTCATTCTTTCCTTCGTTCTTTCCTTCGTTCGTTTTGTATTTTTTCTTTCTTTCTTTCTTTCTTTCGTTCTTTCTTTCTTTCTTTCTTTCTTTTCCTGTCCCCTTCCTTCCTTCATTCTTTCCTTCGTTCTTTCCTTCGTTCGTTTTGTATTTTTTCTTTCTTTCTTTCTTTCTTTCGTTCTTTCTTTCTTTCTTTCTTTCTTTCTTTCTTTCTTTTCCTCTCACCTTCCTTCCTTCATTCTTTCCTTCGTTCGTTTTTATTCGTTCTTTTTTTCTTTCATTCATTCTTTCTTTCTTTCTTCTCCGTATTTTTTTTTCCATTTCCATTCTTCTGTCTTTCCTACTTTGCTTCATTTTTTCGTCTTTTATTGTCCTTTCTTTATTTTCTTCTTTTCTTCATTTTTTCTTCTTTCTTTCTTTTTTCTTTTCTTTCTTTCTTTCCTTTTTCTTCTTCTTGTCTTTCCTTTTCTTTCTTTCTTCTCCTTCATTTTTTATTTGAAATCGTTATACCGAGATAATTTTAACCGACGTCATTTCAATGCAGATCCTGCAACGACCCATTCAAATTAAATTTAGCAACTATTCAGGTGGCCCGGCACACCGTTACCTGTTATTATCTTAATTACAGGTGAGAGTTTATTTCCAATCAAGGCACCTGTGGAAGTTGGAATCCGATTAGAAGGTAACCAATATAAAATAAATTAAACTTAAAAACTGAACAAGCGTCGTTTGTCAAAAGGATATAATATCGTTACTTAATTTTCATTGTAGACGATGTTTGGTTATATGAAGAAATACTTGTATCAGTGAATATTGAATGAGAAAACATTAAAAAGGAAGGGGAAAATGCAGGAAAAATAAGAATAAATGTTTAGAAATAAAGAAAAATATACTGAATGATAGACAATCTCCTCACTGATGATGGAGAAACTTGAAGCAACAGAAACAAAGAAAACGGTACTGAAATATTATATAATATCAGTCCTCCTATATGGCAGTGAATGCTGGACAATCTCCTCACAGATGAACAAGAGACTTGAAGCAACAGAAAGAAAGAAAAGAGTACTGAACTGTTATATAATATCAGTGTTTCTATATGGCAGTGAATGCTGGACAATCTCCTCACAGATGAAGAAGAGACTTGAAGCAACAGAAACAAAGAAAATGTACTGAATCTATCGCAATCCATTTGGCTCTATCTATCTAGGCTCCATTTCTTCACTATCTATCTATCTATCTATCTATCTATCTATCTATCTATCTCAGTCTGTTCATATCTATCTCTCTATCTATCTATAGAACCGGGATATTTCCCACCTTGTCACGTTTAAATGATCTGGTGTTCACGCTGAATCGCCAGACGTCAAAGAACGTTGGTGTCATATATATATATTCAACATTCGATAGCCAGGCTTGTGAGCTTGAACACCAAACTCGAGCACGTTAAATACACGGCTTCAGTCTGCAAGTCACTAGTAGGTCATTGAATTAGAACTCACCTAATTCTCAACAGAACTTCAAACACACACCGATATCTGTGTCAAAGAGATTACATCCTTATATAAAGGTCACCAATTTTAGGATTCATTCTTATCCTGTGCTAGTCAGATGCCGTAGCATAATTCCCATGTCAGCCATGATGTAACCGACTGATCTCCAGTCGATAGCGAAGAACATAAGACACAGAAGGCATCTGTTTGCCTCAGGATCTTTTGCAATGTGGGAGAAAACAAACAAAGCCGGGTGGCATCTTTGGGTAAAACAGGGGTACCTGGTTTAGTGACAATGAAAGTGCAAACCACAAAGTTTGAATGAACCTAGAGTTTTTATGTGACGAAGACTCTGGTCGCAGAATTGCTGCTGTTGCTCCAGCAGACAATGTGTATATATCAACATAAGGATAAATATATTGATATCTATCTATCTATCGTAGTCTGTACACATCTATCTATCTATCTATCTATCTATCTATCTATCTATCTATCGTAAGAGTAAAAGCTGAATTTTAAAATAAGGTAAATGTCTAAAATATAATATAAACTGTGGACCTAATTTAATAATACCAAAATTCGTTTTTCTGTATAAATATTAATAAGAATTTTAATTACATTTACTGTCCTGAATGTTCGAGAAATTTCGTAGAAAATATGCGTTCTCCGACAGGAATCGAACCTGTATTCCAAAACAGAAAACGTTATATATCTTACGTGCTATACCATTAAGCTACAGAGAAGCGCCTTGTTAGTAAAATCCAAATTACTGTTTTTAAACACACAATTTTCGACGACTATTCTCGATCGATCTTAACTTCTCCCGAAACGTAACTTAACGTAAACAATGACAACATATAATGAAATGGATTAAGTTTAACAATTATTTAATATATTTTCTGTTTATCCGTTATTTTTATAGCGATAATTTATTTAAGTAACTGCTCTGTTTTTTTAAATAAACAGCATTAATTACATTTACTAGCCTGAATGTTTGAGAAATTTAGTAGAAAATATGCACTCTCTGACAGGAGCTGAACCACAGAGAAGTGTCTGGTTTGTAAAGTCCAAATTTATGTGGCTGAATGGTTAACAACACGTGTAAATTAAATGACAGTTCCCATAAGAGTTAGAGGTTCAGTTCCTGTCAGAGAGAGCATATTTTCTACAAAATTTCTCAAACATTCAAGCTGGTAAATTTACCGGCCTGAATGTTCAAAACATTTCGCATAAAATAATTAAAAATGCATTTACTTAAAGAAACTGTATCTATAAAAAAAATATATCAACAGAATATATATATATATATATATATATATATGATCGACTCTCCCGTCGAGATTCGACGTATGAGGGTCAAGCAGATCAGTTTCCAGGAAACCGACAGCCCGACACCGGCACATGAGATTTGATTATAGTGCTGAATGCCTCGTGCAGGACAATCCACACTTTTTGAAGGGACGAATATAGAGACCTGGTGCACTACGTGCCACAAGGTTCCCAAACGACCCTCCGCAGGTTTTGAATGCAGAGTTGTCTTTCTCCTAGACCAGTTGCCATCCAAGGCTATAGAACCCAATCTGTCCTGCTATTTTACCCATAGCTGGAGGGAGAAGAAGAGGATTCATACCTTTCCCAAGGGTATTCGCACGTAAGTGAATGTAATGGATTCGACTGGAATTCGAACTCGGCTTCTCATATATATATATATATATATATATATATATATATATATATATATATATATGAGAAGGCACGGTGGAGTAATGGATAGAGCAATCGGAGAGCCGTGTTCGAATTCTAATCGAATCCATTACTTTCACTTACGTGCTAATACCCTTGGGAAGGGCATGAATCCTCTTCTTCTCCCTCCAGCTATGGGTAAATAGCAAGACAGACTGGGTTCTATAGCCTTCGATGGCAACTGGTCTAGGAGAAGGACAACTCTGAATTCAAAACCTGCGGGGTGTCGTTTGGGGACCTTGTGGCACGTAGTGCACCAGGTCTCTGTATTCGGCCCTTCAAAAAGTGTGGATGGTCCTGCACGAAACCTTCACCACTATAATCAAATCTCATGTGCTGTTGTCGGGCTGTCGGTTTCCTAGGAACTGATCTGCTTGACCCTCATACGTCGAATTCGACGGGGGAGAGTCGAGTATATATATATATATATATATATATATATATATATATATATATATAGGATTAATGTGAGTAAAATTATCACTTAGCTGACAGACTTTCGTAGACGGCCCATTTCATCCACGCTTTTAAGGGTATCAGCAATTCGCTGTTTGTATTTTTTCTTTTTAAGACACATTTAGCACTCTTGTAAATTTTCTTCTGTATTCGGTGTGTTTGTGTGTGCGCTTATTCGCACGCTCGCGTACGCTCGTCAGCACGGATGTAAGTCGTAATCATTTTGCCCTTTTCTTTTTTTTTTTATTTGTAGCAGACTTAGTCTGGCTTTGTTCCGGTTCTTGTCTTGTGAACTATTTTTATTTATGGGAATTTTATTTTATTTTTTTGCCAGGTAAGTCGTATTTCGTTTATTTACGTTTTTATATAAATAACTGACATTAATGCTTAAACAATAAATATATATATATAGTACCATTGATGTTAATACTTAAATGCTAAATACTTATATATACACATGCTCTCTCTCTCACACACACACACACACACACACACATACATATATATATATATATATATATATATATATATATATATATATATATATATATATATATATATAAAAGAGAGAATGAACAAATGGTGTAAAAATCATTTAAAACATCTTTTTATTATAAACTCCAATAATAAAAATATTATATATATATATATATATATATATATATATATATATATATATATATATATATATATATAGTAAACATAAAGAGCCAGACAAACCTACCTATGTTTCACATACGCGGATCGTCAGGGTAAACTGACGATCCGCGTAGATGAAACCTAGGTAGGTTTGTCTAGCTTTTTAAGTTTACTTAGTTTGCTCTACTTAGCGTACTGAGCACTTTGCTTAGTTATTTTTACTTTACTTGTGACGGAGTTTTTTTTTCTTTGGACTCTGAACTTAGATTCTAGACAATTATTTTCGCCGGAAGTACATGTTCTTACTTCTTTCTTTTTTTCCCCTTGGGTATTGGTTTGTTCATTTACAAGCTAAAATACCTAAGGTTTTGCCGGACGAGTATAGCTGCTTATATTTATACGATTAATAGTATTAAATATATATATATATACATATATATATATATATATATATATATATATATATATATATATATATATATATATATATATATATATATAAAATAAAAAAGCTTAAACACTAATATTCCATGGTCATAATTTATTCCATTGGAATCGTAAATACGATCCAATTCATCAGACCTACAAACTCAAAAACAAAACCCCGGAATTAAAAATAGCTCTAACATTCGTCCCACACTCTCAAACTTACACTCTCTCTAAATTCTATTTTTTATTTCTGGAGTTGTTTTTTTCTGTTTTCTTTTTGAATTTGTAGGTCTGATGAATTGGATCGTATTTACGATTCCAATGGAATAAATTATGACCATGGAATATTAGTGTTTACGCCTTTTTATTATATCCTGACTCTCTCCTGGACATTGAGTTCTACCTGGATTCTATCCTCTTGGAGTTTTTTTTATTCAAAAAATATACATGTATGTGTATGCATGTATGTGTATATATATTTATATATTTTGCACATGTATGTGTATATTTACCACTAATATTAGCTATATATATATATATATATATATATATATATATATATATATATATATATATATATATATGTATGTATATACATGTTGGTAACACTAACCTGAATTAGTTGAAATGTTTCACGTACTTAAGAGGGAAAAGTGATTTCAAGTGCCTCTTTGTCTGATAAGATAGTTAACCGAATATCAAAGCAACTAATGCCTTTTGGATGCTTAATCATTGCTTATGGGAAGTATGTGGGATATCACTGAAAACGAAAATCAATGTCTATCGATCAGTTATCCCAACCACATTTCTTTATGGATCAGAATCGTGGACGCCATACAGAACACACATCAATCAACTTGATGCTTTTCATAAATGCTGTCTTCGTTCAATATGCACGACAGGACAAATTCTCTAAACCTGATCTTTTTATCAAATATGGCGTCGGTGGTATTGAATCCTTTCTGATACAATCACAGTTCAGATGGGCTGGTCATGTCATCAGAATGAGTGATGATCGGATGCCGAAAATTCTCACGTATAGTCAACTTTTTCATGGTAAGCGTAATGTAAGCCGTCCTTGGCTACGCTTCAAGGATAAACTTAAATAAAGTTTAATTGCTGCAATCATCCCTATAGAGGAGTTCGAACTTGCTGTTGAAAACTGAGCAAAGTGGAGAAACACCTGCTACCAAGGTATAACTAATTTTGAAAAGAATCGTCTCAATCATCTGAGAGAATTAAAAATTAACACTAAATCTCGGGTTAATACATCAGCCCATATGACGGTCAACCCTTCAGCATATCCCTCATGTGCACTGTTTGTAAATCCAGTTCAGGATTAATGTCTCATACGAAACAAACATAAAATCTGAACTGAAAGTCACTCATACGTCGAAAACGATGGGAGAATCTATTACACACACATATACATATATACACATATTTATATTTGTTCACTATATATATATATATATATATATATATATATATATATATATATATATATATATATATATATATATATATTTCATTGAATACGACAGTGTTTTGAATTAGTTTTTATAAAATTTCTCATGGGATCTAATAATTTTTTTCCAGATGTTAAATTATATAAAAACTGTCCGGATATTCTTTTTAACCGAGCGCTTTCGGCTATACATTTAGCCATTTTCAAGGATTAAATATTTTAACTGTTAAATAAGAAATAGTTTGTTGTATGTATGTTTTATAGAATTTTTTCATTTTTTTCAAAACACGGTCAAGATACTGTGTCCATGTTCATAGCTGATATTATTAAGTGTTGGTTTTTTGTTTTTATCAATAAGGCTTCCATTATTTTTAGCCTTTTTTTGCAAGTAGATGATGCTATTATATTAGTGGTGTCAACAAGTATGTTACGAATAGGGTCCGTTAGGTCTCCATGAATATTTAAATGAGATCTAATTGAACTATGGTCAGAAAGGTGTAGAGTGAGTCTGCGTGTCACACATGTTGTAGTGTGGCCTATATAACTATTTACGAATTTTGATTGATTACAATTCCTTAATGGGCATTTAAATTCGTAAATAATATTTGCCCTATTTAATTTTGTTCTAAGAGGTGATAAAAAGAACATTCGTACAGTTTCTATATATTTTATCATCTGAAAAGAAAAAAAATATTAGATCGCATGAGAAATTTTAACAAAAAAGGCATATTGCGCGAAAAAACTGCCTCGTCAGTCATGTACTGAAATATACATGATCTTCTAAGCGTGTATCACGTATGGCACATAACTGATCTAGAAGTCATTCAACCATCTTTAATATCTTCATTACCGGCCTCAGTCGGTATTATGAAGCTTTATCTACTGTGTGACTGTCACGTTCATAATGGTAATTCTGCCCTATATTCACGTTTTTCAAGGGGTCACTTTTGTGAAACATTACGTAAATCAGGGACAGTATAACCCAACTCTCATTGTAGAGCTAAAATCGACTTGATGAGATCGTGGACAAGATTAAAGTGAACGTGTTGAGACAGCTGAGGTTGATCCAGAAACAATGATCTGTTGAGAGTTTTAAAATTGGAAAGGACTCTAGGGTGGAAGATATTTTGAAGCGGAGTAAGGCGAGTTCCTTTTTTTCTTTTTTGAAAGGTGCATTGTTAAATGACTGGACACTTCTCGAGTAGAAACGGTGCATTGTAACAAATTCACAGAAAAGAATGTCTTTTGTGTTGTTAATTCAATTTCAAACACAAGTGTTTTGTTTTATCTGTAATGTTCTATTTTATTTTGCTCGATTAATAATAATAATACGAAAAAAAAAAAATACATTATGCATTTGACAATCGCGTCCCAAGCTGATATTGGCAGGCTTCTGGTTACTGATAAGAAATCCGGTTTTGCGTTGGAACTTAACGAAATGCGAACAGGCTTCTCGGAATAATTTACAAATATTTGTTTATACCCTGACGAAAAAAGGAGAGGTAAAGGAAAATGGCTACCAAAAATCAAAAGTTAAAATGACGTTAAAAAAAACAACAAAACAAAACAAAAACAAAAACAAACAAACGCCAAAAAAAAAAAAAAACGTAAAAAGATTACAAAGTATGAAAAAGTAAAACCGCAAACAACAAAAAACTAGGATAAGCAGGCAATAAATATGGCGGCGACAGCATTTATGTATGCAAATTGTCGGTCATTTTTTTTCGCTTGGCGAAAAAATGTTCGTAATGACTGTTTTTGCTTAATGTTGCATTAGACTAACACAGACGCGCACACACACATAGAGGTATATATTAGAAACACACGCACACACACATATATATATACATATATAGATACATATATATATATATATATATATATATATATATAAATATATATATATATAAAAATATTAGACACGTAAACATATATATTAGACATTCTGACAGATACATATTAGTCACACACGCAAAATACACTCACTCACACACACACACACACAAACATATATATATATATATATATATATATATATATATATATATATATTAGTGAATATACAGAATATCCAAAGTCGATAACACTAGTCGGTGTTTCATGTTCTTCATAGAATCTTCAGGTGTGAATTCACACCTGAATATTGCATAACTACACACACACACACACACACACACACACACACACACACACACATATATATATATATATATATATATATATATATATATATATATATATATATATATCAATCAGTCAGTTATGTGACATGCGTGATACATACTTAGGCGATCATGCATCTTTCCATATATGACTGACGAGGCAGATTGTTTTTCCCGCTGTAGGCTGCCATTTCTTTCTGCAGTAGACCAGTTGCCATCCAAGGCTATAGAACCCAGTCTGTTCTGCTATTTACCCATAGCTGGGAGGAGAAGGAGAGGATTCATACCTTTCCCAAGGTTATTAGCACATAAGTGAATGTTATGGATTCGACTGGATCAAAATAAAAAGAAAGAACAGTCAGATTTATAATCCAGACTTGTTTAGCATTTATTTCTGAAACCAGTGCTCGATACACATTAGAGCATAATAATATAATTATTATTTAAACATAGGTATTCATCGCGTCACAGAAATTCGCCATGTTTCGAAACCAAGATCTAAAGTTCAATTTTCAAGTGATCTTGAATATACACCATATTCTCAGGCCTAATTAAATTGTAATATTTTAATTTTACATAACAATATATAATTTATTAGTAAATATACGAAATACATAATTTTAGATCTTTATGAATAAAAATAAATTATAAATAATATGACATAATCATATTTGAAAACCTCATTAAGAAAATTTCGATGTAGTTTAAAAAATAAGAAAAAAATAAATAAATGAAAATGCCAATTGTATTGTGGTGTAAGCCAAAGTAGATAAGATAAAAAACAATCAGACTTGGATGACACGTTCGCCTAAAAGGAAGTCAGTATCAACAGAAAGAAAATTTTAAACCCCCAACTTACCGTAACCGATTTTCACTTTGCCACATGAAAATATACTGGAATCTACATTCGTCAAAAAAGCCAACACACCCTTAATAAAAAATGTTGAATTCTCATTCCCTCACCAACTTAAAACGTATAGTACTATCTAGTTTATAAACGTCATTTTTTTAGAGGGTTAATCTGCATCGCTTAAAAATGGAACTGAAATTCAATTTTTATATTGAATTTAAGATTTAGACTTTGGTTTCGAAACATGGTAATTGCTGTGTCGAGATGAATACATATTTTTAATATATATATATATATATATATATATATATATATATATATATGTATGTATGTGTGTGTGTGTGTATGAATGTAGCCTGACGATTGCGTCCAGCATGAAACAGCCTGTCGCCACTGAGTGTTGACTTCAATGTTCACTTTTATATTTATATTTACATACGCTCTATCTGATATTGAGCACTTTATCCCTTCTTCACATATATATATACATATATATATATATTAGACGCAGACATGCATATATTAGACACACACATACACACACATACACACACACACATACATATATATTGATCCACATACAGATATATATTCGACTCCCATGCATATAAATATAGTTGAATAAAGACAAAAGGAAAATTTCATGACAAGAATTTATATACAAAAGTAAAAATGTTATTGATTTTTTAATGTTTTTCTTATAGGAGTTCTTACGAATATTTATCAAATTGGAGGAAAGTTCGGGCAAATTCATGGACAAGATGTGATACAATTCAGTGCCTAATAAAAATCCGTTCATTTGCCTTGAGAAAGTCTCTCAGAGGACGAAACGCGTTGACAAAGTTTTCCTTTTGTCTTTATTGATATTGTCATTTTACAGATATTCTCTATGTTAAATTTTTACACATAAATATATATACATACATATATATATATATTAAACACACACACACACACACACATATATATATACACATTGCACACACGCAAAGATATATATATATATGCATTCGACACACACAGACATATATATATTAGATATACAAACGCACACAAACACACACACACAAACACGCACACACAAACGCATACATATATATGCTGAAACAAAATGGCTATTTTTGTATTGATTTTATAACATATTTATGTTAAAAATTTTCAAATAAATTATATTTGCTCTACTGTTTACTGAGCACACTTTTTGTAAAAATAGTATTTTTGGTTATTGGAATTTATTCCGTATCGTATACACCAACCCTATTTTATATGCATATATATATATATATATATATATATATATATATATATATATATATATATATATATATATATATATATATATATATATATATACACCGAGTATAACAGCAAAATTGTTAACGTTTCAAAATGAAATACGCCAGTAGCCCGGAAAACTCAATTCATAATCGAAAAGCAATGCGTTAATAACAGTAGAAGCGACTGTTTTTAAAACCACTCTGCTCTGCAGAGAGCTCAATCGGATTTCTCGAGAGCCTATATATATATATATATATATATATATATATATATATATATATATATATATATATATATGAAGAAATATAGTTTTAAGGTGTGCTATATTTATGGGATAAAGTGCTCAATATCAGAGATAGAGCGTGTGTAAATATAATCGCTTGACGATTGCATCTAGCATGAATTGAAAAATTTGATTGTTTTTCGAAACGAGTATAGTTACCTATATATATATATATATATATATATATATATATATATATATATATATATATATATATATATATATGTGTGTGTGTGTGTGTGTGTGTGTGTATAATGGCGATAACAAAGTGTGAAACCAAAAATGTTGTCCGTCAGTGGGATACTGAGCGAAAAGACATTTAAGGCAAATTTATATTAAAAGAATTAGATAAATGTAAAACGAAAGCAAAAAAAAAAAAAGATTACGATAATAAAATGTTTACATTCGAAAATACTGGAGAAGGATTCCTGAAATATTGACATAATCACCGGAGACACCCAACCAGGATACGGACACATAGATGGGAATGTTGAAACATAATGCCGCACATCGCTGGAATTGGAATCTGTTCAAAGTGACGTCATTTGTAATATTAAAGAAACAACGAACATTAAATAATAACGGTTATAAATATTCAATACACGCTTTCCCGTTTAGCCATGAGATACGACGCCATTTTGAACTTCTTCCAATTCCAGCAATCTAAAATCAACAGGATTTCGTTAGAAATTATTGCCGTCCATACTGACAGGCTGTTCATAATAATGCCTGAGATAAACAAAAGTACTTCAACGATACATGAAAAATATTGAACTTTGGACAGTTTATTCATAATTTTAATCTCAATACACAAGATTTCTTCCGGAAATTGGAAAAATTAAATCGACTTTTTCGATTGTTAAACTTTTTACTAATTGTTCACCCAATAGAAACACCAAGAAACACTCAGAGGGTTGTATATATATATATATATATATATATATATATATATATATATATATATATATATATATATATGAAGAAAAATATACAGAAAAACAAAAAAAGATCCTAATATGCAATTATGCTGTTTTAATGTTAATATAATGTCAACGTCGGACGTTTCGGTGTAGTAGACCATATTCAAAACATATTCATAAAACATAATACACCTTAATTAATATTTAATTCAACATGAAAAGACGATGGACATAAGAATAAGACTAATCAAAACAGACAACTGAAATTTTTCAAGATCAGCGTTCAGTTTCAATATGATCACGTCAGCGTCACGTGGGCGATGCTTCTTTAAAATTTCTCCTTTTCTAGCAAGAGAAAGTTCGAGAAATTTCGTAGAAAAGCATGCGTCCTCCGACAGGAATCGAACCTGCATCCTATACGGAACCATCATTTAGCCTAATACGCTATGACCAATCAGCTAGAATCACTTTCCTGCATAGCAAAACTCGAATTACTGCTTTTATTTGATTCTTGTCGAAGGATGCATATTTCTTGAGCATTCAAGCCGGTAAATTAATCCCGCTTAATTAAAAAAGCATACCATTTACTCAAATAAGTGTATCTCTAGGAAAACGTATAAACAGAAAATATATTAAAATATTTGTCGGAATGAATACATTTCATATATATATATATATATATATATATATATATATATATATATATATATATATATATATATATGAAATGTATTTTAACTCGGTGGATGAAAAAACGTTGATAGCACAATTTTCGAATAAATTGTGAGATGAGATCACTGTTAGATTGGCTGACTGTTTAGATCTTGCTCTCCCTTCTTGAAGATGATTCAGTCAAGCATATTGAAAACTGTTGAGTCCATTAAAACACGGTGATCTCCATTCTACCTGCTCCAAGGGTATATTGACAGCTGACAAGTTGCTTTTCAGATTGTCTTTGTATCTTAGCCATGGGCGTCCTACATTCCTGTAGCCCTGATCTACGTGGCTGTACATTAGGATCTTGGGTATCCTGTCATCAGACATTCTCAAGACATGACAAGTCCACCGTAACTGAGACTGTATGAGAAAATTCTCGATTCCTCCAATATTACACCTGTTATACAGGTCTACGTTAAATGTCCTATCTTGAAGCTTAACTCCACAGATTGCACGCAGAAAGCTTTTATGGAAAACACCTAGCTAGTGTATATGGTACTTGTATGGAGTCCACGAGTCTGATCCGTACAAAAGGATGGCAAGTACAACAGCTCTGTAAACCCGAATTTATACATTCTTTTTTATAGATACAAATATTTAAGTAAATGCTCTGTTTATAATAAACAGTATTAACGACATTTACCGGCCTGAATGTCCGAGAAATTTTCATAGAAAATATGCATCTTCCGACAGGAATCGAACCTGTATCCCATACGGAACCGTCATACAGCCTGACGTGCTTTACTGATTTCGCCACAGAGGAGCGTTTCGGTTAGCAAGGTCGAGTTTATTGTTTTTTTTTAAATAGTGTATCCATATAGAAAGAAGAAAAGATTAGCAACTAGGCTTCTTCATTTTACAGTTCAAATAGCTGGATGTAACCGTAAGTTTTATGTTAATAGTTTCTTCTCTTGTATTTCTCGCATGTGGAAATCTCTTCTTGTTTACAAGACAAACCCAATAATTAAAATGCAATGTCAATCGTTATTTTCTGTCTTCTTAACTCTTGTTCTTGTATTGTCCTCTCTCGTGAATATTATATTTTTCTCATATTCTCTAACACTCTGACGCCCTTGCGTCTTAGTTGCTTTATTGCCTTATTTCGGTTGAAATGATTAAAAAATGTAAAAAAAATTTCTTGTGTGTTCTTTAGGATATTCGGGTTTCGATCCGGGCTTAAGGCATTCGGATGTCTAGTAGCACTGAGGAGCTGTGATACAGCGAAAAATAGTGTCTGCGAATGACATAATATATATATATATATATATATATATATATATATATATATATATATATATATATATATATATATATATTACAATGTTATATTTATCGGTAAAGAGTGCTCTGTATGTGAGTACTGGGTTCTTTTGCTTGTGTGGCATGGAATCCTGTGTTGATAGACATAAGGTCTTCCAGCAGCCACCCTCTTAACCAAAGGGAGAACTATCTCCTCAAGGCACATGATGTAAGCCTTGATGATGATGAGTCTGAGGCCCCCAACAAGATATTCTGGAGTTCTTTTCTCGATCTGACGTGCCTTTGCAATCATCATTAGACTTATCTAAGTCTTTCCGAATCCTCTGCGCTGACTTTACACCCAAACACTCTGAAATGTCCGTATTAGAGATTCCGTTGCGAATGCCGAGCAGTACAATATGTCGTTTCCAAATTTCTGGCGGAGACAATTGAGTCATGTTACTCTTTCTCTAACAGACCATGGCCAACTGACCCTACTATACAGTGCATTCGACAAAGTCCAAACAAAAAACGAGCATGACTATTTTAAGATGGGATAGGTTGTTCTGGATAGTAGACGTGACAGAGTTGGTCGGTAGTATTATGCAACTGTTTTCATGTAATTTATTATTGCGGATTATGTTATTATTTTTGTTTCGGTTGTATATTTTGTATGCCTTTCTTTTTGTGTTGTGGATGAAATGATATGGGTATTGTAGGTTTGTGAATGTGTTTTCTATGTATGTTTCTTCTTTAAGTAAATATTGGGGGCTGCAGATTCTTCATGCTCTTAGATAGAAACCTATAATAATTCCATATTTAATTTTAGAAGAGTGGTTTGAGTAGAAACTGAGAAGATCATTTTTGCTTGTAGCCTTTCTGTAAACATCAAAATTGAGTTCGTTATTATTTCTATGTAATATGCTATCTAAGAAGAGAAGAGTGTAGTTGGTTTCAGTTTCAAAAGTGAAGTCTATTGTAGGTTCAACTTAAGCAGGCATTTATAAAATAAATTGCCCAAATTTTTCACCCAATATATTGGAGAAACAAGTAGAAATTTAATAAATTCATTTTTTGCCTTGAAAAAGTCTACATTGGACGAAACGCGTCGGCAACTATTACAGTTTTCCTATTTTACATTTATAAATATTGTCTTTTTCTACAGGTTAACTGAGAAATTTTTCATATATATATATATATATATATATATATATATATATATATATATATATATATATATATATATATATATATATCTGCGTGTGTGTGTGTGTGTGTAAATGAGCTGAAGGTATTATTAAGTGTTGAAGAGGATAATCTTTCAGAAATACTCCGACATCGACACTTTCAAATATTAAATCATTGATACTTTTCAGGAAATCAATTATAAAATGTTAGAAAAGTTCCATGAGATTTGGAGATCGGCTACAGTCGAATGACTGGCTATTTTCTTATTTTAATGTAATTTTGTGGCAAATGTTTGCTTCATTTAACAAAGATCTCATTATGCAATCCGCCTAAGTGAGAATAATGATCCTCTCATTATTCTTATCATCTTTTGTCAGTGAGAATATGCCTTAACGGATACCCCATGAATGTACCATTGTGCTAAATTTAGTTACGGTCCACTAATTTCTAATGAGGTCTCTGAATTCGCATCTAGTACCTGTCATATGAGTAACGGTCAGTGAGATTGATTTGTAATCGTTTCACAGTGAGATTTTTCTCCAGGCCCCGGGTTGGATAGACGGTGGATATAATGGATAGTGGCATGGAATTAAGAAATAGGCAAGCAGAGTTTATCATATTCACTTAGTCGTAAAGGGGCGGCATTGTGGTAGGTATGAATCCCTTCCCATCTCTTCTTCACCCCGCTCCCTGCTATGATTAAAACAGTATATCTATCTATCTATCTATCTATCTATCTATCTATCTATCTATCTCAGACTGTTCATATCTATCTATCTATCTATCTATCTATCTATCTCAGTCTGTTCATATCTATCTATCTATCTATCTATCTATCTATCTATCTATCTATCTATCTCAGTCTGTTCATATCTATCTATCTATCTATCTATCTATCTATCTATCTCAGTCTGTTCATATCTATCTATCTATCTATCTATCTATCTATCTATCTATCTCAGTCTGTTCATATCTATCTATCTATCTATCTATCTCAGTCTGTTCATATCTATCTATCTATCTATCTCAGTTTGTTCATATCTATCTATCTATCTATCTATCTATCTATCTATCTATCTATCCATCTATCTATCTATCTATCTCAGTCTGTTCATATCTATCTATCTCAGTCTGTTCATATCTATCTATCTATCTATCTATCTATCTATCTATCTCAGTCTGTTCATATCTATCTATCTATCTATCTATCTATCTATCTCAGTCTGTTCATATCTATCTATCTATCTATCTATCTATCTATCTATCTATCTCAGTCTGTTCATATCTATCTATCCTATCGCCTCTGAGTGTTGACATCAATGTTCACTTTTATATTTATATTTACATACGCTCTATCTCTGATATTGAGCACTTTATCCCATAAATATAGCACATCTTAAGACTATATTTCTTCATTTCTTATATATATATATATATATATATATATATATATATATATATATATATATATATATATATTGTGTATTTGGGCAGCAATCAACTTGTTTTTTTTGTATTTCGATAAATGTCTTTTTTCTGAAGTGTGCAAAAACTGTCCGAATGTTTTATATATCCACGGATGAATTATTTTTTAAATATATTTTTCTAGTTTTTCAGTTAAAAACAAAAAAAAAAAAGAAACAGGTAGTTGAAGGGGTGCTAATCTATTCGCGCAAGATCCGTGGATTAAGTTGAATGTCACAATGTATCCCAGCCTAGGCGGCAGTATGGTGCCCTAGCCACCCGTGCAATATAATACCTGGCATGATCATGTAGGAACAGTGCAATCCCTGCGAACAATCAATGCTGGTTCTGCTTCAGTGACTGTTGCATATATTCCAACCGCTACCAGTACAGGTTCGCAGTGATGGTTTGGCCCAAAGGTAGCAGCTCATAGTGCAACACTTGTCGACTAGTACACAAATTACAGTGGGTGTAGAGGTGGCTATCTGGTGTGAAGCACAGGGCTCCTTGGTGACAACCAATGCATAGCACACTTGAGAGTGTCAAACTGGACCCACTTTTCGCCGCTGGTAAGTTGTGGCGCCTAGAAAGCAATGAGAATCAGCCTACCACACGTTGTTGCTTGTCGGCTTCCAACCGTGTGTAGGGGTACCTAAATATTCAACTAGTACATCTTCCCTGTGCGGTTCAGGTGAAGTCTGACTGAAACCTGGAAGTGTCCGGCAAGCTGACCACAGGTTTCCTCTGTGGTCGCCTTCGGGGCGTCATCATCAAAAACCAGTGACTGGCCAGGGGTGGAGGGTTTCATGACAAAGGGACAGATCTCCCAATCTCTTGAACCAGTGCCTGGCGATGCGTTCATTTACAACATTATCTGCAAAAGTTTGACGTATTCGGTTACATGCTGCGGTCTCGGACAATCCCACCTTAAAATCGAAAAGCAGAAAGCCCCGAACAAGCTATGACTGTTATGCGTGTGCAACCCACTTGCACTGGTGAAAAGCAATGCCTCCCCACCTTTCACCTCCACCGCTTTCCACGTATGTGGCGCACTCATTTACCTTTAAGTAATCATTTCTTCCTACATGATGTTAACCCCCCCCCCAAAAAAAAAACAGCTAGGAATTTTTATGTTATTATATATTATAGAATCTACCTTATTAATTTCTATAATTATCATTTTCTACTAATTTTCAACCAGTTGTGTGCAAAAGCTACCAGCGCCCACTCTTTTTTAAGATATACACATTTCGATCAGAGCTTTTAAGCTCGTGTGTCATAACGTAGTTAATTACATGTTATCACTACATGTAATCGCTACATAATATCAATACCTGTAATCCCTACATGCTATCACTGCATCTTATCAATACATGTAATTACTACATGTTATCAATACATGTAATAACTACATGTTATCAGTACATATTATCGCTACATGTAATCACTGCATATTATCACTTCATGTTATCAATACATGTAATCACTACATGTAATCACTACATGTTATCAATACATGTAAGCACTACATGTAATGACTACATATTATCATTAGATGTAATGACTACATATTATCATTAGATGTAATCACTACATGTTATCAATACATGTAATCATTGCATGTTTTCAATACATGTAATCGCTACATGTTATCAGTACATGTTATCACTACATGTAATCACTACATATTATCAATACATATAATCACTGCATGTTTTCAATACATGTAATCACTACATGTTATCGGTACATATTATCACTACATGTAAAAACTAGATAACTAGATGTAATCACTACATGTCATCACTACATGTTCTTTACTTAAGTATTAAGTAAATTTTCCATTGAATTATTTCTTCTGTTTTGCAATGATGTCCATTTTGTACAAGGCCCAAGAAACACTCGAGGTAGAATAAGTAGCACAGTTTATGGCGATATGCGGGGAAGATATCGGTTAATGGTAGACTTGAAAAGGTTAAGATTGTAATGATAGCAGAAACATACTTTTTGGTGTCGGCTCCACAAAGTAGCAGTTGACTTCTTCTGAGACGCCCGATAAGAGAAAAATAAGATTTTACATTGAAGAACATTTGCAATATGGTTGAAATATTAAATATTTACTCTACTTTGTGTAAGAATTTGTTTTAAATTTCTTTCTCTAAAAGTAACAATTTTATATTCATCCAAATCGATAATAGAAATCGATACATGCAATTCCAATATGTGCAGATCATGAGAAATATAAATTATCAATGCTAAGTAAATGAAGCTATTGTACAGAGTTTGTCTTTGATTTATTACACGAATGTCCAATGGGTCCCAATGCAAAATCGGGTTCTTCCTAGGGGTCTCTTTAGAAAAAAAGAAAAAAAATATCTGAAAAATGCTGATCTATGCAATAGGAATGCAAAATTATTGAAATATTAACAAAGGGGAATTTTCACAATTGAGTAAAAAAGCTTATTTTGAGTGAACGGCCATTTTCCACCATAACTCAATTTTAGACGAAGGAGAGGAACAGGGTCACCTGATATGAGTGTATCATTATCTTGTGTTTCCAATTGGAATCAGATGCTTATGAACAAAACAATCACATCATCTTATTAAATGACAGTTTTTCAAATATTATTTACTTTACCTTTGTGTAAGAATTTCATTTAAATTTGTTTTTCTAAAAGTAATAATTTTATATTCATCCAAATCGATAATACAAATCGATACATACAATACCAATATGTGCAGATCATAAGAAATATAAATTATCGATGTTAAATAAATGAAGCTATTGAACAGAGTTTGTCATTGATTTATTGCACGAAGGACCAATGGGTCGCAATTCAAAATCGTGTTCTTGCTGTGGGTCGCGGTAAAAAAAATTGAAATAGGACAGAGGAAATATGATAACCATTATAATTTTACTAAGCAACGGTTTTGTTAATTGACTTTTGCAGCTTCCCATATTTTACAATTTCTACAACCGACAGGTGACGCAACTTAACTTTCTCGTTAAAGTTTTGAAAGATACGTGGATAATCTATTTCTTCGACTGACCCCCTGCTCAAGACGTGTAGAGAGGCAAACGGAGCAAAAGATTTTGGCAGGAGCAGAGCCTTGTGTCAGGTTTCGTTTCGTGTTTGATGGATTGCTACTTATTGCTTTGCGAAATACAGTCAGTAATTTGGAGCCGCTAATACTGACGTTGAAACGGGCAACTCTCCAACAGTAGTAGCAAATTTCGTACGCGGTTATCGAGCGCCAACCTCGGGTAGGTGATCTTATAGATTGTTTCTAGGTTCAGCTGGCGTTGGACCACAAGAGGAGGCACCATGCAAAGATCGTACCGAATACACAAGTAATGGCTTCGAAAACTAGCATTTGAAAGGACGCTTATTAGTTATTTGAAAAGAATGCGAAACTCCAAAACTTGGCCTAACAGTATAATAAGAATCAAAATAGTCGACGTGTTCGGGTTTCGTAAGAATAAAGAAAGATAGACATGTCCGTTTTACGAATGAACAAAAAAGGTACACAGTTTCAGTTTACGTAAGAATCTAAAGGTAGACATGTCCGGTTTATGTAAGAATAAAAAAAGTAGACATGTCCGGTTTACAAGAATCAAAATAATAGACATGTCCGGCTTACGCAAGAATTAAAACAGTAGACAAGTACGATTTACGTAAAAATCAAAAAAGGTAGACATTTCTTGCTTACGTAAGAATAAAAAGGTAGTTTGTCCGGTTTACATCAGAATCAAAAAGTTATTTGAAAATAGAGTGAAAGACCCAAAATTTTGAAATGGAAGAGCCAAATTCAGATTGCAGTTTAGTTTGATATGTTCATTATTGCATTAATGGAAAGAAAGGAATCCATTACTTCTCTATCCCTAGCTATGGTAGACTGGTTGGAGAGACAGGTTACGGTGTAACGTCTTTAGAATAAGCATGAAAATTGTTTGGCATCAATATTTAGCGTCTTTTATGTCGCGTATATAAATATGAATACCTGACCCTGACGAGCGGTGTCTCTGTGAAACTTGGAATCGGACAGATAAGTCTTTGGGCATTTACTTATTTATTTACACTATTTATGTTCGGACTATTTTCTTCATCTTTGTTGCTATCACAGCGTTTCTATCCTTGTCCCCTCCGACCTTCTTCAATGATATATCGATCTGGGTTAACTTGCAGGGAATTCTTAACTTAACCCTTTATTAAATCTCCGGGGGTAGACTCTTCTCGTTCCACTGCTGATGTTTAGGGATATCGTTTAGTTCTTATTTTTATTGAGTTCAGGTTATTGCTCATCCGTTTTGAGCGATTGCAAGGACACACGGCCTGACACAGGGATTGAACTCACGACCACTATCTCACCAAATTGGCAAACCAATGCTTTTATCTCGTAGGACAATTTGCTGTAGTCAACTTAGAGCCGTAAACCTAGCCTGGCAGCTGATTAGGTTGCAACTGCTGCTGCTGACTGTTTTATTAACTATTGTTATTTTCTAATTTTCACAAAAATCTGCCACGCCTTTAAACGCGATAAACTCCAGTAATTTTACTGGACGACGTGTTTTGTTAGGCGTTAACGATCACTGTCATCATCATTATTATGGCCGTGTGGTTAGAACGTTCGCTTTCTGACTATGATACTCGGGTTCGAATCTCGCCATGGTCGATATGTCAGGGATGTGATTTCTTGATGTTGTCGGTCTGGAGGTGGCGGGCAGCACCATTGGAAAGTGCCTGAGACCCATAGCACGTATTGACCCAAGCTTTGTGAGTGAAATTAAGTAAATAGAACTGTCCAGAAGCCGTTGATGGTTGTGCAGCTTTTCCTGATTTGACAGTTCATGAAAAACCTCTCATGGATTCTTGGATAATTTTGAAAGCTTCAAAGATCTTAGTTCTTCGGAATGTTGCCGAATTTAGCTGATCGGGTCAAGTGTTAATATAACTTTTTGTAATCTACTTTTCTTATTCATGTCTACCCTAAATTCAGCTGGGTTCATTTCCTTGATAACGTTCGGGCACCCACCGACATACATAAAGTCCAGATTTCCACTTAGTGGCTTTTTAAGTTCTCAACTCACGAGGCGCCTAGATCTTTTGACATTCTGAGGCGACACCGAGTACAAAACTTACTTTGGTATCTCTGGTTGAACGCATTACATAATGATGTTACCACAGATCAACTCTTCTTAGATCAAATGGGCATTAAATTTGGTTAAAACCAAATGATATTTTCTGGCGTTAACCGTATGCTACCCTCTTAATGTTTGTCTGTTTTTAGCGGATAGCCATAAACAGCTTTTAGCATTGGACTATCGATGTGAAGTCAGATACACAAACTACAGGGCTGTATAATATTGACAAGAAACTGTAAGATCGAAAAAGTAGTAAGAAAAAAAACCTTGTTGTGTTTGATATTACTTGTCTGTTGTTCAAATATTGAGCATGTAATCAATCAAGGTTGTTTCTGAGGGGTTGGGTTTTTTCCTGGCCATCACGAATTTTTTTTACTTTAGACTAAGGGTCATGAAACGGAGTCCGGGCAACTCCCTAGGGGTGGATGAGGTGGTTTAGAGGGTCGATGATAGTCAAGGGGTCGAATAGAGTTCGGTGTTCGAGTAATTGTTACTTCGTGTATATGTATGTTGTAGTTTTATGACTGCAGGGTGAATCTGTTCTATTAAGTAGGCAATGGCCTCTGGGAGTTTTTCACTTAAACTTGACCATAGTCTCGTCAACTGACAGAACAATACCAAACTTAACCAATTATCTCTGTTAAAATCTGTCTTTAGTATTTTCTTCATTAGATTCTTTAATATATTAACTACTAGCAGGAGAGCCCGACGTTGCCCGGGGATGTAACAGTAAGAGATTGATCAAGTATCGACCATCATAAAGACTGAAAAATAAAATTGGCAAAGATTATTGTTTAAGGTTGACGGACACGCATGACTTAATTAGTTTTATTTTTTTTTTTTTTTACGAACTCAAACAAAAACATTGTTTTCAATCGTTATGAGTCTGTCGATTGAATAGAATTTTATTATAAACAATTGTCTTGAAAATGGAATTTTTAAAGCATTCTGAATGTAAAAATAAAGAAAAAAGTGTGCATGACAATAAGAAACACTACCTGCCAAAAAAAAGTGAAGTTTTGTTGAAATCTGTAGGAAACCCGATCCCATATATAAACGAACACACACACACAACCTGGGTTTGATTTCGTGCAAAAACAATTGTGTTTTTCCATTTTTTGGTGCTGTCAGAACCACCACAAGGTAATTTTACATAGTCCTGTGAACTTTTGTTGAAATCGGTTGAAAAATGTAGGAAATCCGGTCCAATATATAAACGTACACACACACACACAGACACACACAAACAAAATCTGCGTTTTATAATAAGTAATATTACATGTTATTTTTGTATCCAAAGCATTTTTGTGTTGTATATTGACTGTCTGCTAGCATATTTAACCGCTATTCTAATAATATCTTTTAAAGAAGTGTGAAACCCATCAAGAAAAAGACTCCGTTATTGCTCGATTTTTGTATGTCGCACATGTCCTTTCAGGCATTGGATATTAGAAGCTGTTATGGATTTCTGTTCAATAGAATCGGCTGCATTTAGGCTTCGTCTACTTAATATATTATTGGCTTGATTAATTGGGGTTATTTAATATATTTTCTTAAACCTGATGATTCTGGTGGGGGGGGATTTTGAACCTGCTTTGATGTTATGGCGTGAAGCATTTTTGTGTTCTATATTGGCTGCTTGGTAGCATTCTTAACCACTATTCTAATAATATCATTTCTTTGGATACAATACTTTATTATTTGCATATTAGAAGCGGTTATGAATTTCTGTTCAATAAAATCAGCTGCATTTAGGCTTCGTGTACTTAATATATTATTGGCTTGATTAATTGGGGTTATTTTTGTATCCAAAGCATGTTTGCGTTGTATATCGGCTGCCTGGTAGCATATTTAACCACTACTCTAATAGGATCTTTTAAAGAAGTGTCAATCCCATGAAGAAAAAGACTCCGTTCTTATATTGCTATGGAGCACATGTTCTTTTTTTAGATATCTCCAAGCATACCCATCTTTGTGGCGTTTATAGAGCACACATTTCACAGCTTCTTTGCATTTGAGACAATTCACTTCCGCTTTTAAACACCTTCTTTGCATACAATACCTTATTAACTGGATATTATACCATTTAGGAATCAGCTGTGTCTGTGAGCAAATTAAAATTATTCCAAGTCGGAGCCACAATCCTGAAATTTTTATTTTTATATCCAAAGCATTTTTGTGTTCTATATTGACTGCTTGGTAGCATTATTAACCACTATTCTAATAGCATCATTTCTTTGGATACAATACTTTATTATTTGTATATTAGAAGCGGTTATGGATTTCTGTTCAATAGAATCGGCTGCATTTAGGCTTCGTGTACTTAATATATTATTGGCTTGATTAATTGGGGTCATTTAATATATTTTCTTAAACCTGATGATTCTGAGGGGAAATTTTGAACCTGATCCAAATTTCTTAACTTTTCATACATTTTAGTTAACATTTTAATTGCCAACATCAGTGCAAGTTTGACTCATCAACAAAACAAAAAAAAAAAAAAAAAGTAAATTAATAAATAAATAAAATAAAATAATAAATATATTGGTATATTTTTGTATGGAGCACATGTTCTTTTCAGACAAGTATAGCAATATTTGTGGCTTTTATAAGGTACACATTTCAGAGCTATTGTGCATTTGAGACATTTCGCTCTTGGTTTTAACCATCTTTGCATACATTACCTTATTAATTAGATATATCATTTTTGGAATCAGGCCAACTCTGCGAGCAAATTAAAATCATTCCTGGTCGGATCCAGACCCGCAATCCTGAATTTTTGGATTCTCAAGTTTTCATTACTGCAATTGTTTTCCGAGATTTTTTGTGACGAAGTTTTTTTGTACGATAACACTTTAAATATGGGAATAATCGAAATTAATTGCGAAAGTCACCCATAAAATGTTTGCACGTAAAGAAAGCACCCAAGTACATCAAACTGTCTTTAAATTAAGTGGATGCAGAAGAATTATCGTTAAACTTTTAAAAGGTAAGTTTAAATATTAATGCAAAACTTAAATGCAGTGATCAATTTTGAGATCAGTAGTTTATTGTTGTCTGTCAAATATGGAGAAATCTCCGTGAACAGAGGAGCAGATTGCAATCAAGAGAGCTAAGATGGCAACGAGGAAAAGAAAATCCCGTCCAAATGAAAACCCAGATCAAATGGCAGACAGGAGAGCTTCCAATGCTGAGAATATGCAAAGACTTAGAGACTCTCAAACTCCTGAACAAGTTGAAGACCCAATCAAGAGGAAACTGCAGGAGCCAGCTTAAATAAAGTGGCGACAGAAGAATTATTGTTGAACTTTTAAAAGCTAAGCTTAAATATTAATGCAATACTTAAATGCAGCGATCAGTCTTGAGTTCTTTTGTAGTTTATTGTAGCCTATTGCATCCAGCAGCAACATGCCTTGCAAGAAAAAGTCTACAGCAACAGTGGACCAAATTGCAATAAAAAAGAGCAAGGATGCAATGAGGAAAAGAAGGTCTTGTGTAAATGAAAACCCAGATCAAACAGCAGATAGGAGAGCTTCTAATGCTGAGAATATGCAAAGACTTAGAGACTCCGAAACTCCTGAACAATCCGGAGGCCCAATCAAGAGCCTTCCGCAGCAGCTAGCTTAAATGCCGCCTGATCGGGTGTCTTTTAATATATATATATATATATATATATATATATATATATATATATATATATATTAGGTTGGTGCAAAAATAATGACGTAATAATGTCGTTTTTTGACGTAACGTATATATATATATATATATATATATATATATATATATATATATATATATATATATATATATATATATATATATATATATATATATATATATATATATATATAAATACTTTCTGACACGGGGACAAAGAATATATGACGCCTGTTAATGAATTCAATTTATCTAAATCCCTATTAGCCGATAACATCTACGAAATAATGTATCGATAAGAATGTTTGAAGAAAGCCGGATCAAACGTTCTATTAAGAGAGTGCGTGTGTTCGAACCATTCCGGAAACGAAGATTTTTTTTTTCAATATTAAGATTTCCCGCAGGCCGATCGATGTCATATACACTGTTTAAAAATAAGTAAATACGGGGCGTCTATTACAAATACGGGTATCCACTAAAATAATGTTTAACGAAAATGTTGGATTAAAAAGAAATCCGTTAAGTTTTATATATATATAATGGACAAAGTCCGACAATTATTTTAAGACATTTTTTTAATGTTTATACGAGAAAATTTAATAGAAAATATGCGTCCTCCGACAGGAATTGAACCTGTATCCTATACAGAGCCGTCATATAAGCTGGTGAGTTTTTAGAACAAGCTGAACGTCCAATCAAGAGCCTAAATGCTAGTTTTAAACTTTTCTGATTATTTATGTTATCATTCTGTCGTATATAAAGAAGGTATGAACACAAAAATGTCTTAAAATAATTTTCAGACTTTGTCTATTTCATAATGTGTGACATCATTTGTTTACATTTGGACACGCATCGAGCAGATATGAATGTACGTGAGAGAATGATGGGAAATTGTAGTTTAAAACAGTAAAAGGGGCCTCGCTTACCGTGACGCTCCTCTGTTGTTCGATCGGTTAAGCGCACGGCAGGTTATATGACGGTTCCGTATCGGATGCAGGTTCGATTCCTGTCGGAGGAGTCATGATTTCTATGGAAATTTCTCGGACATTCGGGCCGGTAAATGTTGTTAATACTGTTTATTATAAACAGCGCATTTATTTAAATATTTGTATCAATAAAAACAAACGTATAAAAATGTCTTAAACTAATTGTCGGTCCATTTTATATATAATAAAAAAAGTTTTAAGGTATGCTATATCTATGTGTTTAAGTTCTCAATATTAGGGTAATAGCGTATGTAAATATAAAAGTGGATTTTGAATGATTGTTTCTGTTTTATGCTTAGTAAATATATATTTTATTTAATAATATATATAATCTTCTAAAAGGTTGAAATTTATTTTTTTCTTTTTAATTCAAATTATTCTAATTAATATTTAAAACAATGAAAATAATACATGTAAAAATTCATCGAAAAATTTCTTTCTTAAAACAATAGAATTCTTAATATATCTTATTTATAAAAGCCATTAAAAGCTTAAAAGTAAATGAGGTTTCTGTTTGATAAAAACAATTTGATGTTCTAATTCTCCGAGGACCCCTGCTTATAACTAATATAAATACGAAGAGGCTGGAGTTTGCAAAACAATGTTTTGTTTTTTTTTGATGCAAATAAGAAGCCAAATTTCCCATACTAATCTTTGACCCGTCCGCTGACGTAAGAAAAGACAGAATTTCGAACGTGCGAGAAAGTAATGAACAATTTAATAAAATAACCCAAAAATACTTTAGCCTTTCCTTTTAATAATAATGTAAACGATAAAACTTTCATGTTTACTTACATACACACACACACACACACACACGCACGCACGCACGCACACACACACACACACAAATATATATATATATATATATATATATATATATATATAGTCATTGTTGATTTCGGTTTAAGCTATATATTCTGTTCCATTTTCATCATTTTGACCAGTTGTACCCTAATGATCCGTTTAGGTGAAACCTAGGTAGGTTTACCTGGCCCTTTATGCTTATATATATATATATATATATATATATATATATATATATATATATATATATATATATATATATATATATATGGACGCGTGCCCGAGTGGTTAGAACGCTCGCTTTCTGACCATGAGATCCGGGTGCGATTTGTCAGGAGACTCGGGGCGATCCCAGCGTGTGGTACCATTAGCAAGTGCCTGAAAACCACGGTTGACCCAGGCCTTGTGAGGCGAAATTGAGTAGACGGACCGTCCATAGCTGTGCTAGCACTGAGTCACAAGTCATCCTGGGTCTTGTTGAAATTGTTGATCCTGCTAGATAACTCGCACGAAAACTGTAACTAAGGTCTGCTCAGCATAGTTGCAGTATAAACCACGGGTTGGGCCTGTGGGTGTTGAGCAAACACAAATGTACCTGAGCGACCGTCTGCAATACCCTAATAAATGGCTATCCTCGAATACGAATGGCCATCTATAATAGCTATATTAAATATATATATATATATATATATATATATATATATATATATTAAGACATTTTTATATTTATACATTCTTTTTATCGATGAAAATATTTAAGTAAATGTTCTGTTTATAATAAACAGTATTAAACAACATTTACCGGCCTGAATGTCAGAGAAATAAAATATTCGTCCTCTGACAGGAATCGAACCTGTATCGTATACGGAACCGTCATATAGCCCAACGTGCCTTTAACTGATTCAGGCCGAGAAATGTTGTTTAATACAGTTTATTATAAACAAAGCATTTACTTAAATATTTGTATCTATAAAAAGAATGTATAAACATAAAAATGTCGTAAAGTAATTGTTGAACATAATGTGTGTGTGTATGTCCGTGTGCGTGTGCGTGTGTGCATGTTACAGTTTTGAACTGTAAGGCTTTATTTCTAAATGTCTTCTCATCTAAATTTTGGCTCGGCCACAAGACTTGATATTCGGCCTAATGTCGCCAAATAACATAGCGGACGGCGCATGCGCAGCCGGGTATTAGAAACGATGACTAATACAATCCATGGATGTCAGCCAGCCGGTCAAGCCGGTTAATTATTCATAAGTCATGAGCAAAATCTGTTCCTGTGCCAAGATGGCCGCCGGGTGAGCCAGTCGAGCAGTTGTTGGACGCTGCAAGAAACACAGGATTATTATTCTGCTCCGATATCTAAAGATGGATCAACAGATTCAGCATTTAGCCTCAATAGGGTGTGGCATAACATGAAAAAGTCAGCATCTGAGGTTTGCAAACAATAAATTGTGTGCAAAAGCAAAATATTCTTTTTTGTTTAGAGTTGGAAGGAAGTTTAAGATAGATTCAAGAGTATCCACTATCTAATGAAAATGCCGGATTAAACCCAAGCCCGAATAATAATAATAATAATAATAGTAATAATAATAATATTGCCGGATTAAACCAATGCCTGTAGAAATAATAATAATAATAATAATAATAATAATGATAATAATAATAATAATAATAATAATAATAATAATAATAATTAAAAATAATAGAAAAAATGTTCTCAAACCTTATGAAGGGCTTTATCTATGTAAAATATGTGTTGTTTTTTCTTTTAATTGGTCAGTGGAAAATCTCATGATGCCATTTCTAACCTTATGTCTCTGGTTGGGATCCGGAAAAAATTATGTACAGACCAGAAATCAAACAATAACAATAATAATAACAATAATAATGAGGAGGATAGCGGCTGGGATTGAGGAATCGGAGAGCCGAGTTCGAATTCCAGTCGAATCTATTACATTCACTTACGTGCTAATACCCATAGGAAAGGTATGAATCCGCTTCTACTCCCCCCCCCCCAGCTAATGGGTAAATATCAGGACAGACTGGATTCTACAGCCTTTGAGATGGACAGCTCTGAATTCAAAATTGGTGCTACTGACTTAAAATCCGGCTTGTGACAGAAACCGCAACGATATTTTGCGGCCCTGGCCTCAGGTTTTGAAACTAGAGTCGTCCCTCTTCTAGACCTGTTGCCACCCAAGGCTATAGGACCCAGTCTGGCTTTGCTATTTATAGCTGGTTGGGTGGGGGGAAGTGAAGGATTCCTATATTTGCCAAGGATATTTGCACCTAAGTAACGAGTACGACTTGAATTCGAAATCGGCTTCCCGATTCTTAAGTCCAAAATATCCATTACGCTACACACACACACACACATATATATATATATATATATATATATATATATATATATATATATATATAAAGTCATGAATCATTCATACAAAAAACAAATATAGAATGATTCATGAATTTATAAATTATAATTGCACCTTTTAATTGAAATATATATATATATATATATATATATATATATATATATATATATATATATATATATGTATGTATGTATGTGTGTTTGTGTGTGTGTGTTGAATCGTATAAGGATTGACGGTTTCTTGTCATTGTATAATGTTGTCTAATGCTGACAGATCACATAGAACCGTGCAAGCTCAACCTGATTATAAACGATAATTAAGCTATCATCGTTTATATAATTTAATATTCTTGCTTTTGTTTCTGGATTTGCATATTTCGTTTTAACTTTTTTTAAGGAAAGATTCGTTTTGCTTAGATTTGTCCATGTATTTGATTTTTATAGAAAATGTTAATGTTATTGTTTTTATGTGTATATATTGTGTTGCTATTGATTACCTTAGAAAGAAATCGTCTAATATGGTGATCTATGAAATGGTTTGAAAAAAAAAAAACGTTATTAACTAGCGTGTGTTTCACGCTGTTAATATATATATAGATATTTTAAGACATTTATGTTTATACGTTCTTTTTCATAGATACATATATTTAAGTAAATGCTCTGTTTATAATAAACAGTATTAAACAGTTATTTACCGGCCTGAATGTCCAAGAAATTGATATAGAAAATATGCGTCCTCTGACAGAAATCGAACCTGCATCTTGTAGGGAACCGTCATAAAGCCTGATGTGCCTTTTAACCGATTCGGCCCTAGAGAAGCGTTTCGATTGATTTTACTGTCTTTAAACTACAATCTTTCATGAATCTCTCACGTACATTCATATCTGCTCGATGCGTATCCAAATGTAAACAAATGACATCACACATTATGAAATGGACAAAGCCCGACAATTATTTGAAGACATTTTTATGTTTATACATTCTTTTTATAGATACAAATATTTAAGCAAATGCTCTGTTTATAATAAACAGTATTAACGACATTTACCGGTTTGAATGTCCGAGAAATGTTCATAGAAAATATTCGTCCTCCGACAGGAATCGAACCTATATCCTATACGGAACCATCATATAGCCTGACACGCCTTAACCGATTAGATTCCTAAAATTTCGCTTGAAAATGAAACGGGACTAAACACCTCAATTCAACCTAATTTTAATAATTATCTGGATGGTTTCGGCTCTCGTTTTTGAAACATGAGAACTCTTATGTAGTGAAGGAATCATATTTTTAAACAAAAAAATATTATAATAAAGCTCTACTTCTGTATGGAGCACTGTCTTCTTAAAAATAAAAACAAAAATACTAAGAAACCCCGGATTATGCACCCAACGTGTTCTTTTCTATTTTCTGCATACCTGCGCACTTATACTTATATATATATATATATATATATATATATATATATATATATATATATATAAATATATATATATATATATATATATATATATATATATTATAAAACTCTGTGTCTGTGTGTGCTGAATCTTATGCTGACAGACCACATAGAACCGTGCAAGCCCAACCTGATAATAAATAATCGTGAATCTTTCATCGGGTGCATATAGATCACATCTTTATGCATATATATATATATATATATATATATATATATATATATATATATATATATATGCTCCCTTCCGTAGGTTGAGCCCTGTGAAAGAAAGGGAATTTGATAGATGATACTACTGATTAATACTAAGCTCTTCACTATGAATTGAGCACTCTGATAGTCTTATGTGTTAAAAATGCCCTTTCTTTCCAGCGTTCTCTAGAGGTGAAAGGCTACGAGTGATGTTAAACTGGTTGGGTTTTATAAATACTTGGATATTTTCATAATATAAACTCTGCAAACTGGTTTATGAAAATACTTTAAAAGCGAAAATAAATTTAGTACTCAATATGTTTTCTAGATTAGACTAAAATTTGATATTTACCTCTGGAAAGCTTTTTTTTATTAATTTACGTATCACAGGAAGTTAAATGTTTCAGAAGTATAAACATATAATATATATTTCTTAATGTTTTATATTAATTTTGGGAAGAGAAAGGATTTTTAATCATTTTCCTTGATCTGACCTTTCATTTTTTAGCAGATGACACATAAAAAATTGTCTGCTTTTTCAAAGATTTGATGTGCATCTGAAACAACTTTGCTGATTTGTCAATAAATGCTATTAAGGAAATTTGATGTACAACTCATCCTATTTTTGCACAGAATTGAGATCTTAGTTATAGAACTAAACTCGATTGGATTTTTTCAAAAAAGTTTTAACTGGGTTATATATATATATATATATATATATATATATATATATATATATATATATTTAAAAGAAAAACAGACCACTTTAAGGTATCATTATAATCATTTATTTCACCAGAGCCCTTTTAAAGGACGCCGGATCATCAGATAGCACTTCCAAAAATGAAATTAAACGAAAAATGAAATTAAAATTGATGGGTAGTGTAAGTTTTTGTAATTTAACAGAGAGTGTAAAAGGGATAGTTAAAGAGACATGGTAGAGTTTAGGGAGGGATTAATTTCATATCTCTCTCAGGCATACTTAGTATTGGGGGAGGAGGAGTGACCAGACCTTGGCCTATTTAGACGGTTAACTTAACGGAAGTGATATATTGAAATGGGAGGAGAGAAAGGAGAAAAGAAATAGGAAAAAGAAAGAAGAAGGAGAGGGAAGTAAAGAGAAAGAGGCTGTAATTGGGTTTTAGCAATTTATGTAAAGAATAGATTTTAATGCTTGATAATAATTTAGATGTCTAAAAAGCCCGGATAAATTAATTTGATGTTTGCTATCAATTTAAATATTTATTTTTTTTAAAACAAATAGTTTAGGGATTTAATATAAGATAAATACTGTATTTATTAACACATTTATAGAAAACATATTAAAATAATATTTTAAGTTATAACAGTTCGTTTACCCAACCAATAGTACTTTTTTAATATTGTAAAAACTAGTCACGGTAACATCTTTAAATCTAATTTATGGATGCAATTTGTAATTATTTTTATATGGGTAATCTTTCTTACTTTAAGTTTAGGTTTAATTAATTCATATATATATATATATATATATATATATATATATATATATATATATATATAAATGGGTATACTATATTTATGATGATCAATATGAGGAATAGAGCGTATGTATATATAAATACAACAGTGGACACTGGGGTCAACACCGAGCGGCGATAGTCTGTTTCAAGCTTAAACGCAAACTTCAGGCCCCTGTTTGATCGCTCGACTCTTTATATATAAAAAACGCAAAATCGCACACACAAAACACACAAACACATACACACACATTTCTTTCTTTCGTTTTTGGGATCTGATAAAACCTGATAGGCACATCAAGTGATCAAATCTAGTTTCAATTAAACGGTTTTCCTTTTCTCAAAGTTCTTCAAAACTTTTTAGGGATTCTATATCCTATTTTAAACCCATTGTCGACACAGAAAACACATAAGAAGACCTAGAAACATATAAATCTTTTACTTTCAATGTATTCGGAAGGATTGGATGAGGATTTGCACTGGATTCAATTCAGGAAAGGCTATGTGAATCTCTTGGAGCCATTCTTAAAATTAGATGAGGATTTGCCTTTAACTCGATACAAAAACAGCGGGGAAAATATATTAAAAACTTAGAACATCAAGTAAGAATACTAAAGAAAAGATACAGAATAATTATCAATGGCTTTTTTTTTAAAGACAATCATTTTCTTTCTTCTTTAATCACGGGAAACACCAGCTTAAATGTTGAAAAGTATTTTTTATATTTGAATAGGCTTTCACCAGATATGAATGTACGTGAGAGATTTATGGAAGATTGAAGTTTAAAAGCTGTAAATTCGACCTTGGTAATCGAACGATCCTCTGTGGCTCGATCAGCTAAGAACACGTCAAGCTAAATGGCGGTTCTGTATATAGGATACGGGTTCGATTCCTGTCGGAGGACGAAGATTTTCTATAAAGATTTCTCAGACATTCAGGCCGGTAAATGTTGTTAATACTGTTTATTATAAAACAGAGCATTTACTTAAATATTAGTATCTATAAAAAGAATGTATAAACATGTCTTTAAATAATTTTCAGCCTTTGTCTATTTCATAATGTGTGTGTGTATATATATATATATATATATATATATATATATATATATATATATATATATATATATATATATATATATATATAAAAAAATGAATAAACTTGCTGGTATGTAAACTCTGTGTATGGACAATAAATATCATTGACCAAGTTAAATAAGATCCGAGAACTACATAATATTACTTAACTTTGATTTAAAGCGAATTATCGGCGTGTTTCTTTTTAAGCCGGTATATACTCGATAAAAATGAAATCGATACACGTGCAAAATTACGAACTGCGCTATCACAAAAGGGAAATTAGATGTCAACATTAGACAGAAAGCAAAATGGTGGTGATATTACTCCGGGCAAAAATGGGTGTCCTTTTATTTCTCTTGAGAAAAAAATAAGAAAGACTACTTTACCCTCTGTTGAAACGGGATAGAATGAAACACACTCACCTGAAATAAGAAAAAAAAATATTAGTAAATTAAATTTGTTGGTATTTAAGTGATAGCAGTTTAAAATGGCTGTAAAGAAAACCGTGAAAAAAGGTTATAATAAAAAGAAAGAAAGAAAAAAAATTGGTGATGAGAAAGGGAAATAGAGGTGCACAGAAAAAGTGATAGATAGATAGATAGATAGATAGATAGATAATGAACTGACTGGAACAGATAGATAGATAGATAGATAGATAGATAGATAGATAGATAGATAGATAGATAGATAATGAAAAGGACTGAGATAGATAGATAGATAGATAGATAGATAGATAATGAACTGACTGGAACAGATAGATAGATAGATAGATAGATAGATAGATAGATAGATAGATAGATAGATAGATAGATAATGAACTGACCGGAACAGATAGATAGATAGATAGATAGATAGATAGATAGATAGATAGATAGATAGATAGATAGATAGATAGATAATGAAAAGGACTGAGATAGATAGATAGATAGATAGATAGATAGATAATGAACTGACTGGAACAGATAGATAGATAGATAGATAGATAGATAGATAGATAATGAACTGACTGGAACAGATAGATAGATAGATAGATAGATAGATAGATAGATAGATAGATAGATAGATAGATAGATAGATAATGAACTGACCGGAACAGATAGATAGATAGATAGATAGATAGATAGATAGATAGATAGATAGATAATGAAAAGGACTGAGATAGATAGATAGATAGATAGATAGATAGATAGATAGATAATGAACTGACTGGAACAGATAGATAGATAGATAGATAGATAGATAGATAGATAGATAGATAATGAACTGACTGGAACAGATAGATAGATAGATAGATAGATAGATAGATAGATAGATAGATAGATAGATAGATAGATAATGAACTGACTGGAACAGATAGATAGATAGATAGATAGATAGATAGATAGATAGATAGATAGATAGATAGATAGATAGATAGATAGATAGATAATGAAAAGGACTGAGATAGATAGATAGATAGATAGATAGATAATGAACTGACTGGAACAGATAGATAGATAGATAGATAGATAGATAGATAGATAGATAGATAATGAACTGACCGGAACAGATAGATAGATAGATAGATAGATAGATAGATAGATAGATAGATAGATAGATAGATAGATAGATAGATAGATAATGAAAAGGACTGAGATAGATAGATAGATAGATAGATAGATAGATAATGAACTGACTGGAACAGATAGATAGATAGATAGATAGATAGATAGATAGATAGATAGATAGATAGATAATGAACTGACTGGAACAGATAGATAGATAGATAGATAGATAGATAGATAGATAGATAGATAGATAGATAGATAGATAGATAGATAGATAATGAACTGACCGGAACAGATAGATAGATAGATAGATAGATAGATAGATAGATAGATAGATAGATAGATAGATAGATAATGAAAAGGACTGAGATAGATAGATAGATAGATAGATAGATAGATAGATAGATAATGAACTGACTGGAACAGATAGATAGATAGATAGATAGATAGATAGATAGATAGATAGATAGATAATGAACTGACTGGAACAGATAGATAGATAGATAGATAGATAGATAGATAGATAGATAGATAGATAGATAGATAGATAGATAGATAGATAATGAACTGACTGGAACAGATAGATAGATAGATAGATAGATAGATAGATAGATAGATAGATAGATAGATAATGAACTGACTGGGATAGATAGATAGATAGATAGATAGATAGATAGATAGATAGATAGATAGATACTGAGCAGACTGAAATAGAGAGAGAGAGAGAGAGAGAGAGAGAGTGATAGATAATGTACAGACTGAAATAGATAGATAATGAGCAGACTGAAATAGATAGATAGATAGATAGATAGATAGATAGAAAATTAGCAGACCAAAATAGATAGATAGATAATGAACAGGTTGAAATAGATAGATAGATAATGAGCAGACTGAAATAGAGAGAGAGAGAGAGAGAGAGATAATGTACAGACTGAAATAGATAGATAGATAGATAGATAACGAGCAGACCGAAATAGATAGATAATGAGCAGACTGAAATAGAGAGAGAGTGATAGATAATGTACAGAGTGAAATAGATAGATAGATAGATAATGAGCAGATTGAAATAGACAGAGATAGTAATAGATAGATAGATAGATAGATAGATAGATAGATAGATAGATAGATAGATAGATAATGAGCAAACCGGAATAGATAGATAGATAGATAGATAGATAGATAGATAGATAGAGCGAGAGAGTGTGAGAGAGAGATAAGGGGAGAGAAACGGTATAAAAAAGAGAAAGGAGGAGGGAAAAACTGAAAAGGGCGCAAGAAAAATGTATCAAATCAAATCAAAAGACCGTATAAAAATGAGGGATAAAATCAATGTATTATAAATTGAAAGAGAAAATAGTCAAAATAAGAGAAAAATAAAGAATGAAAGTAAAAATGGAAGAAAAGAGAAAAAAATGCATGCAAATCGAAGAATAAAAAAAGGTACAAATTAAAGATTTATCCGAAAAAGTAAAAAAAAAAAAAAATCATGAAGAAAAGAAAAAGAAAAAATCAGAAAAAAAGAAAATGAAAAATACAAGAAACAAAGTCAATAATTAAGAAAGAAATTAAAATAAAAAAGAATGAAAGAAAATGCGACACTTTCGAAGGAATTAAAATGAATGAAAAATAAAAAGCAAACGAGAAAGAACAATAAATTGAAGAATAAGAACGAGAGCAAGAAGGAAAAAGAATGAAAACATATCTGGAAAAGAGAAAGTAAAAATGAAGATTAAAAAAAGAAGAATTATTTCTTTTTCTTTTCTTTATTATTCATTCTTTCTAAAAAAAAAAAAAAAAAAAAAAACGAAAAAGAAAGCGTAGTTACTGATTGAAAATAAGGTTAAAGTAACCCAAAGAATGACAGCTTACAAGTAAGTACGAATAAATGAAAATAAATTTAAAAATAAAAGAGAAACAAAAAGACTGCAAGAAGAAAAGTCAACACCAACAAAAATAAAAAGAAATAGCGTAAAAGAAATTAAAATATCTATTTCCGGAGACGTCAAAAATAAAGACATAAAAAGCAGAAAAAAAGAAAAAAGAAAAGAAAGCAAAACAAACAAAAAAGAAAGAAGTTTCAACCTGAGAAAATGTGACAAAAAAAGAAAAGAAAAACAATAAGGTTTTTGGGATAATATTGACCAAGAATGATAAAGATAAAAAAAAAAATGTAGGCATTTATAATAGAAAGAAAATAAAAAGGAAAGAAAATAGAATTTAATGAAGTCCACGACGAAAGTAAAAGTGAAAGTGAAAGTAGGCAGAAACCAGACCGGAAACAAATCAATTGTCATTTAATAAGATTCTCAGCCCACGTGTTCTTTTTTACCGCCACTAGCGTTGTTGGTGCATTGATCTACTGACGGATTTTGTAATTATCTATTTTTCTAATTCCAGTTTATTTTCATCGCCGTCGCTTGGCAACCCTGCCAGCCAAACGGGTGACTTAAGTACCCTCTCTTGTACTTATATACAAAAATAAAAATAAAAATCTTGTATTGTTTTCAAGAGACCAGCCTGTGGTAAAATTAGCTTGGTCGCTTTTTTTTTTCTTTTCAACAGAGCAAATTATTTCACAGAAACTTTCAAACTTTTATCTATATTATTATTCAAAGGTTGCTGAGCGTGGTGTCGTTTCCAGGCGTTAAGATAAAAAAATAAGAGTGAATGTGTGTGTGTGTGTGTGTGTGTGTGTGAAAGAGAGAGAGAGAAAGAGAG
>OZ010611.1:60366291-60373791 GCA_963932145.1 Acanthosepion lycidas
ATTACCAAAAATACATTTTTAAAGCTGAATTATCAGCAATCTATTTTATTTGTACCTGAAGTCATAAAATTGTGTTCAAAATATTTAGATTTCGGCATTAAATAACTCATAAAAGTGTTGATATGCTGCTAAACAAAATGAACCAAAAATCTAAAAATATTTCCTGGCTTTAAATAACCTACAAATGTTGATAAACCATAGAAAACGAGTCAATCAATTGTATGGAATTATTTAAACATTTGAAAAACCGGTAAGCTGGTTGAATTAATTTTTAATATTATTAATATAAATTTTAATTATTTTGAATTATCATTAATAAAAAAAATTACACAATGATTTAATTCTACCGAATTTGAATTCATTTCGCTTAAGATAATGTAAAAAGAATGAATAACTTTTTCTTATTTAATTAAAGAAAACAATATTTAAATAATTATTTAAATAATTGAAAATAATTTTTGAATTGTTTTTCATTATTAATTTTTAAAAAAATCACCTAATTATACCTAAATACACCCGATATTAATTTAATTTTAATCGGTTTTAATTGAAAAAATATAAATAAAGTTAATATTAATAAAAAAAATCAATGTTATTTACAGACGTAAATATGTTCCATTGTTGGATTAATTTTTTATTATTACTGAAAAGATACTTTTCGCTCTCTATAGGATGGGCATTCGGTTAATAGTTTAATTATAAAACACTATTTTATTACAAATTTCCATGTTGCATAGTCAATTCATTTCTTAATGTGACTGAAAATAGAATTTTAAGACCACAGTCGTTGTTTTTTAGTTGGCTTGTGACGCTCCGTTACTTTCCATGACTGTCTTCAACCCATGACAACAGCGTCAATCTGTCTATGTTTCTCAATGAAAATCAAATCAATATTTATTATTCCAGGAAGAATTTTTGTAGCATTAAATAGCGCAACGCATATGGTCTGTATTGGCTACTTCTATTGTTCTCTCTAGGGAAATATTGCTGACACTTGTTAGTGACAGAGAGGTAGATGTGAGAGAGAACGAGCTCCAAGTCCTAACACGTTTTTTTTTTTTTTTTTAAATATAGGGAAATTCTCACTGAAAGATTTTGAACGATTTTTTACAAGGAAATCTCACGTCCTTGCTAACTGCTGATTCGTCAATTCACGGGCTAATGAAAGGCATCGCAACATCCTTTTTTCTTTTTTTCTTTTCTGTGAGATTTGTGAATGTCATCTACCCCAAACAAATATATCGTATTTCAGAAAAATAATATTACAAACCACCTGCGTCCCTGTTTTTTTAGTTGTGGGGGAAAATTCCGTTAAAAAACAAAGAAAATAATACTAAAGTGTTACGCAATATCAGTTTTGCTACATGGCAGTGAATGCTAGACAATTTCCTTACAGATGAAGAAGAGACTTGAATCAACAGAAACGTGTTCTACGGAAAGATGGTGAAAATACCATGAGAAAAACGAATTTTTAGAGGAAATGGAAAGAAAAAAGATACTTATATTAGTATTAGGAAGAGACAGTTTAAGTTTCCAGGGCATATAATGAGAAAAGGAGGCTTAGAAAATTTGATATTCACAGGGCAGGTTGAAGGAAAGAGGAACAGAGAAAGCAACACATAGCCTGCCTAGCGAGCTTGAGTCAATGGATGGCAAAACAAAGTTTAGGACGAATCAATGGACAATATTTATTAGGAGCTACAAACAACAGGAAATTGTGGAGATCTTTGATCGCCTACGTCTTGAATGGACTCAGCCCATACAAGAAGAATAAGACAAACTTTTTTTTTCATTCTAATCCTTAACCATAACTTGTTTTTCTCTACTAAGACAATACTACAGAAAGTGTAATGTTTCTATACAGGAACGGAGTGACAAAAAAACAAAAAGAAAACAGAAAAGATTTCACCATTATTTAGTAAACACTGTGGCCGAGCGGTTAGAACGTTCAATTTCTGACTATGCGGCCCGGGTTCGAATTTCACCATAGACGATTTGTCAGAAAGATGACTTTTTGATGGTATCCCAGTGTGGGTCACCTTTTGGAATGTGCCTGAAAACAGGTTAACGCAACTCTTTGGAGAGTCTTCGATAGTTGCGCTAGCTCGAAGCCACAAGTCATCGTGACCGAGGGTTTGAGCGTGCTAGCCTTGTTCAGACTGTGTAAGATGCTAGATTACGCGCTCTCTTCCAGAAACTGCAACTAAGTGGATCTTAGTTGCAGTATAAACAACAGATGGGCTCTGTGGGTATCGAGCAAACACAATTGTGCCGGAGCAGGCGTTTGCAAAGGGGATTAGCTAACCGCCCTAGTAGATGGACCATTTCAGCCAACATATTAATTAATGGAGCGGTTACTATACAAACACGGACATAGTTTTAGCATGTGTCTTGAAAATGGCGAACTTTCATGATGTGTTCAACCATGAATGAGACATGACTAATTGAACATTTTAACAAAAAGAGACTCTCTCCCCAGGAGAGAAGGTTGGAGGAAAAATGACTTTGAAATATGACGAAGGCAAAGAAATGAACAAACATAGGAATACCATTCTTTGCCAGAAGTGAAGAAGAGAAAAAGAAGAAGAAAAAATAAAAGTGTCAAGTCTCATTTTCCATTTTCTTCGTTTATTCAGAATCAGTTTTGGGCTGATTGCTATTAAGTTGGCAAAAGAAAGCACACTGAAAATAATACGGCCGGAGGGTATATATTAAAAGGTTTTTAAAAAGGCAAGCATGTGTACGTATGTGTATGTGTGTCTGTATATATATATATATATATATATATATATATATATATATATATATATATATATATATATATATATATTAGGTTGTTGCAGAAATAATGTCGTGTTTCTTTTGAAGTTGAACGTCAAAAAACGACATTATTTTTGCACCAACCTAATATATATTCCGATAACAATGTGTTTATCTATCTATCTAGCCTATTTTTCTCCTTTCTCTCACTCCACATTCTCCTATCAATCTATCCCCAGGTTCTCCCTTCATCTGTTCCAATCTATATGTGTAATTCTGTTCTTTATCTATCTATCTATCTATCTATCTATCTATCTATCTTGCCCCACTTTATCCTTTTTTATCTATCTATCTATCTATCTATCTATCTATCTTGGAAGCTAAAACACTGAAACTGACCTTGAGGAATGTTAAAAATATTTGTGACTAAGCAAGAAAATAACAACTGTTTTTTTTTCCCGACTGATTAATGAAATAAACACCGAATACGCCAGTGAATAAGTCGATTCCAAAAATTCTTCGTTGTTTACTTTGCCAAATAAGTCGGTTTAATCTTCGAAAAACACCATTTCAGGAAGTCGAACAAGATCGCTCTGAATCATTAACAGAAAAACTCGGCCGATTCGACGTTATTTTCAGTACATGTCGATTTGTCAGGAAAATAATTTTGAATGTTCGGAGATGGAATAAGACTCCAGCGAAATGTAAATAAATTTAATTTCGAAATCAGTAGCAACCTCAATATACAGGGTGTGATAAAAAATATCTCCCGCATATACCTCCAAGTAATACCTCCAAGTAATACCTCCATCAAAATGGCAAGATATGTATTTCTGGCGGGTTTATGTGGGAGGCATTTTCTACCGCAGCCTGTGGTATTTTAAAACGAATTTCTTTTTCTATCCAATTCTCTGTCTTGACGATAAACTACATCCGCGCCCAGGGTAAGACAATAAACTACGTCCAATAGCAAGGCCTCTGATCAGGAGGTTTTGAGGAGCGTGGAACCTTCTCTTAGTTGCTGGTGTTCCCAGGTCCACCCTGACCCGGGGTGGTAGCACCTGTTAGGGTCCTAGCTATGGGCAAATAGTTAACCCCGAAGCTGAGGTAAAAATCATTATGAAAGTGTAAAAATAGGTTTTGATACCAGAAATACTTTGTAAAAAATTATTACCAGAAATGAATTTTTGAAGGAAAAAAAAAACTATTACCAGCAATACGTTTTTGAAAGTAATATTACCAGCTGCACATTTTGGAGGAAAAAATATTACCAGAAATAGTACCAAGAAATAAATGTTGTCGGCATTAAATAACCCATTGAGATTGATATGCCGTAAAACAAAATAAACCAAACCAATCTAAACCAAAGAATACATATTCTATTCATACGAATCTATCCTAAAAATGTTGTCGGCATTAAATAACCCATTGAGGTTGATATGCTGTAAAACAAAATAAACCAAACCAATCTAAACCAAAGAATACATATTCTATTCATACAAATCTATCCTAAAAATGTTGTCGACATTAAATAACCCATTGAGGTTGATATGCCATTAAACAAAATAAACCAAGCCAATCTAAACCAAAGAATACATATTCAATTGATACGAATCTACCCTAAAAATGTCTGCATTAAATAACCCATTGAGGTTGATATGCCGTAAAACAAAATAAACCAAATCAATCTAAACCAAAGTATACATATTCTATTCATACGAATCTATTTTAAAAATGTTGTCGGCATTAAATAACCCATTGAGGTTGATATGCCGTAAAACAAAACAAACCAAATCAAACCATCTATCCAATTCTAAAATTTTGTTTTTATTTTTAAATACCGTATATTTAAACCAATTTCCTTTTCGTTACTTTACGCTGATTTCCTCGGATTAGTAGTCTTCTCTTATGGTCATTCCACTTGCCAAACGTCTTCAGGTATCTGGCTAAATTTGCAATATTATCGCAGTTTTCACGCAAATCATTTACTAAATTTTTTTTCAATCGGGTGTAAATTGATTCCCTGTCTGAGAGATTCTCCTGTTAGTTAGAAAGAAAAAAATTGGATCCCCTAGAGAGAGAACTGGATAAAATCATTTTGTGCCACCCCCACTATGCCTTCCCAACTGAGCAATGGTGAAACGAAAAAGATCATTCAGACCTTCAGTAATGATATCAACATTCATCCTCTGGCTTCCATCTTCAAAGACAATTCGAGAACCATCAAGAGAATGGTGAATAAGTTTAAAAAAGAAGGAACAGTTGAGAAGAAAACTGGATCAGGAGGTCACAACAGGAAGAGGGATCATCTTTTCAACTTAGACCTAAAGAGGTCAATTAGAAAAGATCCAACTCAATTCATAAGACGTTTGACACGCGAGAGAGAAATGTTAGCTATGACAGTTCAAAGAGCAGTGAAAAAAGACTTGAAAATTAAAATCGTACGTGAAACCTGAGAGGCATCTTGTTACTCCAGGACAGAAAGTTAGAAGGTTAGAGGGGGTGAAGATAATCTTGAATAAGTTGGAAAATGATCCTGAAAAAAAAAATATTTGAACATTATTTCAGTCCTTCACGAGTTTCCGATACTTAGCTATGATTAATTAATGATGAATATGTCCTTTCCGTTTATAATCCAATTCATCATGATTCTTCTGTTAAACTTATTGCTCAATGTAGAGTTCAATAGTTAAATAAAAACCTCCGAAAAATTCCAGTAAGATATTTTCAATCATTTTTAAGATACAACGACTCAGAGCTTAATCTAATAATTGGACTATGAATTTACGAAAAAGGAACTGAGTATGTGAAAATGTGAGATTTCTGTATTGTTTACAATCCCCGATCAAATTCTACTGAAGACTAAAAACTATTAATTTACATTGCGCTATTTATAAGAAAAAATCGGATCACAGGAAGTTAAAAATTAGATTTACTAAACTGAGAAGTTTAATTGATTACTAAATATATTTCTAAATTTCCAGTATTTATTTTTAGGAGGAAAAAGACTGTTAATCATGTTCTGGCTGAGATCCTTCAAATGTTTTGGCAGACGACCAGAATGGTTGTCTCCTTTTACAAAGATTGGCCTTTGAGACAACATCGTTGATTGGTTAATGAATATTAATGTGGGAATTTGAATCTGAAGTTTGTATGAGCCTATTTTTGCACAAAATTTAGTGTTGAGATTTAATATTTAACGTAGTTTTACACACACACACACACGCACGCGCGTACACACACACACCCATATATGTATAGTGACATCCTGTCTGCGTGCAATCTGTGGAGTTAAGCTTTAAGATAGGACATCTAACGTAGACCTCTTTAACAGGTGTAATATTGGAGGAATCGAGACTTTTATCATACAGTCTCAGTTACGCTCGACTGGTCATGTCTTGAGAATGTCTGATGACAGGATACGCAAGATCCTAATCTACAGCCAGTTAGATCAGGTCTACAGGAATGTAGGACGCCCATGGCTAAGATACGAAGACAAGCTGAAAAGCAACTTGTCAGCAGTTAATATACCACATAACACCCTTGAGTGCTTAGCTTTGGAGAGGGTAGAATGGAAATCAACGTGTTTTAGTGGACTCAGGAATTTTCAATCTGCTTGTCTGAATCATCTTCAAGAAGCGAGAGCAAGATCTAAAAGGGTCAGCCAATCTAACAGTGATCTCATCTCACAATCCTCACACCTGCTCCATATGTGGCCTCCTTTGTAAATCACTAGCGGGTCTTAAATGCAACTTAAGATTATCGCATAATCTTTCATAACTGAATCAATAAGCTGGCAGATCCTCATACGTCGAAACCGACGGGAGAGTCCTTATATATATATATATATATATATATATATATATATATATATATATATATATATATATATATGAGAGAGAGAGAGAGAGAGAGAGAGAGAGAGAGAGAGAGAGAGAGAGCATATTTTTTATTATAAAAAATAAGGGAAAAACATTGAAATCGCTATACAAAAGATTTCATGTTTCAATACTTTGATTGTACTTCTTCAGGCGATGGTATGTAACTGGTGATTAAATAAATAGAAAAATCATTTAATCACCAGTGACTTACCGTCGCCTGAAGAAGTACAATCAATAACGGAAAAGCTCAATCCGTGGCTCCTGACATCTCTTTGATAGGGTTTGGCATGCCGGCCTTCTTCGTAAGCTTCAGGAATACGGTACTACAGGACGATTATTTGATTTAATACACACATTCCTGTCAAATCGTGAAATGAAGGTCGTCCTAAACGGGTTCTCCTTCAGTTACTTTATCACGAACGCTGGTGTCCCCCAAGGCGAAATCTTGGGCCTTACACTGTTCACGATCAATGACCTTCCCGATATTATCAGTTCCCAAGTTGGCATCTCCGCGGACGACACTACTATTTACTCCCGCCTCAATAGTAAATCTGGTATTGTTGACAAAACTAACCTGGCTGCTGATCTCGAAAAGGACTTGTAATCTGTGGTTGATTGGGGCAGGATATGGCTTGTAAACTTTAATGTCTCCAAAATGAAACTGCTCTTCTTTACACACCACAAAGAGCCCACCCTGCCTCCCATCAAAATGGCTGATTCCCAACTCCTCGTTACGTTTGCTTGGTGTCACGCTGTCCACTGATATGAGATGCAATAAATACATTGGATCAATAGCTTCATCTAAGGCAAGGAAAGTTGTGTCGTGCCTGCATTGGAGAAACATACTCTGCCATATTTA
>OZ010611.1:60378791-60388791 GCA_963932145.1 Acanthosepion lycidas
TTTATTTATATTTGATATTTCAGATTGACCTCGATCTTTCTTCAGAAATAACTGTATTTTGATTATTTCTGAAGAAAGATCGAGGTCTATCTGAAATATCAAATATAAATAAATACTTTCATAAAAAAACATTATTTTTTAAATTTGCAACTTTTTAGTTGTTTTTTCTATATATACATATTAAGAAAGTATACGTGTCTTCTCATTATGCGAAATATAATTTAGATGTTTATGTTTGTTTATTTTAGATTAAATCCTTTCAAGTCCACGAATTAACTTCCTGGTGGCTGTAGAAAACTGATTAAGAAAAATTCCAAAATCATCTTTCAATCTCATCTGAGATCATTTTCAGGAGGTTAAAATATATGGGGATGTGTATACAGTAGCCGCGTAAATTCAAAATATATTTTATATTTATAGCGTTTCAAATTCGAATATGCAAGGGGTAAATTTTATAATTTTTTTTTTAATATTTAAAGATGAAAATTATTTGGAATATTTCTTTATCAGTTTTCTACAGCCACCAAGAAATTATTCCTGCACTTGAAAGGATTATAACTAAAATAAATAGGTATAATACGTCTAAACTGTGTAACCAAACATATATAATCCAAGGGAATCCTAATAATATAAAATATTAATAATGGTCCACAGAAAGAGAGCGATGAATTTGTTATAACAGAGAATATAAATTAACTGACGAAATAGCTATTTAAATGAGGTAATTTTGGATTTCTATTCTATGTAATATATATATATATATATATATATATATATATATATGTGTGTGTGTGTGTAAGTGATCATAGAAGTCAAGATTCAGAGGCGACAGACTAACGCAATCATCAATATATATATATATATATATATATATATATATGATCGAAATAAAAGTATAAAACTTAATATTACGAGACATATTAAAAACTGGTGAAGCAACCGGTTTCGCCCCTGCTCTTCAGGCTTCAACGGGAGATTTAAAAGTAACAAAGAAAAATGTACAATAAAAAGAAGTTGTGAAAAAAAAAAATATGCAAAAGGAACTAGAGACAAATGACAGCGCGTCCCAACAAACACTCACGTTGTTTACACAAAGAAGGCTTACGGGACCCGATGTAAAGTGCCTCCAGACCTTTAGATGAAATAAGGAGTGAGACCGGGACAACACGGTGAACCAGTCAACACTAGTATTTAGTCACCCCCACCACGAGGGCATCATGTGGCACAAGGCCGGTTTAACGTGAGATCTCCGAGCCCATGGGCTCGGCCAAAAATATGCTCTTTGAACTTATAAACGGGTTCAGGTCGGTTTACCTCCCCGAAAGAGACTCCGCCCTTCAGCGTAGACTCCTTTGGGTTCCTTCCCGCCCGAAGGCAGAGAGTTCAACCGATCAGCCGGTCAGCCGGACGTCCGACTTCAGACTGAACCAATCAACACTAAATTTGGCTGCACAATCTATGTTCTTTAACAGGTGTTCGCATATGGTTCGGGACGAGTCCATTCAAAGGCAAGGTGTGATTTCTAATTTTTGTAGGAAGGTGTTGTTTTATTATATATATATATATTAAGGCATTTTATATATATATATATATATATATATATATATATATATATATATATATATATATATATATATATATATATTAAGGCATTTTTATGTTTATACATTTTTTTATAGTAAATGCTCTGTTTATAATAAACAATATTAACAAGATTTACCGGCCTGAATGCCCGAGAAATTTTCATAGAAAATATTCGTCCTCCGACAGGAATCGAACCTGTATCCTATATGGAACTAACATATGGCCTGACGTGCCTTAACCGATTGAGCTACAGAAGATCTTTCGCTTATAAACATAAAATGTCTTAAAATAATTGTCGGACTTTGTCCATTTCACAATGTGTAATGTCATTTGTTTTCATTTGGAAACACTTTGAGCAGATATGAATGTACGTGAAAGATTCATGGAAGATTGTAGTTTAAAGACAGTAAAATCGACCTTTCTAACCGAGCGATCCTACACTCACATAAACTCTTCTTACACAGCAATATCTTTCAAGAACAATCATTACAAGAGATTCTCATGAACATTCTCCCAGTGAACTTTGGAACACTAAATTAACAGATAAAGAAAGACAACCCTTGATTAATTCAACCTTTTCTTACTTAATTGCATGCTTTCTCTCATATCGTTGTTTGATATTGTACATCTTGTTAAATATATATTTTATGTGTAACAATGTCTTTGGGTCATCCTTTTTTGCCTGAACCTTGTTTCCTAATCTAAAGTTAAATTAATGTGAAATCCGCCACACACACACACACACACATATATATATATAAATATATATATACTGATATTTATTTCTAATTTCAGGTATGAAAGATTGCCATTAAACGTAAAAAAAAATATAATCTTAACAGACAAACAAATTATTGTAAAGTTATTGAGTTCTAATGAAAAGTTGATTGCGGAAGAGAGTAGTGAATTGTCAAAAAATAGGAGAGAGATCCCAGAACAATTAACAAAGAAATTGAAAACATTGGCAAGAAAAAATCCAACAACAATTAAACAAGAAAAAATATTGATTCTAATAATATCACCAAAAGAGATTTGAGAAAACCAAAAACAAAAGAAAAAACAGGTTATTAGCTAGGAGGAAAATATATGAAGAAAAAAATGTAAGCAGAGTAGAAAGATGTCGAATATTAAAAAAAAAATACCAATAAATACTAGATAAATAAAAGAGGCATAAAAATCACAACGTTCTATTAAAACCTACACAGAAAACGACTGTATATCTTTGTATAACGCGCGATCTCACGTATCGTACAACCCCCAAATTTCCACTTACAAAAAAAAAAAAAAATGATTTTATCACGAATCTCGTGTATCATGCGAGTTCCTTTTTTGAGAGACCAAATTACAATAGACTAACCTCTTTTCCTCTATCTCTTTATCCCATCTTCTAGTTAAATAAGTTAAAAGAGAATGATATCCAAGCTTACAGCCTCTAGTATTCCCAAGTGGTCATCCATCTTGATATTAACCAGGCTCGATGTTGCTTAACTTGTGTTTATACAAGAACCTGTGTTTCAATGTGATGTTGGTGTAACCCTAAGTAACAAGAAGAAAGAACAGGTAATTATGCATGCATGTATGTATGTATGACTGACTACTTGTATCCAAGTATGCCTGACTGCTTGGATGGCTAGTTAATCCCTGTTGCAGATGCATGCTCAGTCATGTTTTTCAGCATTCAGAGCCAACCAATGGTTTATACTGCAATTATGCTGAAGAGACCTTCGATACAGTGTCAAGACGGTCAATTCATGATATGGTTTTTAGGCACTTCTCATCAGTGTCATCCGCTCCCCGGGCCAATATTATCAAGAAGTCATCATTTTGAAAAATTGACCATCGTGAGATTCAAACCTGGCTCTTATGGCCAGAATGTCAATGTTCTAACCATTCAGCTACATCTCCAGTAAGTCAAACATATAATTCAAAATGTATATATAAGAAATAGCGTATACACTTGTGTAATGGACAATCTTGTGTATCGTGCGACTCCCCAAATTTTCACTTATAAAAAATGATCTTATCATGTCTCTTGTGTATCATGCGAGCTCCTTTTTTGAGAGACCAAATTATAATCGACTAACCTCTTTTCCTCCATCTCTTTATCCCATCTTCTAGTTAAATAAGTTTAAAAAGTAAAAGAGAATGATAAAAGTATCGTTAGTAACGCTATACTCGTTTTATAAACGCGTACAGCCATAAACGACCCAACGAGAAACAGCTAAACATCTTATAAATGTAATGGAAAAGATGAATATTCCCTATGTTTGCATTTTATAATACGATATTAATATGTGAATATTACGTGCATTAATATTGGATAGAGTTAAGTAAAACATCAGTTTTATCCGAATCGTGTTTATTATAAATACAACTGTACTTTTTGACTACAGTAAATAGATATATAATTTGGTCAACGGCGTAGCAAGGGCCAGCAGTGCATATGTTAATTTTATATCGCGTGTATGATGCGACCCCGAACTTAAATTTAACCTCTAACTTAGGTCTTCAAAAATCGCATGATACGCGAGTATATACTGTACATATGACAAACCAATTTATAAGAATATTTTTGGAAGTTTCTTAAATCCTGTCTAGATAATAGAAATCGTTAGCATATACAGTGGCCAAGAAATGGGGGATGAGTTTAATACTAAAGAACAATACAAAACTGATCCCTCACTTTCTATCATCCTTTCATTTCATTACCTGTAAAGTTGTTTTGGAATTTCATCTAAGAATATATGGCCAAGAAATGGGGAATGAGTTTAATATTAAAGAACAAGGCCAAGAGGAGGGATAAAGAAGGTTGGCCTATAATCTGTCTTATCTTAATCTTAGCTCGTCACGATTACTGACCGAAACATGCCACAATATCCCTTACGCTAAAATAACAGATTCTTACTTATCATTCTTACTGCAGTCACCATAATACCTCCGAGTCTCTATGTAATCCTATCTAGTTCCCATATGTACAATTTGTCTGGTGGAGTGGGGTATAAAAATAACGAAAGAAGGGAGATCCTGAGAAAGGGACGGAAGCCGAGATGATAGGTCAGGACCAATAACATTGCAGATTCTTCTTTGGATTTTATAAAGAATCACTAAATATATAGCAGGAGCACCAGAGATAGTATGACTATATAAAAACATGTTTCAAGCAATATTCAGCTGTTCACGGATTCTGATGATGAAATTTTGAATCATTTCACCCGAAGTAATAATTTATTCCATTTCACCGAGTGTAATAAAGCCACTAAGATGTAAGGAGTTACCGAGTGTTAGAGAATATGAGAAAAATATACCATTAAGTAGAGATGGCAATAAAATAACAAGAATTAAGTAGACAGAAGATAAAGACTGACAATGCATTTAACTTTTTGAAGATCAAAATTGACGAGGAAGCTAGCACCCGGAAGAGACTTCAACAAACGAGAAGTGCGATAGAAGAAACTATTAGCATAGAACTTACGGTTATATCTAGCCATTTCAACTGTAAAATGATGCGACAAATGATTGCGTACAAAATATTTAGATTTCGTATTGTGCCCAAATTCTTCTATGAATTTCATCCCCGACACAACCGACCAGAGAAATCGGATCACTGCTCGTTGTTCTTCAAGTGGTGAACACTGCTAGAGAAGCGGTCATGTTTACACTCTAACAGCAACATAAAAAATTAACTTGATGTGTTGATTCACCAAATTTATAGTGGATAATCTAGAATCTATATAATCAGAAAGCATACACTTGAAATTGTAAAATCATGAACAAAATATCTGTAGTTAGTGGCGTAAAACTGCGTTCAAATTTTTAGATTTTAGCATTAAATAACCCATAGCGGTGTTGATATGCCGCTAAACAAAAACAACCAAACCAAACAAGTTGATCTACAAAACTATATAAACACACTTATCATCTACTATAATTGTTAAGAAACTCACCTCCAGAGTTAGTTCGCAGTATTTTATTCTTTGGTCAGTCGAAAGAAAGATTAACAAGTTTATATTTTGTTTCCGTTGCTAAAATTCAGAGCTCGTCTTGACTGAGGAAAAGTGAAAAATATGGCACGAAAAAAAAAAAAAAAAATGAAAGTCATCGGCGCGTTTTTGAATAACGATTTAAGCAAATTCCTTTCGAAGAAGAAAGAAATAATCTGAGGAAAAAATATAAAAAGAAAAGGAAAATTAATTATGGATTCTTTTTGACTTGTTTACTTTATCAATTTTCTAAAAGAAGCGCTTGGAATAAAAATCCTAATTCCCATTCGGATCTTGTTTTCCAGGCTTAGGCTTTGAGTTTACTTAAATTGCCATGAAATAAGTTCGAATAAAACTCCAATGTTCTCGTCTTGTTTTTTTAGTTAACGATGCCTTAAACTATAAGTCTGGTAAAATTGCCAAGAAATAATTTCCAATAAATCTCTAAATTCATATGTTCGGTTTTTGTATTCCAGGTAATGACGCATTAGAACTTGAGTCTATTAAAATTGCCATGATATAAGTTCGAATAAAACTCCAAATGTTCGGATCTTGTTTTCCAGGGAACGATGCCTTGGGCCCCCAGGCTACTTGAACTGTCATGAATAGCTTCGAATAAAACAAGAATTTCATGTTACAAGATCTTGTGTCTCAGGGGACGATGCCTTGGGCCTGTAGACTAGTAAAAGTTATCAGGAAATATCTTTTAATGACACTCGATGGCAGCTGATCGTTTCTGGAATACGTCTTAGACTAGCAGATAAAGGGGGATGCTTTGATGAGACATTGTTCTTATCAGTCAACCGTCTATCGTTATCTCAATTAATCACTTCATTTTAGTCTATGTTTGTGAAAAACCGCCTCAATAAACGCTGTGATAAAATTAAAAAAAAATAAATCAAGAAAGCTAATATTTAAGTAGCCATGTTCTTTTGTTGTCTGAATGTCTCAGATGATTTAATTTCATTGTTCATTCTCGCTTAAATATCACCTACGGCGGCCTCCACTCGATGGCAACACTTCCCCTCATAATAGAATTTCTATTGTAGTTATTCGCAAATGCTAATTATCACAAAGAATCAAGAATTCTTCTCTGCTTATTCCTATGTTTTTTTTCTTATTGAACAAAGGGGAAACAACTCTGTAATTAGAAATTAATACACCAAGTGTTATCTACCTTTGACTGATATCAATTTGTGAATTTATACTTAATTAAATTAAAATTACTCGACAATCGATGGCACGATTGGAATGGGACTTTGCTTTATCGGAAATAAGACTTACTCGAACTCTTTGTATTGATCTCCCCTGGGTAAAGAGGTTAGAAACAAACAGAAAAAAGAATAAGTATTTATAAAGTGGGAAGGAAAACGTAAATTAGCTAAATGTCATTTAAAAGGAAAAGCAATTTAAAAAAAAGAAAAGAATGGACAAGAAAGGACAAAGTTAGAGACAGAAAAAAGAGATAGATAGATAGATGAATAGAGAGAGAGACAGAGAGAGACAGAGACAGAGAGAGACAGAGAGTGTGTGTGTGTGTGTGTGGGAGAGAGAGATAGACAGAGAAGCAAGGAGAGAGATGGAGGCATAAAGAAAACAGACAAGGAGATAAAGAAATATAAAGGGGAAATATATATATATATATATATATATATATAAAGAAATATAGTCTTAAGGTGTGCTATATTTATGGAATAAAGTGCTCAATATCAAAGATAGAGCGCGTGTAAATATAAAAGCGAACATAGAAGTCAACACTTAGAGGCGACAGTCTGTTTCATGCTATATGCAATCGTCAGGCCACGTGTGCTGTTATTTTTCTCGGCTATTTATATATATACGGGTTAGTCGAGAAAAATAACAGCACACGTGGCCTGACGATTGCATATAGCATGAATCAGACTGTCGCCTCTAAGTGTTGACTTCTATGTTCACTTTTATATATATATATATATATATATATATATATATATGTATATATATATATATATATATATATATATATATGTATATATATATATATACCCTTGGAAAAGGTGTGAATCCTCTTCTCCTCCCTCCAGCAATGGGTAAATAGCAGGACAGACTGGGTTCTATAGCCTTGTGTGCCAACTGGTTCAGAAGAAGGAAAACTCTGAATTCAAAACCTGTGTGGGGTCGTTTGGGGACCTTGTGACACGTAGTGCAACAGGTCTCTGTATATATATATATATATATATATATATATATATATATATATATATATATATATATATATGAGATAGATAGATAGATAGATAGATAGATAGACGGAGAGAGAAAAATAAAGAAACAAGGAGAAAGTTAGAAGCTTAAAGAAACAGTGACAAATATATAGACAGAAAAGAAGCAAAGAAAGGTAAATGCTAAGCATATATATATATATATATATATATATATATATATATATATATAGAGAGAGAGAGAGAGAGAGAGAGAGAGAGAGTGATATGAAAAGACCGAGATAGATAGATAGATACATAGAGAGATAGATAGATAGATATGAACAGACTGAGATAGATAGATATAGAAATAGATATTAACAGACTGATATATATATATATATATATATATATATATATATATATATATATATATATATATATATCAGTCTGTTAATATCTATTTCTATATCTATCTATCTAATATATATATATATATATATATATATATATATATATATATATATATGAACGGACTGAGAGAGAGAGTGAGAGAGAGTGAGAGAGAGAGAGGGAGAGAGACGGATAGAGACAGACAGTGAAGCAAACAGAGAGATAGAGTTATAAAGAAAGAGAAATATACAAAGATAGAAAGAAAGTTAAAGAGGAAGCACACAGGTAGAAAGATCGAGAGATAAAATGGGAGATAAAGAGAGAGAACTATGTGAAAGTAGAGAGAAAAAAGCTAGTGACACAGACTGAAATAAATAAATATATATATATATATATATATATATATATATATATATATATATATATGTAGAAAAATAGGAAAGAACACGTTAAATAAGTAATGCGGGGTTTTGCACATTAATGAAAATTTATTAAACCATAGACACGAGTTAACGGTTTCTTGACGTCATCAACAAATTTTCGCATTAAATAAATAGCATAAAAAAAATTTCATAGTCTAATCAAAGGTTTAAAAGCTTAACCCAATCATAAGATAGGAAAACCCATTATGAAGTCGTCAAAAACAAATTGTAGTTCAGTACGGCGCGTTCATGTACGAAACGGCCGTTTAAAAAAATAAATAAATAAATAAAATTAAATACCCCAGAGAGTTAAAGACGTATTATGGTGACAACAGCTATCTGTCGCTGTGACTGACCAGACGATGTGCGTACATGAATGCCATCATTTGAAATGGACACCCCGACCCTCTTTCTTTCTAATGGACTCTTTCCGAAGGTGACTGCTATCTTGAGACAAACTAACACGTATGCCCCTATCAAAATGGTCGTTTCCATAGTAATTAATTTTGCGAATGAATACGCTTATAAAGATGCGTAAATTTCAAGATTGGTTATTCCTAAATTTTTGCTGGAGGATGAAAAAGGGCTTGATAATTTAATTCAATTTAATTTCAATAATTATATTGAGGTTTTTGGCTCTTGTTTTTGAAACATAAGAACTCTTATGTAGCGAAGGAATCATATTTTTAAGAAAAATAATTATATATATATATATATATATATATATATATATATATATATATATATATCCGTCTATGCATCTTTCACTGTCTAGGTCTGTGTCATTGACTATATATATACATTTTTTTTCGTTTCGGATGCTACCTGAATTTTACCAAAAACAAAATAATTTCCATGACCAAAGATGACTGAATGTACAGTTGAAAGTACTTGCGTATTAAAGAAATTCCTTATATAGTCTATAAATTTAAAAATCACAGATCATAACGTTCATCGAGTGATTGGTAGGTTAATGCACCTTTAAATTTTTATTAGCGAAGGGATTTCACCATTTTTTATCATTAACTTTACTAATCTACTTTTTATATGAATGATTCATTGAAATATTTTATATATATATATATATATATATATATTGAACAATAGCCCATGAAATAAATTATTACCACATAATGGATTTTTAATATATATATATATGAGATAAACAGAGAGATATGAGCAGACTGAGATAGATAGATACATAGATAGATAGAGGGATAGATAGGAACAGACTGAGATAGATATATAGACAGAAAGATGGATATGAACAGACTCTGATATATATATATATATATATATATATATAGATAGATAGATAGATAGATAGATAGATATGAACAGACTGAGATAGATAGATAGAAATGAACAGACTGAGATAGATAGATAGATAGATAGATATGAGCAGACTGAGATAGATATACAGATAGAAAGATGGATATGA
>OZ010611.1:60393791-60418791 GCA_963932145.1 Acanthosepion lycidas
GTTCGTGGATATATCTGTGGATACTGAAAGGGGGCTAAGAAAAATGAGGAGTCACCAGAGATTATCATCTGACAGTTAATCTGGACATCCAAACACATGAAATATTATAATGTAAATTACTGAGGAAGCTGCGAATTATTAAGGGAAACATGCTGTTTGATGCACCACATGAAAATAATAATAATAATAATAATAATAATTACTTGCATTATTTACATTATTCGGACTGTTATCCTCATCTTCATTGCCATATTCACAACGTTTCGGCCGCTGTACGCTCCGGCCTTTATGTCTGTGTCTCTCTATATATCTGTCTATATCTCTGTCATGAGGTATTATGATTATTTGCATTATTTACATTATTCGGACTGTTATCCTCATCTTCATTGCCATATTCACAACGTTTCAGCCATTGTACGCTCCAGCCTTATATATTGATAGATAAAGAACAGATAGATAGATAGATAGATAGATAGATAGATAGATAGATAGATAATGAACAGGCAGATAGATAATGTACAGAATAATATATATATATATATATATATATATATATATATATATATATATATATATATATAGCTAATGAACAATAACATAAAAAAAGATAAAAAACATGAAGCAGAAAAATTAAAAATTGGTGAATATCTTTGAACGAGTCAAGGTAAAAGGCGGGGAGGGGACTGAGGAGGGGACTGGGGAGGGGGGTTGAAAAGAATCGTCTGAAGACAAAAAAAAATCATTCTTGGATTGCAGCAAAATTGTAGTTGTAGTTGCAGCCCTCAGAATTGTTGGAAAAAATTCCAGTAGACTAATTGAAGGGATTCCTGGAAGCCCATGCCTTAAAGAAATACAAAAAAAAAAAAAAATTGTTCTCACAAATACAGCCCGCATTTTACGAAGGGCTTTGTATATGTAATTTTTTTTCCAGTGGAAAATGTCATGATGACATTTCTAACCATAGGTCCTTGGGCGGGACTCGGAAAGAAATGAGTACACATCAGAAATCAAAGGAAATAATAATAATAGGAAAATCACCGGGATCCGGTTACAGAGATAGCACCTGTAACAATTTTATGGGACTTTACAATAAACACAGACAGAGCAATCAAAGCTAATCGTCCAGACATCGAGACCAAAGACCACAAAAAACAGAAAGTGCTTTTTTCTTGACACGGCAGTCCCCGCATATTGTAATGTATCTTTGAAGATCTTCAAAAGCTATCAACATACAAGGATATTGAAGTGGAAATCTAAAAAATGTGGAACATGAAGACATTAATAATTCTAGTCGTAGTTGGAGCCCTCAGATTGATTGGAAATGATACCAATAAACTCAATGAAGGCATTCCTTGTAACCCATGCCTTAAAGAAATACAAAACATTGTTCCCACAAGTACAGCTCACACATTACTAAGAGCTTTATCTATGTTAAATGTGTGTGATCTTGGGGATTTGTTTTTTACAAAAATGATCAGTGGAAAATGTCATGAAGCCATTTCTGACCTAAAGTCTCTGGTTGGGGCTCGGGAGGAAATGTGTATACAAGAGAAATCAAAGGAAATAATAATAATAATAATAATAATAATAATAATAATAATAATGAACAAAATTCTACCAATATTTTTGAAGACTTAAAAAGCGTGTTTAAGAAAAGACAAAAGACATTGTTTAACAAAAATCAACAGTATGTCGAAATATTTTTGAACATTGTCAAAGCGACTTCTTTTTCTTTTCTTAAATCGCGCTGATTTCTAAGAGTTGTTTCTACTTATACTAATAGTACTATTATTACTACTAATGATAATAATAATATGATATATTTTCTTTTTTTTCTGTAGATAATGGAATAATCACTGTCTATATACCACAAAATATCTAATCTAGACGAACAGGTTAATAATAATTATAAATCAACGATTCGCCCTTGCATGGCGTATTGCTGCCATATATGGGCTGGAGTCCCTTCTAATTGTCTCCAGGTCCTTGATAAAACCCCAAAACGGATATGTAATGTAATTGGCCCTGATCTGGCATCTCGTCTGCAGCCGCTCTCTCACAGACGTGCCGTTGCCTACCTCTGTCTTTTTTACAAATACTTTCAAGGTAACTGCTCCGGTGTGCTGCTTTCACTGGTTCCCAAACTTCATGAATTTAAGCGTTCAACTAGGCTGGTATCTGGCTCTTACCCTTTCACTGTTGAAACTGTTAAATGTAGCCGTCTCTTCTACTCCAATAGCTTCATATCTCGCACCTGTCGCCTGTGGAACTCCCTCCCCGTTTATTGTTTATCTGATAACTATAATCTCCAACTATTCAAATGTAGCGTCAATCGACGTCTCCAGATGCCTTGATCTATCCCATAATCGTCTCTTCATTCTTGCCTCTATCACTCATCTTTGTTCTCGCTCTTACTCTGAAAGACTTTACGTGTTAGTGGCTTCCTGCCTTGCTTGGGGTTGAATGCTTAAAAAAAAAAAAGGTATAGAACTGGATCTGCGAATATCTAAGTTTCTTTAAGATTACAGAATCAGAGTTGTTACCAGAATTACGAAGAAGGGATGGATTTTTCTAGAGTTTTTTTTTTTTTTTTTTTTATCTACTTCTGTTGTCGTGACCATGATATCAAGGAATCCCATTTTGAAAAAAAAAGACCCCCCCCCCACAAAACTAAAAAAAAAAAAAAACCACAAAACTAAAAAGCTAGCTGCCAATTCGCCACGATCCCAAAATAATGGTAACTACTCCCGGTTGACTTCAAACTGTAGGCTATGTAAAAACAAAACAAAACAAAACAAAAACAAAACAAAACAAAACAAAAACAAAAACAAAAGAACTAAATATAGAAAAACTTCAGCGATGATATCAAAATGGCGTTCAATCGCGAGCAAATGAGAATGACAGGTCATGCGCTTGGGAAAACCTGCAAACAAAATAACCAGAGGATTAACGGCAAATGGCTTTTATAAAAACCGAGAACGACTCATATCTTAACACAATTAAGAATGAAAATATGAAATATTGATTAAAAAAAACATTTCTTAGTTCTCCTCCTCTTTCTCCTCCTCCTTCTTCTCCTCCTCAAATCATCTCCAAAAGAATTGAATTCGATTATCAGTTGCAATACAAATGAACTTGTTACACTTAGCGGTCGTAAATCCTACTAACAGTTGCTGTATCTCATTTTTAGAGATGACACGAGCGACAGAAATGTACTTCCGCCGGCGAATGTTAAGCGTACAAATGGTAATTACTGTAATGACAAAAGTACACAGGTTTTAAGAAAGCTTTATTCAACTGAGAATACAAGGTTCGCATATAGTGTCCTTTTATAGTCCCAGTAAACAAAAATAGCTCTCTCAAAGAGGAGAATAATAAAACAAAGGGGAGACCACTCTTGACTATTCATAACAATGACAATATTCGTCGTTTCTTTATAAGAAAGCATTTGGCATTTAATAACCGAAAGGATGGTGATACTCGCGTTACGCGTTTCTTCATTTCCTCGACTCCGGCTTGGTATCAAAGTGGAGTATCCGTTCTCCTTATCTCTAACGATAATGATAATATTAGCCGCTTCCTTATAAGGAAACATTCGGCATTCGTTTATTGAATAGTCATTGCTAATTGTGTTACACTTTTTTTCACTACCTTGACATCGGTTTGGGATCAAAGTGGAGTATCTGTTCTCCTCATCTGTAATGATAATGCTAATAGTGATATTTAGCTAACCCCCCCACCCCACGAGGGTTACATGTGGCACAAGGCCGGGTTTAACGTTGGATCTCCGAACCCGTAGGCTCGGCCAATAATATTCCCTCTTTGAACCCGCATAAACGGGTTCAGGGGCAGTCAACCACCCCGAACGAGACTCTGCCCTTCGGCGGAGCTTCGTCCGGGTTCCTGTCCGCCCGAACGCAGAGATTTTGACTATTAGCCAAGATAATGTTAATAGTAGCCGTTTCCTTATAAGGAGACATGTGGCATTTATTTACCGAGCAGTCAGTGCTTGTCGAATTATATATTTTTTCACTCCCTGGCCGTCGTTCTGGGATCAGTGTAGTATTTGACTTCGAGGCTTTAATCAACGCCGAATTGATTAAGCTATCTTACATCCCATGATCTACTATCAGACAAGAAATATGATTCCCGCTTTACCCGGTCCATCGCTGGCGTGCTCATGATCATAAATGAATTTATATACCAAGCACTTGACAATAACGGAGAAGCTCGAGCTGTAGCTTTAGATATCTCTAAAGTGTTTGATAGGGGTCTGGCACGCTGGCCATCTTCGTAAGCTTCAGGGTTACGGCATTACAGGACGATCATTTGACTTTAAAAAATAATTCCTTACAAATCGTGAAATGACGGTCGTCGTAAACGGTTTCTCCTCCAGTTCCTTTGATACGAACACTAGTGTGCCCCAAAGCTCTATCTTGGGTCATACACTGTTTGTAATCTTCATCAACGATCTTCTTGATGTCATCAGTTCTCAAGTAGGTATCTACGAAGATGACGCTACCATTTACTCCTTTCTCAATATTATTAGGTTGTTGCAAAAATAATGTCGTTTTCTCACATAGTAACATATGTGAGAAACCGACATTATTTTTGCACCAACCTAATAAATCTGGCGTTGCTGATAACATTACCCTGGCCATTGGTCTCAAAAGGACCTCCAACCTGCGGTCGACTGGGACAGTAAATTCTCCAAAACGAAACTGCTCTCATTTACTCACCCTAGAGAAACCTTCCTTTCCTCCTATCAGCATGGATGATTCCCAACTTCACGAGATCACCTCTTTGCGCCTGCTTGGTCTCACGCTGTCTACTGACTTGAAGGGGAACAACTACATTGAATCTATAGCTTAATCTACCGCAAGGAAATTTGGATCTCTGTGTCGCACCAGAAAGTTTTTCTCGCCTAAGACCATCCTTCAAATCTATAAATCAACCATTCGTCCTTGCATTGAATACTGTTGTCATATATGGTCCAGTACCCCCGCTGTTCATCACGAGATCCTAGACAAAATCCAGAGACGGATATGCAACGTTGTTGGTCCTGAGCTAGCATCCCGTCTGCAGTCGCTATCTCACAGACGTGCTGTGGATTCCCTCTGTCTTTTTTACAAGTACTTTCATGGCAAATACTCCTACAAGCTACTTTCACTGCTTCTCAAACTGCATGAATTTAAGCGTGCTACTAGGTTGGCATCTGGGTCCCGCCCTTTTACTGTCGAAACACACTAAATGTAGCCATCTCTTCTTCTCCAACAGCCTCTTATCTCGCACCTCCCGTCAATTTATGTATGTAAGATTTATAAATCTATTTATTATTTACATTATTTAAATTATTTGGACTGTTGTCCTAGTCTTTATTGTCTTATTCACGACGTTTCGGCCGTTGTATGCTCCGGTCTTCTTCAGTTGATTGGAATTTCAAACTGACCATTTTATGAATATGAATATGAAAATAAAGATGAGGACTACAGTCCGAACGATGCAAATAGTTAGAATACCTCATCTCAGAAATAGAGACAGATGTTGAAGGTGAATATGGCAATAAAGATGAGGACAACAGTTCGAATAATGTAAATAGTTACAATACCTCATCCCAGAAATAGAGACAGATGTTGAAGGTGAATATGGCAAGATGAGGACAACAGTCCGAACAATGTAAATAGTGTAAACAATTACAATACCTCATCTCAGAAATATAAACATATCCTGAAGATGGCTGGAGCGTAAAACGGTCGAAACGCAGTGTATATGGCAACGAAGATGAGGATAACAGTCCGAACAATATAAATAGTGTAAAGAATTATAATATCTCATCTCAGAAATAGAAACAAAAATAAGAGTAAATTGTGTTGATTTTTGTTGTTTTACTCTTCTACGATGGTATTTTTCCTTTCTTCATCATTCAAAAATATATAGGAGGCATTAGTTTTTGAGTTTCCCGCCTTTCCACGTTTATTGGTATGCATATGACTATTATTTCTGCAACATACAACAGACAGACACACACACACTCACGTACACACTATGTATGTACGTATACATGTATATGGTTAAGTGGTCTTAAGTAAATTTAGATATTAAGCGATAAGAGTTGGAAATTGCTTTTAAGGGTGTGAGATTGAATTTCTATTAAAAGGTTTGCTTTAAACGATGCAATTTACTTCCTGGATTCGAAACAACTATAAATATCACGATTTCGATGTTGATTTCAAGTTAATAAGAAATAAGTTTAAGTGAAAAAGGTTTGTTTTTTTTATCCACTGCACTCAGTGACTCAGCCCCGTACAACTATATTCGTTATATATAAAGTCATTATAGCACACGCTCATTTTATATATATATATATATATATATATATATATATATATATCAGCCGGGTTGCTTGAAGTAATGGGACGTTTAGTCAGACTGATGAGCTGTGATACAGCGAAACAGTTTGTCTGTTGATGATATAAAGGCCCTCGGGAATCCGGTGGGAAAATGGGGTTTCAGAAGCGGCTCCTACTGCTATTAAGCATTACTCTTCCAGTATGAATTGAGTTCTCTGAGCCGCTGGCGTATTTCGTATAGAGAAAAACGTTAAAATTCCCTCCCTTTCTGCTGGCTTGACGCAATCGGACGTTTAGCCACACGGAGAAGCTGTGCTACAGTGAAACAGTCTGTGGATGACTCTATATATGATCTCTAAGGAAGGTTTTTTTTTAAAAAACAGCGCCTCCTACTGCTATTAAGCATTATTCTTCAAGCAAATTGAATTGAGTTCTCCAAGCCGCTGGCGTATTTCGTATAGAGAAAAACATTAAAATTGCCTTCCTTTCTGTCGTGCGACGATGGTCTAGATGTAAGATATATGACAAATCCGTCATGTAGCCTATATATGTTATGAAATGGGCTATTTTTCACAATTATTTTAATACATTGTCTGTTTATACATTATATATATATATATATATATATATATATATATATATATATATATATATATATATATATATACAAATATTTAAATAAATGCTCCTTTCCCATTGTTATAATAAATTTTATAGTTATATGTTTTTTACGAAATGGATTTAAATCGGAGAGATTTTTTAATTTATTTGGTTAAACGTTATTTTTGAAATGTATACTTATATTTGAGTAGATAGTCTATTTTTTATTTATTTAATAAGCACGAAGAGGAAGATTTTAAAGTTGGAATTGGGACTCGCTTTTCAGGGGAATAATGTTCTTGGTTATAGGGTGAAAAGGTATTAGTTATTTTTAATTATTTTTAATAAATTAAATCGTAAATTATTACATTATTTTTTATAAAAATATTTTAGAATGTCGATTTACTCTATAAAAATAAATTACGAGTTAGTTTATTAAAAATAATTAAAAAACAAAAATGCTTTATTTTGTTTTGAATTTTTCGATTTAATTTATTAAAAACTAGTTTGCTTTATTGAATAATTTTATATGTTAATTATCGTTATTAAAAATAAATTTCTTTAAGGTTTAATTTATTAACAGTAATTAAAAACAAAAAAAATGTTTCCTATTTTGCATAATGCCTTTTCAAATGTCTTGTTTGAAGAAAAATGTTCACTAATTACGTTTTTAATCCTTAATAAATTATTTTTATTCAGTTATAAAGTATTTTTCTGGTGCTGCGTTGTCTCGGTCCTGAGTTGTACCGGCTCTTAAACTGTGATGTCGAGACGGCGGTGTTGAGTCGGCGGCGTTGATTTGGTGGTGTTGAGACGGCAGCATTGAGTCAGCGGCGTAGAGTTATTCTACACCCCAAATCTGTATTCCCAAAACATCAGGCAAAATGTTTTAACTTTCACTCGTAGTCATTGAAAGATGAACACGTGATCATCGATTCGTTAGTACCGAGCGATAATAAAGAAGGAGTTTTTTCTTCGCTTGAGGGAAAGAGATTTTCCCTTGTCTTTTACGGAACTTCGTTAGTGGGTAGGTAGACATGTCTGATTATGAGGCGTTTACGCAAAAAATGAAGTCAGTTAGATTACGAAAGCATCGATCAGGCACACCAGATGGGAGGCTGTGTGGGTGTTTGCGTATGGAGAATTATACGCCGGGTGGAGAGAGGGTAGATTCACAGGGTAAAAGCGAAGAAGAGAAAGAAAAAGTTGGTGAAAATGATGAAGAAAGTAAAAGAGAAATTGCAGTAAGAAGAAGAAGAAGATGAAGAAGAAGAAGAAGAAGAAGATGAAGAAGAAGAAGAAGTAAAAGAAAAAGAGGAATAAAAGAAGAAGAAGAAGATGAAGAAGAAGAAGAAGAAGAAGTAAAAGAAAAAGAGGAATAAAAGAAGAAGAAGAAGAAGAAGTAGTAAAAGAAAAAGAGGAATAAAAGAAGAAGAAGAAGAAGAAGAAGAAAAAGAGGAATAAAAGAAGAAGAAGAAGAAGAAGAAGAAGAAGTAAAAGAAAAAGAGGAATAAAAGAAGAAGAAGAAGAAGAAGTAAAAGAAAAAGAGGAATAAAAGAAGAAGAAGAAGAAGAAGTAAAAGAAAAAGAAGAAGAAGAAGAAGAAGAAGAAGTAAAAGAAAAAGAAGAAGAAGAAGAAGAAGTAAAAGAAAAAGAGGAATAAAAGAAGAAGAAGAAGAAGAAGAAGTAAAAGAAAAAGAGGAATAAAAGAAGAAGAAGAAGAAGAAGAAGTAAAAGAAAAAGAGGAATAAAAGAAGAAGAAGAAGAAGAAGAAGAAGTAAAAGAAAAAGAGGAATAAAAGAAGAAGAAGAAGAAGAAGAAGAAGTAAAAGAAAAAGAGGAATAAAAGAAGAAGAAGAAGAAGAAGAAGAAGAAGTAAAAGAAAAAGAGGAATAAAAGAAGAAGAAGAAGAAGAAGAAGAAGAAGTAAAAGAAAAAGAGGAATAAAAGAAGAAGAAGAAGAAGAAGAAGAAGTAAAAGAAAAAGAGGAATAAAAGAAGAAGAAGAAGAAGAAGAAGAAGAAGAAGAAGAAGAAGTAAAAGAAAAAGAGGAATAAAAGAAGAAGAAGAAGAAGAAGAAGAAGAAGAAGAAGAAGTAAAAGAAAAAGAGAAACAAAAACGTTGAAGGAGGGGAAGAAAAAGAAGAAAAAGTAAAAGAAGAAAAAGAAAATGAGGTATAAGAAAAAGTAGTAATAGTAGAAGTAGAAAAAACGGAGAAAAAGAAAAGAAGAAGAAGAAAAGAAGAAGAAGAAGAAAAGAAGAAGAAGAAGAAAAGAAGAAGAAGAAGAAGAAAAGTAGTAGTAAGAGAAAGTGAGGAACAAGAAAAAATAGAAGAAAAAGAAGTAGAAGAAGAAGAAGAAGAAGAAGAAAAAGAACTAATGTAGAATGAAAAAAACCCATTAATTGCTTATACACAAGTACGCACGGAGTACACACGGAGTACACACACAAACACATACACACGCGCGCACACAAAGAGAGAAACACATACATATGTATATAATTATTTTACGTTCTCATCATCTTACAGTAGAAATGGCTAGATGTAACCGTAAGTTCTATGTTTACAGTTTCTTCTCTCGCACGTTTTACTTGTAGAACTCTCTTCTGGCTTTTTGCTTTCCAGTCAAATAAGACGCAAGAGTTTATTGAATGTTAAAGAATCTAAGAAAAAGAAAAACTTTATTAAGAGAGAGAACAATAAAAAAAGATAACGATTGATATTGTATTTAAATTTTAATCGTTTCTCTCTAGGTAAGGCAATAAAGCCACTAAGACGCAATGGGGTTACTGGGTTTGAAAGAATCTAAGAAAAAGATAAACTTTAAGAGAGAGAACAATAAAAAAAAGATAACGATTGATATTGTATTTAAATTTTCATCGTTTCTCTCAAGGTAAGGCAATAAAGCCACTAAGACGCCATGGGGTTACTGGGTTTGAAAGAATCTAAGAAAAAGAAAAACTTTATTAAGAGAGAGAACAATGAAAAAAAGATAACGATTGATATTGTATTTCAATTTTAATCGTTTCTCTCAAGGTAAGGCAATAAAGCCACTAAGACGCATGGGGTTACTGGGTTTGAAAGAATCTAAGAAGAAGAAAAAAAACATTATTAAGAGCGTGAACAGTAAAAGGGCAGGAATTAAAGAGTCAGAAGATAACGATTGACATTTTAGATGATCAGAGTTGACAGAGAAACAATAACATTGTAGATATTTCTTTGGATTTTATCAAAAATCTCTAAGTACGTAGTAGAAGCACCAGACCGGATGTGACATCAATAATTAATGCATCGACGAATGGGTGACTTAAAAAGACATAAGATCAATTCTGGCAAGAATAATTGTCATGTACGACTCAATGAACCAAATTTACTCAAGAACGACCTGGCTATTGATTCGAGATACCGTATATACACGTAACTTCTGAAGATCTAATTTTGAAGCTAATTTTAAGGGGGTTGCATCATACACGTGATATAAAATTAGCGTATGTACAGCTGGCCCTGGCTACGCCGTTCATCAAACTATATATCCATTTACGGTAGTCAAATTAGCTTCAAAATTAGGTCTTCAAAGATTGCACGATCCGCGAGTATATCCGGTAAGTAAAAAAATATTTATAGATAATCAAAAGAAAGTATGGCAAAAAGTAGGGGATCAATTTTGTATTGTTCTTTAATGTTAAGCACATTCCCCATTTCTTGGCCATATTAGATTCATAGATGAAATTCCAAAACATCCTTACAGGTAATCAAATGAAAGGATGATAGAAAGTGAGGGATCAGTTTTGTATTGTTCTTTAGTATTAAACTCATCCCCCATTTCTTGGCCACTGTATATGCTATCAATTTCTATCATCTTGACAGGATTTTAGTAACATCCAAAAAATATTCTTACACATTGGTTTGTCATATGTACAGTATATACTCGCGTATCATGCGATTTTTGAAGACCTAAGTTAGAGGTTAAATTTAAGTTCGGGGTCGCATAATACATGCGATATAAAATTAACATATGTACTGCTGGCCCTTGCTACGCCGTTGACCAAATTATATATCTATTTACTGTAGTCAAAAAGTACAGTTGTATTTATAATAAACACGATTCGGATAAAACTGATGTTTTACTTAACTCTATCCAATATTAATGCACGTAATAGTCACATATTAATATCGTATTATAAAATGCAAACATAGGGAATATTCATCTTTTCCATTACATTTATAAGATGTTTAGCTGTTTCTCGTTGGGTCGTTTATGGCTGTACGCGTTTATAAAACGAGTATAGCGTTACTAACGATACTTTTATCATTCTCTTTTACTTTTTAAACTTATTTAACTAGAAGATGGGATAAAGAGATGGAGGTAAAGAGGTTAGTCGATTATAATTTGGTCTCTCAAAAAAGGAACTTGCATGATACACAAGAGATCATTTTTTATAAGTGAAAATTTGGGGAGTCGCACGATACACAAGATTGTACATTACACAAGTGTATACGCTATTTCTTATATATACATTTTGAATTATATGTTTGGCTTACTGGAGATGTAGCTGGATGGTTAGAACATTGACAATCTGGCAATAAGAGCTAGGTTTGAATCTCACCATGGTCAATTTTTCAAAATGATGACTTCTTGATAATATTGGCCCGGGGAGCGGATGGCACTGATGAGAAGTGCCTAAAAACCATATCATGAATTGACCGTCTTGACACTGTATCGAAGGTCTCTTCAGCATAATTGCAGTATAAACCATTGGTTGGCTCTGAATGCTGAAAAAACATGACTGAGCATGCATCTGCAACAGGGATTAACTAGCCATCCAAGCAGTCAGGCATACTTGGATACAAGTAGTCGGTCATACATACATACATATATGCATGCATAATTACCTGTTCTTTCTTCTTGTTACTTAGGGTTACACCAACATCACATTGAAACACAGGTTCTTGTATAAACACAAGTTAAGCAACATCGAGCCTGGTTAATATCAAGATGGGTGACCACTTCGGAATACTAGAGGCTGTAAGCTTGGATATCATTCTCTTTTACTTTTTTAACTTATTTAACTAGAAGATGGGATAAAGAGATAGAGGAAAAGAGGTTAGTCTATTGTAATTTGGTCTCTCAAAAAAGGAACTTGCATGATACACGAGATTCGTGATAAAATCATTTTTTTTCTCTAAGTGGAAATTTGGGGGTCGTACGATACGTGAGATCGCGCGTTATACAAAGATATACAGTCGTTTTCTGTGTAGGTTTTAATAGAACGTTGTGATTTTTATGGTTTTTTTTATTTATCTTGTATTTGTTGGCATTTTTTTTTAATATTCGACATCTTTCTACTCTGCTTACATGATACACGAGATACAAATCATTTTTTATAAGTGAAAATTTGGCGGTCAAACGATACGCAATATCGCGCGTTACACAAGTATATATGCAAAACTTAGAAAAAGGCAACCCGTCACTGTCAGAATGCCACGCCCACGAGGTATTCTAACCAATCGCTGACCATCCTATTTGACTCCCACTCCTTCTACTATCCTTTACCTTTACAAAAGACAGATCAAGCCTAAAATAGAGTACTGCTGCATTATATGGACAGGCGCTACCTAGTTTTCATTTCTCACTTGAAGGAGCCCAAAAGAGTCTCCGCGTCCTTGAAGGTGATGAATTCTTTTCCTAGAATCCCTTTCTAACAGACGTCACAAGCCCCTCGTTCCTCTATCGCTATTTCCATGGAAAGTGTTTAGATGAGTTCCACTAGCCTTAACCTTCACGGCTAAGAACCGCCATACCACGCGCATTATAGCGAGCAACTCTTCCTTTCGTATTCAATTTTTAAAAGTGAAAATCTGGGGGTCGCCCGATACACGAGATCGCCCGTTACACGAGTATATACGGCAATCTTTCCACTTCATGTCAGCAGAAAAAAGAAAAAAAAATGTTTACCCAGAAGATGCAATGAGTCACTGTTCTGGAGGTTAGCATCAGCCGTATAGAGGCGTTGAAATTAACATCCCATTTCTTGCCCCGGTTAACAACATATTGTAGATTATTTTTGAGATCTGTTGGATTTAACCCCTATTTTCAACTCATATAATTGCTTATGTGTATATCAATGCGATATGTGAGTTGTTACAACTTATTTTGGCATTGGTAAAACAGAATCAGCAAACTGGGTTCAAATTTGAGCTGAAGCTGCCAGTAGTGCACTCTTTGATCTGGTGTTCTTTCTTTCTCTTTTCTCTTTTTTTTTTAATTTCATTTTATCACCGTATTCTATAAAACCCACCCACATTTTGTTTTGTCCCTCTTTTTCTCCAATCCCTTGTCTTTCTTCCTTGGTTATTTCTATCTTTTCTTTTATGATTGTGTTTCCTCAGAAAAAAAAAGAAGAAAAACGGGAGAAAATTGCATCGCCATTATCATCCAAACGCCCTTGCCAACAAGAAAGAAGCTTAAAATAGAGCGCGAATAGTTTTGATTGCGACAAAGCTTTTACTTCTATTTAAAAGAGAAAGACGCATTAAATTTGCTCCCCACCCAAATCAGAGTTTGATGTTTTAATTGGTGAAAAAAAAAAAAAAAAAAAAAAAAAAAAAAAATACCCCCCCCCCCAAAAAAAAAACAAAAGAAAACGTCTAATACAAACTTAAAATCATTTTCACCTTGAGAATGCTTTTTCCCTGCTACAGAATCACTTTCGCAGAGAGAAAAAAACCTCCCATATTGTTCCGTTTTGCAGATAGAAGCCTAAACTTAGACAAACGGAGTCGATAATTGTTGTGGTAAAGCTTCTTACAGTATAATGAACTCTTCCTTCTCTCATAAACACAAACTGCGAGAGTCGGACGGGAGCGCAGAGTGTGAAGTGGAGTAGTAGACGCAGTGCTAATCTACTTATTATTAACACTATTGTTTTGTATATATCTCCAATATACTTTTCCAACCTACCTTCGTCTTCCGTGTCTTTCTTTCTGGCCCCTAAACAGGCCACAATAATAATGCTGACTAATTAACTAGTTTCTAAGAATCGCCAAGTCTTACAAATTTTACATTGCAAAACAAGATATTCTCTTTTTACAAATTAATTGTATCCAGATTAATTTTATTGATTTTAATTTTGCTAAACAATGATAGTAATTTCATAGCACCAAAGTTCCAAATTGTATGACGAAATAATAATAATAATTGCAAGAAATTGGTATGAACACCACCCAGACCCGGTTACATTGATAGAATCTATAACAATTTTATGGGACTTCACAATACACACGGACGCCCAGAAATCGTGATTAGAGACCGTAAAGATAAAATGTTCCTCCTTATTGACATGAGAGTCCCTGCAGACTGCAATGTATCATTGCATATCTTCAAAAAACTATCAAAATACAAAGACCTTGAAATCGAAATCTCAAAAATGTGGCACACGAGGACATTAAAAATTCCAGTTGTAGTTGGAGCCCTCGGATTGAGTGGGAAAAATTCCATTAGACTCATTGAAGGAATCCCTGGTATTCCATGACTTAAAGAAATAAAAAATGTACTTACAAGTACAGCCCGGCACCTTACGAAGAGCTTTATCTATGTAAAATATGTGAGATTTTTTTCAAAACTGCTGATATTTCTGACAAGCACGCATACTAAAAAATTGTGTTAACCCCAAATGCAGATTCTGTGATAAACACCCAGAAGCAATTGACCATCTTGGATCAGGTTGCGGGGTATAATCACCTACTGAATGTAAAACACGGCACGATAGAGTAGGCTAATATCTGCACTGGAAAATCTGCAACATTTACGAAAATGAAACTGCAAGAACGTGGTAGGAAAACCACCCAGACCCGATTAGGGAGACAGGACCTGTAACAATTTTATGGGACTTCATAATAGACACAGAGACAAAACAATCAAAGCTAATCACCCAGACATCGTAATTTGAGACCGCAAAGCCAAAATGTACCTCCTCATTGATATGGCAGTCCCTGCGGACTGCAATGGATCTTTGTATCGTGTATGCAGTTAGTTTGCCTTTCTTTTGTTGTTGTTTTTTATAAAAATAGTCAGAGAAAATATATTGATGCAATTTCTGAGCTTAGGTTTCTTGTTGGGACCCGGAAGGGAATGAGTATACATCAAAAATCAGAGGAAACAACAACAGGAGCAACAACAAGAGCAACACCAACAGCAACAACAACATCAGCAATATAATAATAATAATAATAATAATAATAATAATAATAATAATAATAATAAACCAGATACAGAAACAATGGCAAGATAAACCGCTTCATGGCCAATACTCTGCCCGTACCAAACAAGCTGACGTAGACAAAACCCGTACCCATCAGTGGCTACATAGTGCAGGGTTGAAAGCGGAAACTGAAGGTTTTATCCTTGCTGTACAGGACCAATGATTGTTAACTAGAAATTATCAAGCACATATACTAAAATATTGTGTCAGGACAAAATGCAGTTTCTGTGATAAATATCCAGAAACTGCCATATCAATAAGGAGGCACTTTTTTTTTTGTTTGTAACAATAATAATATCTAATAACAATATCTGGGCGCTTGGCTTTGATTGTTCTGTCTGTGTATACTGTGTAGTCCCATAGAATTGTAACAGGTCCTATCTCCGTAACCGGGTCTGGGTGGTGTTCATACTCATTTCTTGATAAGGCAGTCCCTGCTGACTGCAATGTATATTTGAAGATCTCTAAAAAGCTGTCAAAATACAAGGACCATGAAATTGAAATCTCAAAAATGTGGCACATGGGAACATCAATAATCCCCGTTGTAGTTGGAGCCCCAGGATTGATTGGAAAAGATTCCTGTAGACTAATTGAAGGGATTCCTGGTAGCCTATGTCTTAAAGAAATACAGAAAAATTGTTCTCACGAGTATAGCCCACACCTTACGAAAGGCTTTGTCTATGTAAAATACGTTTTTTTTTGTCACTGGAAAATATCATGCCATTTCTAACCTGGGCGGGACCCTGAAAGAAATGAGTAAACGCCAGAAATCTAAGGAAGTAAAAGTAATAATAATAATAATAATAATAATAATAATAATAATAATAATAAAGTAGGAGAACAAGACCTTGTATGGCAAATACCTAAAAAACGAAAGATGTGGACCAACAGAAAGCATCAGCGGCTGAGGAGTACCAGGTTTTAAGGTGAGACAGAAGGCCTAATTATTACAGTTCAGGACCAAAGCATCGCAACCATGTCACATAATCAAGGAGAGAACTGAGCCGAAATGCAGGATTTGCGGAAAATATGATGAAACTGTCGACCATCTTATCTCAGGATGTCCGGAACTAGCAAAAAATGTATATATACCCACAGATATAACAAGGTAGCGACATATGTGCACTGGAAGTTATGCAAGAAGCACAAAATCAAAACCACTGAGAGATGGTATGAGCACTAACCAGACAGAGTTACACAAAATAAAGATGTAACTATCCTCTGGGACATGCCAATTCCCACTGATAAGGAAATAAAAGCCAACGGACATGATATTATCAAAAAAGACAAAAAATGCAGGAAGTGTGTGAGAAACCCCTCCATAAAAATAATCGAGAAATTGTCCCAATACAAGGACCTAGAATTGAGATTAACAGGATGTGGGTGAATGAAGACTGAGTCTGTACCAATAGTAATCGGAGCTTTGGACCTCCTGAGAAAAGGAATGGACAATTTTACTAACAGTGTCCAAAGTAACATCAATGTACAAGTTGCCCAGGGGATCACCCTACTAGGAACATCCCATATACTAAGAAAAGTGTTATCAATTAAATGGCAATTCTCCTATAGGGCCTAAGGAACATAGTTTGGACCCGGCTCTTCAGGATACAGAGCAGGGCATACACAAATAATAATAATAATAATAATAATAATAATAATAATAATAATAAAAAACAATCAAATCTCCACTCAAACATTATTAGAGACCGCAAACAAAAAATTGCCTTCTTCTTGCTATGGCAGTCCCTGCGGACTGCAAAGTAACTTTGAAGGTTTTCAAAAAGCTATCAAAATACAAAGACCTTGAAATCACAATCTCAAAAATGTGGCAACAATCCCTGTTGTAGTTGGAGCCCTAGGATTGTTTGGAAAAGATTCCAGTAGATTCCTGGAAGGGATTCCTGAAAGCCCATGCCTTAAAGAAATTCAAAAAAATTGTTTTCACTTGTACCAGGCGTTATCTAAATGTAATACATATATATATATATATATATATATATATATATATATATATATATATATATATATATATATATTTTAATTAGCCAGTGGAAAATGTCATGATGCCATTTCTAACTTTTGGTCTCTGGGTGGGACCCGAAAAGAAATGAGTACACCAGAAATCAAAGGAAATAAAATAATAATAATAATAATAATAATAATAATAATAATAATAATAATAATAATAATAAGAAGAAGAAGAAGAAGAAGAAGAAGAAACAGACATTTTGATCAATGACCACAAAAACAGAATTTACTTTTTTTTATTAACATGGAAGTCCCTGCAAATTGTAATATATCTTTGAAGATCTTCAAAATCCTTTTAAAATACAAATATCTTGAAATGGGAATTTGGAGAATGTGGCATTAGTAATTCCAATCGGGGAGGGGGGACGTTTATCTGCTTTTGACTGAGAAAAGTTTTGATAAGAGTCATTGAAAATATTCAAGGCAGTCGATATCATAAGAAAATACAACCCCACCCCCGCAAAAACACAAACAAATTGTCCTGACGTGCACAATTCACAGCCTACAAAGAGTTTTATCTATGTAAAATATGTATGTCTTTTATTTTATTTTTATTTTTTATTGGTTTCTTGATTTTGTTTAGTGGCATATCAACACCTATGTGGGTTATTCGATGTCGATAATCTAAATATTTTGTACGTAATTTTATGCTTTCAACCACAGATATTTTGTACATAATTTATACTTTCAGAGTAAAGGTGTGTTAATAATAACAGTGGAAATTTCTCTGTTGAGTATTGAGTTGGATAATCATTAGGTGCCCGATATTTTCGGCCTTGTACCACATCTAAGCTACGCTTAGGGAATTCCCATAAATATGAACGGTGGTCATTATTGAAAGAAGTAAGAGGGTACAATTGACAGATTCAGAATTAATAAGATTTTCATTTTCACTGAAGCAGATGTTAAACACATGCGTGTTATCACCTCGACTATATTCACGTTCTTTCTTTCTTCATACAATTCTTTCTTTCTTTGTTTCTTTCTTCATTCCTTTCTCTTTCTTTCTTTTTTGTTTGTTTCTTTGTTTGTTTCTTTGTTTCTTTCTTCATTCCTTTCTCTTTCTTTCTTTTTTGTTTGTTTCTTTGTTTGTTTCTTTGTTTCTTTCTTCATTCCTTTCTCTTTCTTTCTTTTTTGTTTGTTTCTTTGTTTGTTTCTTTGTTTCTTTGTTTCTTTCTTCATTCCTTTCTCTTTCTTTCTTTTTTGTTTCTTTGTTTGTTTCTTTCTTTCTTTCTTTCTACGTTTCTTTCTTTCCTTCCCCCTTTCTTTCTTTCTTTTTCTTTATTTCTTTCTTTTTCATTTCTTTCTTTCTTTCTTTCTTTTTTGTTTGTTTGTTTCTTTCTTTCTACGTTTCTTTCTTTCCCCTTTCTTTCTTTCTTTCTTTTTCTTTCTTTCTTTCTTTCTTTCTTTCTTCTTTTCTCTTTCTTTTTTGTTTGTTTGTTTGTTTCTTTCTTTCTACTTTTCTTTCTTTCTTTGTTTTTCTTTATTTCTTTCTTTTTTATTCCTTTCTCTTTCTTTCTTTTTCGTTTGTTTGTTTGTTTCTTTCTTTCTTTCTACGTTTCTTTCTTTCTTTCTTTCTTTCGTCCATCTTCGCAATGTAACAGAAATGGCCCATTATTTATTTCAGACAACAACAGGGCTAAACAAGCGAGTTAAGGAACAAAAAAAAAATCCAAAAAACAAAACAAAAAACAAGCAATAAAGACAATATCTCCACACGTGACATTAAATGACGTAGTTTCAGTTAACAGTATGAAAATATCGTTCTCTAAATTGTTCCCGTTGCTAAGGACATTTTGTTTTTGTTATTATTAGTTACTTTGTTTAATAAAGTCATTTTATTTTGCCTTTAAAAAGTCCAAATCGGACGAAACGCGTCGGTAACTATTACAGTTTTCCCATTGTCTTTTACATTTATAAACAAAACGAAATCTCAACCTTAAACTTTGGCCAACCCTGTGGTGTAATAAAGTTCCAAAATCCTTAACTGAACCATAGCTGACAACAAGCAAATGGACATTAAAACGTGAAAGTTTCTCACTTGCCACCACATGCATCATCCTCGGGCCAATGTTAATATTTTTTTTTAAGCGTTTCACCCCAAGCAAGGCAGGAAGCCACTAGGACGCAAGGGTTACATAAGATTTGGAGCAATATCAGATAGGAGTGATAGAGGAAAGGATGAGGAGAAGGATAGTAGATAGATCAAGGCAACCGGAGATGTCGATTGATATTACATTTGAATAGTTGGTGATTATAGCTCACAGGGAAACTGGAATAGGGAAGTGAGTTCCACAGGCGAGAGGTGCGAGACATGAAGCTATTGGAGTAGAAGAGACGGCGCTTGAATTCATGAAGTCTGGGAACCTCGGAGCAATTGCTATGAAAGTCTAAACCATAAACCGTCTACTTCAGCTGCAAAGAACCTAAAAATGAAAGCAAAAGACAATGCAATGAACCAAATGCAGAAACGATAGCAAGATAAACACCTTCACTGTCAATATTCTATCCGTGTCAGACAAGCTGATGTAGACAAATCCCGTGCCCTTTAGCGGTTACGTAGTGCAGGGTTAAAAGCTGGGACAAGACGAAGCCTCTAAATACCTAGGAGACAACGAAAGAGATGCAATACAGTATACTCAAATGAAGAAGTGAAGAAAATAATACTACAGACGTGTGCGTCTGATATTGAATACCGAGTAGAATTTGTTAGAATGTTTGGGTACTTTGTGTACTAGTGAGCTAGCTAAAATGAGCTGACTCATTTTATAGTCCACCAAGAGAAGGGTTAACCAATCAGAAAGCTCAAAATATTCAATCCGACGTGTATAAAGGCAGCCATTTTGTTTTTTCTCCACTGCCAACCTGATATCGAAGACGTAAAGAATTACTTAACAACTGCTACTTTCTCCGAATCTTAACTGCCAACCTCTGATATTGAACACATTACGGACTTCACTGGATTCTATATTCAGAGACTATGGCAAACATGGTTAACAGAATTCCCCAAACCGAATATCAGTCATAAACACTTTGGCTGTCCCTGTAGTGCAATACAGTTACAATATCATTAACTGGACCCCATGGATGATATTAAGCGAATGGAGGCCAAAACGAGGTAGTTTCTCACATGTGGCATATGAAGACATCGATAATTCCAGTTGTAGTTGGATCACTCGGATTGAATAGAAAAAAAATCAGTAGATTCATTGAAGGGATCCTGGTAGACAATGCCTTAAAGAAATACAAAAACTTGTACTTACAAATACAGCTTACACATTACTAGGAGCTTTATCTATATAATATGTGGGTGATTCTAGGTTTTATTTTATTTTAGATTTTTATAAAATTGTTCAGTGGAAAATATCATGAAGCCATTTCTGAAATTAGGCCTTTGGTTGGGACCCGGATGGAAATGTGGGTACAACAGTAATCAAAGAAAATAATAATAATAATAATAATACCATTGAAAATTGGCAATCTTAAAAAGTACACTGACCTGCGGGTTGAGGTCGCTAAAATATGGGACGTTCAGGTACTGAATACCGAGCTGAATTCATAATAATAATAATAATAATAATAATAATCTGCAACTTCTACGGGAAGGAAACTGAAAGAAACTGGTATGAACACCACTCAGATCCGGTTACTACGGGACTACATACTGACAGAACAATCAAAGCCAACCGCTCGGATATTGTTATTAAAGACCACAAACAAAAAAAGTTCCTCCTTATTGATATGGCAGTCCCTGCTGACTGCAATGTATCTTTGAAGATATTCAAAAAGCTGTCAAAATACAAGGACCTTGAAATTGAAATTTCAAAAATGTGGCTTATGGGAACATCAACAATCCCTGTTGTAGTTGGCGCCCTAGGACTGGTTGGAAAAGATTCCAGTAGACTAATTGAAGGGATTCCTGGAAGTCCATGCCTCAAGAAGATACAAATAATTGTTCTGACAAGTACTGCCCACACTTTACGAAGGGCTTTATCTTTGTAATATTTTTTTTTGTCAGTGGAAAGTGTCATGATGCCATTTCTAACCTTAGGTCTCTGGGTGGGACCCGGACAGAAATGTGTAAACACCAGAAATCTAAGAAAAAAAAAAAAAATATCCCTATCCTTAAATCCGCTTTCGCATGAACTAAACAGTAATAAATATGGATACAAAATAAGAAAGTGTTTAATCATCTATTCTACATGGATGATATGAAACTCTTTGCCAAAGACGACAATGTGTTGAAGGGTTTCCTCAATACCGTAAAATGTTATAGTGACGACATTGGTACGGATTTCGGATTAGATAAATGTGTAAAAGTAACATTCAAGAGAGGGAAAATTACAGAAACATACCCAATAGATTTAGATTTTGTCGGAAAGATTAGGGAAGGGGAACAAGAAGATAGCCTAGAAGATAGCCTAGAAATTAGCGAAGGGGATGAAATACAGCAGGCTCGAATTAATACTACAGGCGTGTGTGTCTGGGATTGAATACCGAGCTGAATTCAAAATAATAATAATAATAATAATAATAATAATAATAATAATAATAATAATATCTCTGTCCTTAAATCCGCTTTCGCACGAACTAAACAGTAATAAATATGGATACAAAATAAACAAGAAATTGTTTAATGACTACATGGATGATATGAAACTCTTTGCCAAACACGACGATGTGTTGAAGGGCCTCCTCATTACTGTAAAATGTTACAGAGTTGACATAGGTATGGATTTCGGATTAGATAAATGTGCAAAAGTAACATTCAAGAAAGGGAGAATTATAGAAACATACTCAATCGATTTAGATTTTGTCACAAAGATTAGGGAACTGGAAAAATGTGAAGCCTATAGGCACATAGGAATTAGAGAAGGAGATGGAATACAACTTACTCGAATGAAGGAGAAATAAAGAAAAGGATGCTACAGGCGTGTGTGTCTAGTACTGAATACCGAGCTGAATTCAAAATAATAATAATAATAATAATAATAATAATAATAATAATAATATTATCTCTGTCCTTAAATCCGCTTTCGCATGAATTAAACAGTAATAAATATGGATACAAAATAAACAAGAAAGGTTTTAATCACCTATTCTACATGGATGATATCAAACTCTTTGCCAAAGACGACAATGAGTTGAAAAATATCCTCAATAGTGTAAGATGTTTCAGTGGTGATATCGGTATGGATTTCGAATTAAATAAATGTATAAAACTAACATTCAAGAGAGGGAGAATTACAGATACACATTCAATAGATTTAGATTTTGTCACAAAGATTAGGGAACTGGAACAAGAAGAAGCCTATAGGTAGCTATGAATTAGGGAAAGAGTTTGAATACAGCATAGAGAAATGAAGGGGAAATTAAGAAAAGAATACTACAGGTGTGTGCGTCTGGTACTGAATACCGAGCTGAATTCACAAAACAGAATATCAGCCATAAACACCTTGGCTGCACCTGTGATGAAATACAGTTTCAACATTCTTAATTGGATTTAATAGACATTAAACGAATGGATGTCAAATCGAGAAAGCTTCTGACTTTCCACTGCTAAGGCTGATGTTCGTCTGTATGGGTTTAGATCCGAAGGAGGCAGAGGATTAGTTCAACTAGAACTGTCTTGCAAAACCACAACTATCACTCTTCAAATATAATGGAAACAACAGAAGACTGGATGATGATCTGTGTAAAAGAACATAAAAGAAATAGGAGTATCCAGTGCTAAAAGATGCCAACAACTTCAAAATGGAATTTCAAGTCGGTGAAGAAGTGCAAGTAAACAATAATACACCTGCTGTAGCTGTAAAATAGTTAAAAAAGAAAGCAAAAGCAAATGCAATGTACCAAATGCAAAAATAATGGCAAGATAAACCTCTTCATAGTGTCAACATCATAAACTGGACCATAGTTGACATTAAGCGAATGGATGTCAAAACGTCTCTTGCCACCGCATGTATCATCCTAAGGCTGATGTCGATCGTCTGTATGTGTCCAGATCCGAAGGAGGCAGAGGATTAGTTCAACTAGGACTGTCTTATAAAGCTACAATAATCGGCTTTCAAAGATACCTGGAAACTACAGAAGACTGGATGATGATAATATGTGTCAAAGAACGTAGAAGAATTAAAAAAAAATATATATATTCCGTAATAAAGGAAGCCAACAAATTTAAAAAGGAATTTCAAGCGGGTGATAATCCATAATCCACTTATTGCAGCTGCAAAGAACCTAAAAAACGCAAAAGCAAATGCAATGAGCGAAAATTCCGAAATGATAGCACGATAAACAGGATAAATACTCTACCCGTACCAAACAAGCTTATACAGATAAACCCCATACAGCAGGATTAAAAGCTGAACTTGAAGGTTTTATTCTTACTGCACAGGATTAATGCTTGTTAACTAGAAATTATCAGAAAAGATATTGAAAAACTGTATTGAACCCAAATGCATATTCTGTGATAAAAATCCAGAAAAAAATTGAGCAGGTTGTGCATAAATGGAGTATAAAGCAAGTTGGGCCAAAATCTGCACTGGAAAATCTAAGATGACTGGGAAGAAAAGTGCAAGAAATTAATATGAACACTATCCAGACCTGATTACAATCTGTAACTGTTTTAGAATACACACAGAATTATCAAATCTAATTTGCCTAGACATATTGATCAAAGACCATAAAAAACAGAATGTTTATATGAAAATCCTCAATAAATTATCAAATTATAAGCTTCTTGAAGTAGAAATTAAAAAAAAAAATGTTGCACATGAAGACATCAATAATTTCAGTTGCGTTTGGGGTCCTGTGTTTCATTGGAAAACGTTCAGATAGACTCATTGAAGGAATCCCTGGAAGCCCATACCATAAAGAAAAAAATGTTCTCACAAGCACAGCAGGGTAATTAAACAGTTTCTAAGAATCGGTAAGTCATACAAATTTTACATTGCAAAACAAGATGTACTACCTTTACAAATTAATTGTTTCCTTAATAATTTCTTTGATTTCAATTGGACTTGGCTAAAGAATATTCAATTCTGTTAGCAATTACATAACACCAAAGTTCCAAATTCTAAGATACCTCAGCATTTCTCCTCCTCTGCTCCTCCTCCTCCTACCACTACTACTACTACTACTACTACTACTATTACCAATAATAATAATAGATGCTTTTCTGGTAGATAAGAGCATTACATGTATCTCACCAAGCTGAACTTAATAACACAATTAGGAATAAGGACAATAATAATAATAATAATAATAATAAGAAGAAGAAGAAGAAGAAGAAGAAGAAGAAGAAGAAGAAGAAGAAGGAGAGAAAGGAAAGTCAATGGGACGTTAATTCAAACTCCTACCGCAGCTGATTGTGCAAATGAAGGTGAGGTTAGAATTAAAAAAAAAAGAAAACTGCAAGGAAGAAAGGAGTGGGAGTTGCATAAAAATGTGAAGAAGGGAGTTGCATAAAAGTTTCTTCTGGATTTTCTGAGAGAGAGAAAGAATTCTTTGAAATCAGAAGGTCACAGAGTGCATTCCTATTCCGATCAATAAGATCCGAATTCCATAAAATGCGGAACAACAAGAACACGAACAGATATTTATAGATTTCTGTCTGCAGGTTTGTCTGTCTCACCATTTCTCTGTCTGTCGGTTTATCTATCTATCTATCTATCTATCTATCTATCTATCTATCTATCTTAGTCTGTTTCTATCTATCTATCTATCTATCTATCTATCTATCTTAGTCTGTTTCTATCTATCTAT
>OZ010611.1:60423791-60481291 GCA_963932145.1 Acanthosepion lycidas
CTTTCCGGACTGACCATCTTTTAACACCTCCCCCATCCTTCAATATTGTTTCATTTCGTCACCTTTCTGCTTTATGTAAATTTTTAGATAAATTGTTTTACACCCCTAATTATTCTACACGCTATACGGTCCAGGAATATTTCAAAATTTGATTAGAAAAGGTTATATTAGTATCCCTTATATTTTAGAGAAAATCACCACTTCTAAATTTATTAACCCACAAAACACTTTCATTGATTACAGAATTAGTAGTGATAACCCCAACATAGATATATGAAATTAAGTTCTAGACTTTTTATAGTAAACTAAAAATAACATCCCCAATTAATACTAAAACTACCGCTAGAATTTTACCTCCTCCAATGTATTACTATCCCGTATTTCCATCTCTCCTTCTATAGCTCTCATTCTTAGGGCGTTTGTGAGATGATGTGTCTAAACTTTTGACTGGTGTTTATCGGCAAGAAAACACCTCCAGAGACCAGTTAACATTTAACACATCATCCATTCTTCACCAAACTGATGTCAACAAGCACTATTGTTTCACTCCGTCATATTTTTTGCTTCATGTGTATTTTTTCTCAGACAAAAAGAAAAGAGGAAGTGACGTTTCACATACGTACAAACTTGCTTACAAGCAGAATTTTTCATAACCATTTTTTGTTCTCACCAGTCGAAGTGCAATTGAAATGCACCGAAACGAAGTTGCATGTTTGTAGTGAGTAAACTTTTTGTCTATATGATAAAATTATAATAAATACTTATTTCTCTACTGTCGCTATCGAGATCTCTTTTGAATTAATGTTGTGAACGTTAGAATTTATATATTATTTTCGTTCTTATTGCATCGGATATATATATATATATATATATATATATATATATATATATATATATATATATATATATATATATATATTACTTTGTTCTACTCCGAAGCAATTGCGTGGTGAGAAACAAAACCCATCAGTCTACAAATTTCCAGAGAGACTATTGAGAGTAGAAGACAAACCCCTGAACTATGTAAAGTCTTTCACTTATCGTTGTAGCAAAGTCAATTACAGTGGAACTTTAGATGATGAAATCATGCATCAGATTGCTAAGGCTACCAGTGCTTTCGGCAAACTTCGCCATCGCTTGTGGAATGAGCGGGGTATTCGAATGGATAAGAACATTCGGGTTTACAGAGCTGTTGTACTAGCCATCCTTTTGTATGGCTCAGAGTCGTGGACTTCATACAGGTACCATATACACCAGCTGGTTGTTTTCCATAAAAGCTGTATGCGTGCAATCTGTGGAGTTCAGCTTCAAGATAGGACATCTAACGTAGACCTGTTTAACAGGTGTAATATTCGAGGAATCGAGACTTTTATCATACAGTCTCAGTTACGCTCGACTGGTCATGTCTTGAGAATGTCTGATGACAGGATACGCAAGATCCTAATCTACAGCCAGTTAGATCAGGTCTACAGGAATGTAGGACGCCCATGGCTAAGATACGAAGACAAGCTGAAAAGCAACTTGTCAGCAGTTAATATACAACATAACACCCTTAAGCGCTTAGCTTTGGAGCGGATAGAATGGAAATCAACGTGTTTTAGTGGACTCAGCAATTTTCAATCTGCTTGTCTGAATCATCTTCAAGAAGCGAGAGCAAGATCTAAAATGTCAGCCAATCTAACAGTGATTTCATCTCAGAATCCTCACACCTGCTCCATATGTGGCCTCCTTTGTAAATCACTAGCGGGTCTTAAATGCCACTTAAGATTATCGCATAATCTTACATAACTGAATCAATAAGCTGGCAGATCCTCATACGTCGAAACCGACGGGGTTTTGGCAGAGTTCATATATATATATATATATATATATATATATATATATATATATATATATATATATATAATAGCTAGGAAAAGACAAAATTTATAAGGTATTTTTTTTAAAAGAAAAAACTGAAAAAAAAAAATCTCAGGACTTATCAAGTTTATTTTTCTGGGTATAGAAAATTCATAAAAGCGTGTAAATTAAATAAACGAATGGAATGGAAGAGAAAAAAAAAGAATTTCAAGAAAGCTAGAGTCCAATAACATTCAGACCCAGTAAGCATTCCCTCTGTTTATGAAGGGAAAGCTCACGAGATCTGATATACAAGGACTCTAGAACCCTGAGGTAAAATGTGGAGTGGGACCTAGATAAAATTAAAAAAAAAATGGCTCACACTAAAATTAACCACACATTTCCTACTATTTATTATATGCTCAGCAATAGCAGAGCCAGAACTATTGGTTAGTTGGCTCTTCCTGGCAACCGGATTCAAAATACTGGGGCGGGAGGTAAAATTTGTTTTACTCTCGAATCCAAACGCTGGGACGTCCTCCCTATGTAGTCGAGTCCACAACTACACTTATATTAGTAAATGAATGAATTAACATGATGGGGAGGGAGGACGTCCTTACGAATGGAAGAGAAAACAGGATGTGTCACAAATATTATTCTAACATTCGTCGAAAAATAACAGCTATTGATCAAACGTGAAATTCGTCTAGATAAACTCTCGGCCTCAAACGGATATTCTTTGGATGTTTTCGACTCCGTTATTCAAGACGTCATTAGTAAATTTCAAAGGGGTAAGCAGCATTTTTTTGATAAATGCCTAGTTTATCTATGTCTTCCCAATATTGGTACAGAGGGTGAGAGTTTATCTAGACGAATTTCACGTTTGATCAATAGCTGTTATTTTTCCGCGAATGTTCGGGTAATATTAGTTACCCATCCTGTTTTCTCTTCCATTCGTAAGGACGTACTCTCTACCCCTATCATGTTAATTCTGGGATTTTTATGAATTTTCTCATTTGTCATATATTTGTTAAATACTGCCTCAAATATGTCACCCCAACATTTGATTCGTTATTTGCGTTCCAATCGTTCATCATGGTGGCGAACACAGGCCAGAGACATATGGCAGCGATTTTGAGAATAGATCCGAGTCTCTCGCTGGGAAATCGACTTTCGGCCCAACGACGCCAAATCAGTCGATACTGACTGATTGATGTCGACGATTCTTCGCCTCAAATGACAGAAAGACTCTTCATTTACTGCGAACAACTTATAAGGAGCGTCTTAAATGCACAACTGGCAATAGCAAAATGAGACGAAAATAGACGAATTGTAATCATTCTTGCTATTCGTGGATGAATTCAATCTGTTTGTTCGCATGGATACAAAGAACTCCAAAACTATCCTAAAATCTTCCATAATTATTAAACCATTCAGTATCTGGTGGTATTCGCTATAGATAGAGTGACAGCAAGTATTAGGTTAGTGCAAAAATAATGACGTAATAATGTCGTTTTTTGACGTATTTTTAAGTTAAAAAAAAGACATTACTACGTCATTATTTTTGCACCAACCTAATAGTATTAATTATCCGATATATATATATATATATATATATATATATATATATATATATATGAACAAATATAGTCTTACGGTGTACTATATTTATGGGATAAAGTGCTCAATATCAGAGACAGAGCGTGTGTAAATATAAAAATTAATATCATATATATATATATATATATATATATATATATATGTGTGTGTGTGTGTGTGTGTGTGTGTGTGTGTGTGTGGATTGTGGTGTCCTCCCTCAAAAGAGTCTATGTTGAACTCTTCCGCCTACTATAAGATTAGTAGGAGAGAAGGCCTTGGAGGAACAGTCGAATAGATTGAACGCTGGTCAACCGACACCCACTCACTAGTCGTGTAATACTTTTCTGTTGTATTTATTGTTTAATATACGATATATCTGCAACACTTGTTTGGTTATTTCTTTAACTATTTACTTGGTCATAACAATATCTATCTATCTATCTATCTATCTATCTATCTATAAATATATATATATATATATATATATATATATATATATATAATTTCTATTGAAAAAAATATATGCGTATAAACAGAAAATATATTAAGTAATTGTAGGACTGAATCAATTTCATTAAATATATATCTTTTTTTTATTCATTTCCTAGCATCTCTGAGTTGACAAGGCCCACAAGTAAATATTGAGGACTGCTCTGAGTGATGTAATTTTGTCTTTCTATTCTATCTAATATATATATATATATATATATATATATATATATATATATATATATATTACATAGAATAGAAATACAAAATGAAATATGAAATTTTTATTATCATGAAATTTTTATATCCAAATGTCCGGCATATCCGAGCGCTTTCGGCTATTCCTTTACTCATTATTGGGGATGATTTTTATTTCTTATTTTTAAAGGAAAGTATGCATTTTTTTTTATACATATGTAGCTAGAGTTATAGGAATGTTTTATTTCCGAAACATGGTCAGCATATTATAATTCGTATTCATTATTTAGGGTTGGATTTTTTTAATTATTAGTCATTCTTTTTTATATGTGTATTAGGATATTATGCTTGTATTTTCTACGAGTATGCTGAGAATAGAGTTTGGTAGGTTTCCGTAACTGTTTAATATATATATATATATATATATATATATATATATATTGACTGAATGTCAAGTGATAGAAAGAAGCTTCAATTCTCCGATATATATATATATATATATATATATATATATATATATATATATATATATTCAAACATATATTGTTAAATATAACAGACAACGAAGCTTAGAACGGTTCATGATCAAACACAAGACATTCGTTGGCTGTTATTAAACAATATATATTTGAGTAATTATCAGCTGCCCCAATAATATATATATATATATATATATATATATATATATATATATGTGTGTGTGTGTGTGTGTTTATTGGCCCGTGGTCAAATGGTGCGAACAAACGCAGGTATATATATATATATATATATATATATATATATTATTTTAATATATTTATTGTTTATACGTTATTTTTATAGATACAAATATTTAAGTAAATGCTCTGTTTTTAATAAACAGTATTAGTTACATTTATGGGCCTGAATGTTCGAGAAATTTCGTAGAAAATATGAGCTGTCCGACAGGAATCGAACCTTTAACCCTTATGGGAAGCGCCATTTGATCTGACGTGTTGTTAACTATTCAGTTACATCCGAGAAAAATCGTCTAAGTTGTGTGTTTATAAAATGTAATTCGGACTTTGCTAAGCAGACGCTTTTCTTTGGCTGAATGGTTTACAGCACGTCAGATCAAATGACGGTTTGATAAAAACCGCTTGACGATACCGAAAGGCTGAAACCAAGGTAGCGGAATCGACTGATCTCCTAATTTCATATATATATATATATATATATATATATATATATATATATATATATATATATATATATATATATATATATATATATATATATATATATATATATATATATAGTATTAGTGGTAAATATACATATATATGCAAAATCCACAGGTGCATATACACACATGTATATTTTTTGAATAAAAAATTCCGAGAGGATAGAATCCAGGTAGAACTCAATGTCCAGGACAGAGTAAGGATATAATAACAAGGCTTAAACACTAATATTCCATGGTCATAATTTATTCCATTGGAATCGTAAATACGATCCAATTCCTCAGTCCTACAAATTCAAATATATATATATATATAAAATTAATATCATATATATATATATATATATATATATATATATATATATATATATAAAATTAAGAGATCAATCGATTAATATTATATATATATATATATATATATATATATATATATATATATATATCCAAGTATAGGATTAGTGTATACAGAATAAATTACAATAACCAACAAATACTATTCTTAAAAGAGTGCTCAATACAGAGTAGAGCAAATATTATTTTTTCAAATTTTTATAGGATAAATATTTCATAAAATCACTACAAAAATAGCCACTTCTGGTGTCTTATCAAGTGATGGTGTTGAATGTAGAATAAAGAGTTTTAAAAGATTCAAATTAATCAAACATTCATCACTAGTGTAAACGCTGTTACATAAGCTGCAATGACCAATGAAAATACAAGTATATAAAAATTCAAAAACCTTGACAACGAAGAATAGTTATAATAATTAATGCTTTAATTTTAGGGTTAGACTAAATTAGAAATCATTCTGATTAATATTAAATTTTACTATAAAATTGAAAGATAGATATTACCAATGTTAAATTTAGTCTGTATTAAGTTTAAAATAGAAAGTTATTTCAAGAAGAGACTCAGGATAAAATACATACATTTTATTATTTATTTTGTTTTAATTGAAAAGCCAATATCAGTTAATCTAATTGGGATGTAAAACATCGTATACAACTTAGATACATTTGAAGTGATGATATGGGCAGGGGAATAGGAAATCTTGAAAAAGACAATACATACGCACACAGATTATAATACACAAACACGTACACATATATAGATATATAAACAAGAAGGAAACAGGAACCGTCCTGGGTATGACGATAAACTACATCCGCGTCTAGACGATAAACAACGTCCAACAGTAAGGCCTTTGATCGGGAGGTTTTGAGGAGCGTGGAAACACCTCTTAATTGGTGATATTCCCGGGTCCGCCCTGATACGGGGTGGTAGCACCTGTTAGGGTGCCAGCTATGGGCAAATAGTTAACCCCGAAACTGAGGTAAAAAGCATTATGAAAGTGTAAAAATAGGTTTTAATACCAGAAATACTTTGTAAAAATTTATTGCCAGAAATGAATTTAAAAAAAAAAAAATGAAAAATATTACCAGCAATACGTTTTTGAAAAAAAAAACTATTACCAGCTATATGTTTTTGAAAAAATATATTACTAGCTATACGTTTTTGAGGAAGAATATTAGCAGGAATAGATTTTTGACAAAACAAAAATCTTACCAGAAAAAAAAAAAAGTTGTCGCCATTAAATGATTAAAGATATGCCGCAAAACAAACCAAACCAACCCGAAACAGGAAATATATATATATATATATATATATATATATATATATATATATATATATATATATATATATATATATATAGAGAGAGAGAGAGAGAGAGAGAGAGAGAGAGACCATAAAGTTCGTGTGCATTTTAAGAAATTTATAACTTTATTTGCATTTGCGATAGAAATAATTTGTAAAAAGGATTAGAAAGAAGTGAATCTATATTTTTTAAGGTTTTATTGAAATTTTATTTAAATTTCCACATGTCCTCCATCATTAGCAATACAAAGGGTAATACGATTTTGCAGTTCACGGAAAACATTTGCCAACTGATTTACAGTAATGCCTGAAATAGCATTAGTTATTTTAGCTATAATTAAAACTAAGTACATTAAACTTTATAACATTTTTTACAGATTATTTCTATCGCAAATACAAATAAAGTTATAAATTTTTTAAAGTGCAAACGAACTTTATGGACACCCTGTATATGGACGCCTGGCCGAATAGTTTGAAATAATCTCACCATGTCGATTTGTCAGGATGTTGACATGTTGATGGTCTCGGTTTGCGGAAGTGATCAAAACGTGTGACATAAGAGAGGTTAACCCAAACTGTATGAATGAAACAAAGTCATCGATATCGATGTTTTACTGTCCTTGTTAAAAAGAAATATTGACCAGGCCATTTTCCCAGAGACTCTAGCTAAGTTCCGCCGTAGTATAACCCACAGGTGGGTTCTGTGGGTGTTGAACAAACACAAATGTGCCTGAGAAGGGGTCAGCAACGGGAATTAGGTAGCCGATCTAGAAGGTGGATAAAACGGAAAGAAAATAGAAAATAAAAGCAAAAGAAAATCAAGAAAGAAAAAACAGAAGAAAACGAAGAAAGAATAAGAGAAAAAAAAAGAAAGAAAGAGAAGAAGAAGAAGAGGAATGAATCACCGGGAAAAGACGACAGGAAAAGAAAAGAAAAAGAGAAAAGAAATAAAGAAGAAAAGTGAAAAGAAAATAACGTAAAGGAAAAAGAAAACAGTGGAGGAGGAGGAGAAGAAAAACACAAGAAAAAGAGAAAAGAAAAATAAGGTAGAAAAGAGAAAAAAAAGACAAGGAAAAAGAAAAAAGGAAAAAGAAGAACGAAAAAGAATAGAAAAGAGAAAAGAAGGAAAAAGAGGAAAGGAAAATCATAAAGAAAAAGCGATGTAAAAGAAGAAAGAAAATGAAGAAAGAAAAAGAAAAAGAAAAAAAAAGAAAGTTTTTTTTTTTTCTTTTTAAGCATTTCACCCCAAGCAAGGCGGGAAGCCAATAGGACGCAAGGGGTTACAGAAAATTTAGAGCAAGATCAGATAGGAGTGATAGAAGAAAGGATGAGGGTAGTGGATAGATCAAGTCAGCTGGAGATATCGATTGACATTACACTTGAATAGCTCACAGGGAAACAGGAAAAGAGAAGGGAATTCCACAGGCGGGAGGTGCGAGACATGAAGCTATTGGAGTAGAAGAGACGGCTACATTTAGGAGTTTCGACAGTGAAGGGGTGAGAGCGGGATGCCAGCCTCGTAATGCGCTGGAACTCATGACATCTGGGAACCATCGAATACAGCTCCTCGGAGCAATTTCCATGAAAGTATTTGTAGAACAGACAGAGAGAGGCGACGGCGCGTCTGTGAGAAAGTGACTGTAGACGAGACGCCAGGGCAGGGCCAATTACATTGCATATCCGCCTCTGGAGCCTATCAAGAACCCCGAGGCAAACAGAAGGGGCACCAGACCATATATGGCAGCAATACTCCATGCAAGGGCGAATTGTTGCTTTGTAGATCTGGAGGATCAATTCCGGGGAGAAAAACTTCCTGGCGCGGCACAGGGAGCCAACTTTCCTTGCGGTGGACGAAGGAATTGACTCAATGTATTTGTTCCATCTCAGGGCAGCAGTCAACGTGACACCGAGAAGCTGCAGAGAGTTGCTCTCGAGAAGTTGAGCGCCAGACATTCTAATGGAGGGAAGGGAAGGATCTCTGTGGTGATTAATAGAGAGCAGTTTTGTCTTAGAAGCGTTGAAGTTGACTAGCCAAATCATGCCCCAGTTCACAATCGATTGGAGGTCCTTTTCAAGACGCACGACCAGGCGAGTTTTGTCAGCGAGACTAGATATGTTTTTGAGGCAGGAATGAATTGTGGTGTCATCCGCGTAGATGCCAACTTGGGAATTTATGGCGTCAGAAAGGTCATTTATGTAGATAAGGAATAGCGTGGGGCCTAGGATGGAGCCTTGAGGAACATCTGCGTTCGTGGGATAGGAACAGGATGGGAATCCGTTGAGAACGACCTTCAATTCACGGTTTGACAGGAATAAATGAGAAGAAAACAATGAGAGAAAAAGAAAGAATAGAAAAAGAGACGAAAGAAATAAAAGAAGACAGTGAAAATAAAAACCAATATGAATAATTATGTAAAAAATAAATAAATAAAAAGTATATATATATATAGCTAAAATAAAAGATCAAATATTCGATGCCCGAAAAAAAAAAAAACAAAAAAAAAAAAACACTGACAAGATTGTGATAAAAAAGCGCAATTAGATTGCATTTGTCACTCTGAGAAAAAAAATCAATCACTGATCAGATATCGATGTTCAGTTATAACCCGTTTTCTTGTTATGGTGTCATGTTTGATCGACTTTGTGTGAAGGAGTAGGAAAAAGACGTAGACGATTGAGTCAAAAAGACAAATCCGTTATACGTTGGCCGGAAGAAATTAATGGCGGACATAAAAAGATTAGCGAAGATCGGAGGAAAAATTTAACAAGAAAAAAAAAAAAAAAACGATCGAAAAATAAAAGAAAAAGCATGTAAATAAACGAAGGAAAAATAAAATTTGGAAGGAAAATATGTGGAAAAAATGAGAGCAAATAACGCAAAAAAAATAAATACATATGAAAAAGTCAATTGAAATGACGGTTATGGGTGATGTGGAATGAATGAGGAAGGAGGAGAAAAAGGAAAAAAATTGTTCGTCAAAATAACAAAGAGGAGGAGGAATAAGAAGAGAGAAAGAAAGTATGGTAAGGAAGAAAATTGGTCAGTTATAGGCCATGAAGAATAGAATTGTTAGTAGAATTTAAAAAGACAGACGAACACTGCTGAGAATAATAATAATAATAATAATAATAATAATAATAATAATAATAATTAGAAGAAGAAGGAGGAGGAGAAAAAAGTAGAAGGAGGAGGAGGAAGAAGAGGAGGAGAGAAAGAAGAATTAGGAACGAAGAAAAAGAAAAAAGAATAGAAAGAGAAGAATGAGGTGGAGAAGAAAAAAGAAAAAGAAGAAAAATAAAAAAGAGGAGGAAGAAAAGCAGTGGGAAGAGGAAGGAGAATTAGATAAGTAAAAGAAGAAAAAGGAGAAAGAGAAGAAGAAGAAGAAGAAGAAGAAGAAGAAGAAGAAGAAGAAGAAGAAGAAGATGAAGAAGAAGAAGAAGAGGGGGAAAGGAAGAAGAATTAGAAAAAGCAGAAGAAGAAAAAAGGAAGAGGGAGAGAGGAAGAAGAAGAAGAAGAAGAAGAAGAAGAAGAAGAAGAAGAAAGAGAATTAAGAGAAGAAGAAGAAGAAAAAGTAGGAGGGAGAACAAGAGGGGAAGAAGAAGAATTAGAAAAGTGGGAGATGAAAAAAGGTGAAGAAGAAGAAGAAGAAGAAGAAGAAGGAAAGAAAGAATCAGAAAAGTAGAAGAAGAAAAAGAAGGAGGAAGAGACGAGGAAGAATGAGGAGAATGAGGAAGAGAAGAAGAAGGAGGAGGAAGAGACGAGGAAGAAGGAGGAGAATGAGGAAGAGAAGAAGAAGGAAGAGACGAGGAAGAAGGAGGAGAATGAGGAAGAGAAGAAGGAGGAGGAAGAGACGAGGAAGAAGGAGGAGAATGAGGAAGAGAAGAAAAAGGAGGAGGAAGAGACGAGGAAGAAGGAGGAGAAAGAGGAAGAGAAGAAGAAAAAGGAGGAAGAGAAGAAGAAGGAGGAGATAAATGAAATGAGTAAACACCAGTAGTAGAATGCGATAAAATAAAATTAATAAAAATGAAGAAAACCAGAAGAATGAATTGCAGTCTATGAACGAAGGAGAAACCGAAGATTTTTTGAATTGAAGAACGTGAATGAAAAAAATGAAGAAAAGGAATGAAATTATTTCGAATTGTCGAATTCTTTAAAAAACGCGAAAAAGAAATGTAGAGATTAGGAGCGTCCAAGCTAAACAAGCGCTCCTTTAAAAAAAAACAATACTGAATGAAGCTGAAGAGAATAGAAGGAGTTGGAGAGCCATGATCACCTACGTCCTGAAAGGACACGGCGCATAGAAAGAAAAACTGAATGAAACAAACTGAGATTTGGTAAGCAATCAAAAAATTGTTATTTTTATGTGTATTAAAAAACTCTTTTAAAGGTATTTAAAATAGAGCACTCTTAACTACATAAGTAAGAAAAGGAATATACAAATTGTAATATATATATATATATATATATATATATATATATATATATATATATATATATATAATAATAATAATAATGGACTCTCCCGTCGGTTTCGACGTATGAGGATCTGCCAGCTTATTGATTCAGTTATGAAATTTTGTGCGATAATCTTAAGTGGCATTTAAGACCCGCTAGTGATTTACAAAGGAGGCCACATATGGAGCAAGTGTGAGGATTGTGAAATGAGATCACTGTTAGATTGGCTGACCTTTTAGATCTTGCTCTCGCTTTTTGAAGACAAGCAGATTGAAAAATTGCTGAGTCCACTAAAACACGTTGATCTCCATTCTACCCGCTCCAAAGCTAAGCGCTCAAGGGTGTTATGTGGTATATTAACTGCGGACAAGTTGCTTTTCAGCTTGTCTTTGTATCTTAGCCATGGGCGTCCTACATTCCTGTAGACCTGATCTAACTGGCTGTACATTAGGATCTTGGGTATCCTGTCAGCAGACATTCCCAAGACATGACCAGTCGAGCGTAACTGAGACTGTATGATAAAAGTCTCTATTACTCCAATATTACACCTGTTAAACAGGTCTACGTTAGATGTCCTAACTTGAAGCTTAACTAGCTATATATATATATATATATATATATATATATATATATAGAGAGAGAGAGAGAGAGAGAGAGAGAGAGGGAGAGAGACAGACAGACATAAAGACAGACACAGAGAAATACGGATAAACTGAGATAGCTAGCTTCCTCGAGAGACAGATATGAACATACTGAAATAGATATGGTAGAGGCTGACATGGATAACAGGTAGAAATGAACTGAGATAGACAGATGCATGAAAACAGAACTAGATAGATAAAACGGAATATATATATATATATATATATATTTATATATATATATTTATATATATATATATATATATATTCATACACGTTTCATTAAATAATATAGACAAGTGTTGTCGATTTATTTTATGTAAATGTTTTTCGTAACGTCTGATAAGTTTAATAACATTATCGTTGAACGAAGAAAGAAATTCACAATAGTGATCCATATATTTTTTAATACAATCTAAGCTTTCGCCTTACAAAAGCCATTATCAAAGATGTCAATTACAACATATTAAACAATATACGGACAAGACAGTGATGATAGTCTGTCATTGTTTACATAGATGATTTCTAAGCAACGATAAACACGCGCATATAAGACGCTAGAAGCGAAAATCGCACCGCATCTCATGACGTCACACATGACCACACGAGAGTGAATTTGAGAAGTATGGGAAGCCGTTGGTATAAACCAATGGCTTCTGTTACCAAATATAGTCATTTAAGAATATTTGTAGAGATTCCATAGTTGATTTTGTTTAGGTTGGGTTTCAACTGTTTGATGTATAATGCTTCAAGGATTTTTAGTTTTTGTCTATTGTTTTCATGTCGAAGTATAATTGTGTTTTCGACAAGTATTTTACGGAATTGTGTGTGCGGGCAGGCATGTTGTTTTAAATGCCTATATATACTGGCTTAAAATCTGCCCTATTGGGCAGCATTTAAGCTAGCTCCTATGGATGGCTTTTGATTGGGCCTTCATCGCAATAGGTATGGAGGAGTAGATGCGATAGGCAAGAATAAACTACAAAAGAACTCAAAATTGATCGCTGCATTTAAGTACTGCATTAATATTTAAGCTTACCTTTTAAAAAATCAACGATAATTCTTCTGCCGCCACTTGATTTAAAGAATTTGAAGTATGTAGGTCCTTATTTTCTGTACAAACAATTATTTTTATTTTGTGGTTAATTTTCGCAATTAATTTAAATTATGTCCAAATTTATTTCCAAGTTATAAAAATTGTTATCGTACAAAAAAAAAAAAAAAAAAAAAATTAAAAAAATCGCAAAATATCACGTAAAAATATCGCCGAAAACAATCACAGTAATGAAAACTTGGGAATCCACAATTTCAGGATTGGGGGTCTGGATCCGAACCGGAATGTTTTTAATTTGCTCACGGAGTCGGCCTGATTCCAAAATCGTATTGAACGTTGAGCTACCGCCTCTAGGAGCAATTTTTTTTTTTAAAGCGTGACACAGTGACACACTGACATTCGCCATTTCTAAAAGTTTTCTTTAACTTTTTAGGAAAGTGAAAAAGCTGTAGCATTTGATCTCAGCTGGGCTGTTCCCCTTCAATTAACCACTCTCAACTTAGATCTCTAATTTCTCTTCGAGCTAGTGAAGCCTGTGAAACATTAATTTGCGAAACTTGTCAAAAGCCACGCGGCGCCTTCACGTGCTTGGCAGCTGGGTGAACGTACATTTGACGCGAGGCCAGTTGAAACAGAAACCCGGAAGCATATGAGAATACCGGGAATAAATGACTTGGTTTTTATACCAGAGGAAGATGGCGGCGACAAAGACAGGAGGGCTATTCTAAAAATCTCTGGTGTATCGAAGTGCTGGCAAGAAAAAACATGTAAGTTGAATTGTCAGTCTGTGTATTTCCCTAATTTATATACGAATAATTTCTGCTGGATAATAAAAAGAAGACAACACCCACTTATAGTGTTATGCAACTTCTGCCGAAGTGCAGTTTGTACAAACAATCAGCAACTGGTAGTAGCGAACCTTAGTTGTTTGGTTCTTTTGTTTTATGGCATATCAAAACCTCAGTGGGTCGTTTAATGCCAACAAAAATTTGAAATAGATTCATACCGATAATTCGGTAAAAAAAAAGGTGTGTATATATACATATATATTTGAAACATTTTTCAATTGCTCATATTTTTGAGTACAATCCAACTTCTTTTAGGAAATTAAAAATCTTGGATGGTTTTTATTCGTAAAATGTTTCTTTTTAATTACTAATTTGGTTTGGTTTGTTTGGCATGTTTTGTTTTAGGGCATATCAATCTCCATGGGTTATTTAATGCCGACATCTTTTTTTTCCTCGGTAATATTTTATTATGTCAAAAATCTATTTCTGGTAATATTTTTTCCTCCAAAATGTGTAGCTGGTAATATTATTTTCAAAAACTTATTGCTGGTAATAGTTTTTTTTCTTCAAAATTTTATTTCTGGTAATAATTTTTTACACTTTTATAATGCTTTTTACCTCAATTTCGGGGTTAACTATTTGCCCATAGCTGGAACCGTAACAGGTGCTACCACTCCGGTTCAGGGTGTACCTGGGAAGTCCAGCAATTAAGAGGTGGTTCCACACTCCTCAAAAACTTCTGATCAGAGGCCTTGCTGTTGGACGTAGTTTATCGTCTTACCCAGGATGGAAAATTCAATTCATAATACCGCATAAACTCAGAGAATCTAAAAAAAAAGCACCCCATGACATTAAAATTTAAAATTTCATAAAAATCTGTATATGAAAATCAATAAACACCAAAACCACCCCACCGGGGGTGGGAAAAGAGTGGTGGATTTGTAGTGTTGCGTTTTCAGGGGTGAGGTGGGGTATCTATCTATATTTCTGAGATATTATGTACACTATTTACATTATTCGGACTATTGTCCTCATCTTTGTTGCCATATTTATTACAACGTTTCGGCCTTTCAGTATCTGTCTATATTTCTGAGATGAGGTATTATGTACACTATTTACATTATTCGGACTATCTACCTATCTATCTATCTTTGCTTAATATCTATCTATCTATCTATCTATCTATCTATCTCGGCAGGTTCATTTTCTATCTATTTGTCTATCGATCGATCTATATTTTTTATATCTATCTATCTCACCTGGTTCAATATCTATCTATCTATCTATCTATCTATCTATCTATCTCAACTTGGTTCTATGAATTTCAGTTTTTACCATTCCAAATTTCTCTCCTCTCAACTTTCGCCTTTTCTCTGTATCTTCCAGTTTCTTTTAAAATAGAAGCTATTCCAACATTATCCATATCTCGAAAATCTGTTAAATACCTGATAAATTTCTACAAACATCTTGGCTAAGTAACCTTTTCTTTGAAGCTTAAAAAAACCATTGAGAAATGGCTGTTGAACATGTTTTCCTTTCGGTCTAATGTGCACCTATAATCAACCGTCGATTGTGTCCCATCGAATTATTTAAACTTTTCAGACTGCTGGACATTTTCTTTTCTTTTCTTTATATTCTGGTCAAGCGATAAAAATTGATATCGATTTTCGTAATGTACAGCCTGGCGAGAAATCAATCTATTATTCCTGTATCCAAAACGCTTTCAAATTTCAAATTTCGTCTCGTTTCAGGCTCAGATCTGCGCAGCGCCTTGGCATTCAGCCATTAATTGTCTGACGTCAGTGCTCTTTTACGAATAGCATACCACTACGTTATCCTGTTGAGGAATTCCAGGTCGAATATTACGAATCCGGCATCATTGGGACATAAGATACATAGCCGGATTACAGATAAAGGGTGTTTCATTAAGACGGATCAAAGTCAGCAGTAAATAAATCAGTGTTATTGGTGAAAATTTACTAATTTCTCTATTGGATCATGTTATTTAAGTCATAGCAATTAAAAATAATATCGCCCAAATGTCCGTCAAGGCCTCGGCAGGATACCCCAACTCGAATGTCAAAATTTTTGGTGACGTCTCTGCACAGCTGCTCCTCGATCTCACTAATATGTCTTATTATCTCATCCTTCAGCTGTTAAATTGTTCTTGGTTTGTTCTTCAAAGAAAGAAATCTAAAGGCGTGAAGTCGCACAATCTTGGTGGTCAATTGACTTCGCTGTTTCGAGAACATGACCTGAGAACTTCTTATTCAAATTCTGTTTGAACCTCTATTTTCGTAATAGGCTTCGATAACTTTGACCCGTTGTTTGATTGTTAATCTTTCGATGGTTGACATTGCCAAAGACTTAAGTTGTTAAATATGAAAGAAAAAGAAAAAAAAAATCATCGGACGCTTAAACTTAATTCACATTTAAAATCGGTCCAAGTTATTGGAAAACCATTTTTATTTACGTGACAATACGTCCTATCCTTAAAATACGCTTTCTTTTTTCAGTATTTACATTAGTCGGACTATTGTCCTCATCTTTGTCGCCATATTTGTCACAATGTTTCGGCCATTGTACGCTCCGGCCTTCTTCAGGTGGTTGGAATTTCGAACTGAACCCTTTATTTCGATCACTGGGGTAGACTGTTCTAGTTCCACGTGCCATGTTTGATGGAGTTATCTCCTGCTAAAAAATGAAAGTTCTCCACTGCCTTAACCGGGTATTGAACTCACACTCTTTGGGTCTGTCACTGGATCTAACCTTTATCCACTGTGCCATGTGTCCTTGAGGACATCTGGGTATGAATTTCTGGGTATTATAAAACTAATGTTTTCAGCAACCATTTTTTACCAGTGCTCATATTGCAATTTTGCTGTTATCATTCCATGTTTTTACCAGAGCTTATATTGCAACTTCGTTATCATTGCTTTTCTCTGGCACTCCTTATTACTGGTTCCCATATTGTATTTATGTCTAATGTATTATTGTATTTATTTATTATGGCACGTGGAACTAGAACAGTCTACCCCAGTGATCGAAATAAAGGGTTCAGTTCGAAATTCCAACCACCTGAAGAAGGCCGGAGCGTACAACGGCCGAAACATTGTGACAAATATGGCGACAAAGATGAGGACAATAGTCCGACTAATGTAAATACTGTACATAATACCTCATCTCAGAAATATAGACAGCTTTCTTTTTTGTTCAACGTTTTTCACAACAATACAAGAAGTTTTCTATGTCGATGTTTGAAACGTTAAAACAAACCTTCATAATGTAGTCCTGATGAATTATTTTCCTTGGCTCATTCACCAGGATGCTAAAACAGAAGATAAGGATTTAAGTAAATGTAAATATCTATTTTTAAAAGTTTCATGTTCCTTTGGGAATTGCACTCTTGTGCAAATTAATAGAAACAACCACTTCAGTTTCCTTTCTTTCAATATACGATAAGTTTCAAATCCACTGGAGTGACAGGGTGTAATCGATTTTTTTAATCTTTTTTCAGATTAGGTCATTTGCGGTGGTGGGCAGTAATATGAATCTATTTTCGGGGTGTATGTTGAAATTTGTTTGGCCTTGAAAAATATTGCGTCATTCGTGATTGCATCAGATTTTTATCACGCCCAGACACTATTGTCTCGACTGGCGATTAGTTGTCCTACGGTCATTGTCTGCGACGGATGGTACTCCAAGAAGCATACAAAAATTGTTACACTGGCGCGCCTTACCAGTGAGCAAATCAAAGTACTATAGACTGGTCCGAAAACTTTCCTAATTTAAATCCAATCGAGAATCTGCGGTCAATCTGCAAGGAACAAATGGACAGACGAAGTATTAGGTTGTTGCAAAAATAATGACGTAATAATGAAAAAACGACATTATTACGTCATTATTTTTGCACCAACCTAATACTAACAAGTACACCGTGTCATGTTTCATTGGAAAAATATGAAAAAAGTAAATAATAACGGAATTATCCGTTTTGTTTCAATTAATTTGCGCAAGGATGTAGGAGATTATGACTCTCCACATCTTCTTGTATAATTAATTTGCGCAAGGATGTAGGAGATTATGACTCTCCACATCTTCTTGTATAATTAATTTGCGCAAGGATGTAGGTGATTATGGCTCTCCACATCTTCCTGTATAATTAATTTGCGGAAGGATGTAGGTGATTATGGCTGTCCACATCTTCCTGTATAATTAATTTGCGCAAGGATGTAGGTGATTATGGCTGTCCACATCTTCCTGTATAATTAATTTGCGGAAGAATGTAGGTGATTATGGCTCTCCACATCTTCCTGTATAATTATTTTGCGCAAGGATGTAGGTGATTATGGCTGTCCACATCTTCCTGTATAATTAATTTGCGCAAGGATGTAGGTGATTTTAGCTCTCCACATCTTCCTGTATAATTAATTTGCGCAAGGATGTAGGTGATTATGGCTCTCCACATCTTCCTGTATAATTAATTTGCGCAAGGATGTAGGTGATTATGACTCTCCACATCTTCCTGTATAATTAATTTGCGCAAGGATGTAGGTGATTATGGCTGTCCACATCTTCCTGTATAATTAATTTACGCAAGGATGTAGGTGATTATGGCTCTCCACATCTTCCTGTATAATTAATTTGCGCAAGGATGTAGGTCATTATGGCTCTCCACATCTTCCTGTATAATTAATTTGCGCAAGGATGTAGGTGATTATGGCTGTCCACATCTTCCTGTATAATTAATTTGCGCAAGGATGTAGGTCATTATGGCTCTCCACATCTTCCTGTATAATTAATTTGCGCAAGGATGTAGGTGATTATGACTCTCCACATCTTCCTGTATAATTAATTTGCGCAAGGATGTAGGTGATTATGACTCTCCACATCTTCCTGTATAATTAATTTGCGCAAGGATGTAGGTGATTATGACTCTCCACATCTTCCTGTATAATTAATTTGCGCAAGGATGTAGGTGATTATGGCTCTCCACAACTTCCCGTATAATTAATTTGCGCAAGGATGTAGGTGATTATGGTTCTCCCTATATGATTTTCACATATATTTAAATGGTAATAGTAATAAGAAACGGTTTTTTCTGAAAATTAAGTTTTGGCTTTCATTGACGGAGCTGACAGTAATGCTCTCGTTTGAAATGAATAAAATATTTCTCTTAAATCAGTAGCTCATCCACGTCCTGGGTATGACGATAAACTACATCCGCGTCCCGTGTAAGACGATAAACTGCGTCCAACAGCATCCGCAAACCCAGATCTCGTGCTGGGTATGACGATAAACTACATCCGCATCCTGGGCATGACGATAAACTACGTCCAACAGCAAGGCCTCTGATTATACGTTTTTTTTTTTAAAATAATGTTGCCAGCTGGACGTTTTTGAAAAAATATTAACAGCTATACTTTTTTTTTTTTTGAAAGAATAGTGTTGCCGGTTATACATTTTTGAAATGTGGTATTACCAGCTGTACCCTTTTGAAAAATAGTATTACCAGCTGTACGGTTTTGGAAAAATAATATTACCAGCTGTACATTTTTGAAAAAATATTACCAACTGTACGTTTTTGAAAAAATAATATTACCAGCTATACGTTTTGGAAAAATAGTATTACCAACTATACGTTTTGAAAAAAATAATTTTACTAGATATACGTTTTTGAAAAAAATAATATTACCAGCTATACGTTTTTGAAAAAATATTATTATCAGCTATACGTTTTAGAAAAATAGTATTACCAGCTATACATTTTTGAGGAAAATATATTAACAGAAATAGATTTTTGACAAGGCAAAAATATTACCAAAAAAAAAAAAAAGGAAAAAGTTGTAGGCATTAAATGACCCATTGAGGTTGATGTGCCGCAAAACAAAATAAACTAAACGAAACCAATTCAAACAGTAGCTGTTATAATTCTTTTCAGTTTTGTTGTTTCTATTTGAATTGTCGTGGAATGTTAAAATCTTAATAATATCATTCTTTTCCCTTCGTATTACTTATGCTATCCATTTTAGTTCTTGCCGCTACTGGTAGTCCTCAAGTGATGAGCTTTCTGTTGTTTGGTATAGTTTGTTTGTGAATGTGTAGCGCCAGTACACAATGTTCAAAGAGGAATGATCCTTACCAAGACTATCAGGCTTCACTTGGTGAAAACCTGTAGTATTATGAACGATAAAATTTCCAAAGGAAAAATTAATTGAAATTTCAGCAAAATTGTCACAATATATGGAAAAAAAGAAAACGTCTGCTTAAACTGTCGCCAAGATCTGGCATCTCGTCTGCAGTCGCTCTCTGACAGACGTGCAGTTGCCTCCCTCTGTCTTTTTCACAAATCCTTTGAAGGTAACTGCTTCGATGAGCTGCTTTCGCTGGTTCCCAGACTTCATGAATTTAAGCGTTCAACTAGGCTGGCATCCCGCTCTCACCCCTTCACTGTCGAAACTCCTAAATGTAGCCGTCTCTTCTACTCCAATAGCTTCATGTCTCGCACTTCTTGCCTGTGGAACTCCCTTCCCATTTCCTGTTTTCCTGATCGCTATAATCTCCAACTATTCAAATGTAATGTCAATCGACGTCTCCGGATGCCTTGATCTATCCCCTATCCTCCTCTTTATCCTTTCTTCTATCACTCCTCTTTGTTCTCGCTCCAAGTCTCTGTAAGCCCTTGCGTGCTAGTGGCTTCCCACCTTGCATGGGATGAAACGCTTAAAAAAAATAATGAGAAGAAGAAGAAGAAAAAGAAGAAAAAGAAGAAGAAATGTAAAGGATGATGATGATGATATTAATAATAATAATCAGAAGAAGAGGAAGAAGAAAAAGAAGGCTATTAATAAAAAAATAGTAAAAGAAGAAGAAAAAGGATAATAATAATAATAATAATAATAATAATAATAATAATAATAATAATAATAATAAAAATAATAAGAAGAAGAAGAAGGGAAGAAAAAGAAGGATAATAATAATAAAAAGAAGAAGTAAAAGAAGAAAAAGAAGTAGTCGTAGTAGTAGAAAAAGAAGATAGAGAAAGAAGAAGAAGAAGCACAAGACAAAGAAGAAGAAGAAGAAGCAGAATAATAATAATAATAATAATAATAATAATAATAATAAGAAGAAGAAGAAGAAGAAGAACAGTGGAAGAAAGAAGAAGACGAAGAAGAAAGAGATAGAGAAGATTAAGAAGAAAAAGAAAGAGTTGAAGACGAAGAAGAGGGAAGAAAAAGAAAGATTATAATAATAAAAAGAAGAAGTAAAAGAAGAAAAAGAAATAGTCGTAGTAGTAGAGAAAGAAGATAGAGAAAGAAGAAGAAGAAGGAGAAGAAGAAGAAGTGGAAGAAGGAAGAAGAATAAGACTAAGAAAAAAAAAAGAAGAAAAAACGAAGATAGAGGTCAAACGAAACCAAGAATTTTTTGAAAACGGCAGCTGCGAAAAAAATATTTCATTTTATTTATTACTTTTCCTTTACAAAAGGTATGAAAGCGTTTGTCAAAGAAATTTTCTGGGTTGACATTCATGAATAAGACTCAACAATACATATTCCTAGTCATGCGTACCAGCAGAATGACATACGCATGCGCAAAAGCGGTCGAACATAGCAAGTAACAAGTGTATCAAACAGCCTGTCTTCGGCGCCTGGCTCAGGAAGTGAGTGTTGTATCTCAAGGTCATCAATGGAAAAAGCCAGACGACTTAGTGGAATTGGTAAAAAGACTTGCTTTGAAATCACAACTATCTCCTTAAAATATCTATAACGATATATGATCTCGTGATCAAGTTACGTATCGAGACGATATGCAATGATATACAAGCTCTCTCTCTCTCTCTCTCTCGATAGTGAGTTATCTTTGTCTGTTAATATCTTTTTAGCTGTAACGGGACCAATCTCTCTCTCTCTCTCTCTCTCTCTCTCTCTCTCTATATATATATATATATATATATATATATATATATATATATATATATATATATATGTACTCCCAAGAGGATAGAATCTATGTCCAGGACAGAGTAAGAATATAATATAAAAGTCTCAAACACTAATATTCCATAGTTATAATTCATTACATTGGAATCGTAATCAAGATCCAATTCATCAGACCTACAAATTCAAAAAGAAATCGGAAGATTTAAGCCCGGATATAAAAAGCAAAATTTTAATGAGTGTGTATGTGTGGGAGTGGGAAACAAGTGTGAGAGGGAAATGTATGAAAGCTCTAGAGAGAGGGTGTAACAGAAGAAAGAAGAACCCTGACGATTGCGTCCAGCATGAAAGAGCCTGTCGCCTCTGAGTGTTGACTTCAATGCTCACTTTTATATTTACATAGGCTCTATCTCTGATATTGAGCACTTTATCCGATATCTTCCTCTCTATACATACATACTGTTTTATTATAAGGGCATACACACATACACACACATATACACACATATACATACATATATACATACATACACACACACACTTCGTATATTGTGGAGGGTTTGGGCGCGTGCCTGTGAGCAGTTCATTGTTTTTGCCAATATGCTTATACATATTCGTGTTCTACATATACCCGCGTGTGAGCGTATGGACATGGATACGAGTGGTTTGACCACTGTATTTGGCCATTATGTGTGCATATTGTATGCTTTTGCGTGTGGGGTTATGATCTATTTAGGGCTGGTTAAATTTGTTCATGAAGTTTTTTTCTTGTATCTGTCGGTAAAAATAATTGTCTGTTTGGTATATTGACATAATTTGAAATTCACCCTCGTTACATTTTTAGATGTGTTGGGATACAAAGAGTTTTCTGCTATCTTGTGATTTTATGTTGCTTTTGTGTAGGGAAACTCTATTGTTTAGTTGTTGGCTGGTACCTATATATGATTTTTTGCATTTTGTGCATTGGAGTACATAAATCACATTTTCGGAGTTGCAGTTTAAATTTTCATTTATTATGAATGTCGTTTTGGGGTTTTCAAAAGTGTAGTAGTTTCCTTCTATAATGATGTCACAAACTCCACATTTTTTTTCGCATTATGTGGCTCCCTGTATTGTCTGTTGGTTAAATTTAGATGAGGTTAATATGTGTTTTAGGTTTTTAGATTGTCGTTTGCTTTTAATTATTTTACTTGTTTTTTTTTTTTCAGTTTTTCATTCTTGCTAAGTAGGTCTAGATTATATATATATATATATATATATATATATATATATATATATATATATATATGAATGGATTTTTCGTTTCAAAATCCGCAATATTTTAATTTATTGCTTAAACGTTATTTTTAATGGATGCCCATATTTGAGTAGACGCCTTGATTTTATTTATTTAATAAACAGTATTTTATTTATTTACATCAACCGGCCTGAATATACGAGAACTCTTATTAGAAAAATATGCGCTTTCTGACAGGGATCGAACCTGCTAAACTAGAGTTGCATTTTGTTTTTACGTTTTAGAAACCTAAAACTTAGATTTTTTCAATTTACAAATAGATTAGTTTCTTGACATGAATTAGGTTGGTGCAAAAATAATAACCAACCCACCGACCATATTTTTATATTATAGCGGATATATATATATATATATATATATATATATAATAGAAGTATTATATTTGGACTGCTAAAACTGTTTTGGCAACGATGTTTTTTCTGATGTAGGGTTGGCCTAAACATATATATATATATATATAAAATTTTATAGTATTATGGCATTGTTTTTACACACACAGATATGTTGCTTAAAACGTTATATTTAGTGGATATTCGTGTTTGAAATAGACGCCCTGTTTTTATTCTTCAACTATCTGATATGCCTGTCAATCTGTGTACACCAAATTTATAGTTTTATTGCTCCTTGTGTGATCATTTTTTTCCGGCGCATCATTTGTATGTTAAAAATGCTAAAAAATGTAAATATATTCGTGGCGTATTATATATATATATATATATAATATATATATATATATATATATATATATATATATATATATATATATATATATATATATATATATTAGTTGTTAATAATCACCAAAGAGTAAGGAAATAAAATAAATACATTACCACCGGAATGCACTGAGGGAAAATGGAAAATGCTTTCTCTGTTCGACTTACCTGCAAGAAAAAAGAGAAACATTTAAAAAAAAAAATATTGTGCAATGATGGTTTTTATTGTTGAGTGGGAAAAGGAAGAAAAGATGGCGGAAAATGACGAGGCGACAAAACAGTGATAAATAGTAAAAGGTAGACAGACCATAAAATCTAGTGAGCATACAAAAGGGGACATGACCGTGAGGGCTGAAGTCGATAGCAAGAAAGGTAAGGAAGATTGGCTTCAAATAAAATAAATAAAGTATATATATATATATATATATATATATATATATATATATATATATATATATATATATATCGTATTTTTTTTATAAAACATACAAAATTTATAATTCACGAAACGATTAAAAAAAAAGATTCTTGTGACCCAGCTGTTCATCTCGAAGTCCTCGATAACATTCAACGAAGTATCTGCATTGTAGTCGGTCCTGACTTGGCATCTGGACTCCAGTCACTTTCTCAGAGACGTGATATCACTTCCTTCTGTCTTTTCTACAAATATTTTCATGGCTGACGAATTTTTTTTTGTCCTTGGTGCCCCGACTGCATGAATTTAAGCGTGCTACTAGGTTGGCATGAAAGGTACCACACTTTTGGTGTTGAAATAAATGTAACCGCCACTTCTACTCCAAGTTTCTTTGCTCGCACTTCCCAGCAGTGGAACTCCCTTCCGTTTACTTGCTTCCCTGATGACCACAATCTTTAAAAATATAAATCGAACGCCACTCGCCATCTTCTGATGCTTTGATTCCTGTTCTTATTTTTATCCTCTCATCAATCCCGCCTCTACCCCAGTCTTTTCTCTTACTTTCATACTCTGTAAGCTCCTCCCCACCCGCACATTGCATGCTAGTGGCACTCCCGGACTTGATTGGAGAGAAATGCTTAAAAACAATGAACAAAAAGAAACAGCAGGTTGATAACGTAAGATAAATCCCTGCTAAACCATGTTGAGATTAGAACGTGGTATTCATTGTTCAAGAAGAAGAAGGAGGAGGAGGATGGAAGAAGGAGGAGGAGGAGGATGGGGAGAAGAAGAAGAAAAAGGAGGAGGATGAGAAGGAAGGGCGAAGAAGGAGGAGGAGGAGGATGGGGAGTAGGAGTAGGAGTAGGAGGGAAGAAGAAAGAGTAGGAGGAGGATGGGGAGAAGAAGGAGGAGGAGAAGAAGAAGAAGAAGAAAAAGAAGGAGGAGGAGAAGAAGAATGGGGAGGAGGAGGAGGGGGCGAAGCAGGAGGAGGAGGAGGAGGGACGAAGAAGAAGGAGGAGAATAAGAAGAAGAAGGAGGAGGAGGAGGAAAAAAGGAGAAGAAGGAGGGGGAGGAGAAGGAGGAGGAGGAGAAGAAGGAGGAGGAGGAGAAGAATAAGAAGAAGAAAGTGGAGGAGGAGGATAAGAAGAAGAAAAAGAAGAAGGAGGAGAATAAAAAGATGGAGGAGAAGGAGGGGCGAAGAAGAAGAAGAAAAAGAAGAAGAAGGAGTATGAGGATGGGGAGAAGAAGAAGAAGGAAGAGAAGAAGAAGGAGGAGAAGAAGAAGAAGAAGAAGAAGGAGGAGGAGGAGGAGGAGGGGCGAAGAAGAAGGAGGAGGAGGAGGGGAGAAGAAGAAGAAGGAGGAGGATAAGAAGGAGGAGGAGGAGGAAAAAGAAGAAGAAGGATGAGGAGGAGAAGGAGGAGTAGGGGAGAAGAATAATAAGAAGAAGGAGGTGGAGGGGAGAAGGAGGAGAAGAAGAATAAGAAGAAGAAAGAGGAGGAGGAGGAGGAGAAGAAGAAGAAAAAGAAGGAGGGGGAGAAGAAAAAGATGGAGGAGAAGGAGGGGTGAAGAAGAAGAAGAAGAAGAAGAAGAAGAAAAAGAAGGAGGGGGAGAGGAAAAAGATGGAGGAGAAGGAGGGGCGAAGAAGAAGAAGAAGAAGAAGAAGGAGAAGGAAGAGGAGGAGGGAAGAAGAAGGAGTAGGAGGATGGGGAGAAGAAGAAGAAGAAGAAGTAGGAGAATGAGGAGGAGGAGGGGGCGAAGAAGAAGGAGGAGGATGAAGCGCGAAGAAGAAGAAGGAGGAGAATAAGAAGAAGGAAGAGGAGGAGGAGGAAAAAAGAAAAATAAGGATGAGGAGGAGAAGGAGGAGTAGGGGAGAAGAAGAAGAAGAAGAAGAAGAAGAAGAAGGGGAGAAGGAGGAGGAGAAGAATAATAAGAAGAAAGAGGAGTAGGAGAAGAAGAAGAAAAAGAAGGTGGAGAAGAAAAAGAAGGAGGAGGGAAGAGAAAGGGGGAGAAGGAGGAGAAGAAGAAGGAGGAGGAGGAGAAGAAGAAGAAGGTGAAGAAGAAGAAGAAGAAGAATGAAGAGGAGAAGAAGAAGAAGAAGAAGAAGAAGGAGGAGGAGGAGGAGGAGTAGGGGGAGAAGAAGAAGAGGAAGAAGAAGAACGTTCTAACCACTCGGCCAAACGTCTATACAGGCGACCCAAACCGGCGCCACTCTTGAAAAGTGTTTGAAAAACCATATCTTGAAGTTGGGTAGACGAAACAATTGAGTAGCCGTCTCCATTCTCCAATATGGATGTGAAAAGTGGTTACTGCTGGCGAGTGAAGGATCCAAGCGTTTGAGGACAAATGCACGAGAAAACTCTTTACTACTTTCTATTAGGAGCATAAAACCAATGAGTTTCTAGGAAAAAGGGTTGAGATTTTTGTGGGCCACCAGGAACCTCTTCTCGCCACTCGGTGTGGGGGGGGGAACATCCCCTTAGGAGTTTGCTCCACAGAGCAGTGTTTACGGGAAGAAGATCTTTGAGAGGAATTTACTTTTCACCGATGGAATGTGGAGTTAATGTGGATGGTTTGCTACAATATAAGTGGGACGGTGGGTCCTAGCCATGATGGATAGGCATGGGATTGAATACACCTTTTACCGTAAAGAAAACACTTACATCAGACACGAGGCTGTTCGCATTTTATATGATAGGACATTTTGAATTTTTCACTTTCAAAAAGAAACGTGAATTTACTTTTTACTTACGCTTACATATACTATTTCAATTTGTCGTTTTTAATTTTTGTTGTCGAGTCGGCCATAAATCTTTTTCCATAGCCCAAAAAGCTCGAAGTGTTACTTAAATGAGTAAAAGTTGTTACAAGGATAGACATTTGCGCTGTTAAAAGGAGAGAACTTACAGCGGTTAGTGCAAAGTGTCGTAAGAATTGTTGAAATTGATATGTGCCGCTTTTTGGTTTTTGACTTTATTTTGCTTAAAGCCATATATAATTTTTTTTTTTCGTTATGGCATAATTTTTTTCCTTATAAATAAAATTCTTAAAATTTCTGCAGATTTCACACAATCTAAACTTTCAGATATTTCGTCGTCTGGTCAGATTTCGGCAAGTGGGTCACCTAGAGAACTTTTAAGCAAGCCTCATATCTCAATCTATGCACGATTTTTGATATGAACTTGTGTTTACTTCTCTTCGCACCTATCCATCTATCTATCTATCTATCTATCTATCTATCTATCTATCTCAGTCAATTCATATCTATCTATCTATCTATCTATCTATCTATCTATCTATCTATCTATCTATCTATCTATCTATCTCATTCTGTTAATCTATCTATCTATCTATCTATCTATCTATCTCATTCTGTTAATCTATCTATCTATCTATCTATCTATCTATTTTGCACATGTCATGTCTATCTCAGTCTGTTCATCTAACTGTTTCCGTAGGATCTATCTATCTATCTATCTATCTATCTATCTATCTATCTATCTATCTATCTATCTATCTATCTATCTATCGCAGCTTGTTCATTATCTATCTATCTATCTATCTATCTATCTATCTATCTATCTCAGTCAATTCATATCTATCTATCTATCTATCTATCTATCTATCTATCTCATTCTGTTAATCTATCTATCTATCTATCTATCTATCTATCTATCTATCTATCTATCTATCGCAGCTTGTTCATTATCTATCTATCTATCTCAGTCAATTCATATCTGTTTATATATATATATATATATATATATATATATATATATATATATATATATATATATATATATATATTAGGATAAATCCTTATGAGCCAGGCAAACTAGGTAGGTTTGCCTGGCTTCTTAGGATTTATTCTAGTTTATCGCTCTAATTAGCGTATTGAGCACTTTACATTTAGTCTTTCTACTCGTTTGGTTTTTTAAGGACTTTAAGCACTTGGAGATTTGTTACGACTTGTTCTGATGTTTTTTTTTAGCTCTTTCTTTTTTATTTCCAATTTTTTCCTCGGGTACCGATTTGTCCTTGACATATCTGTAAGTTGAGCTATCCAAACGAGTACTACTATATATATATATATATATATATATATATATATATATATATATATATATATATATATATATATATATATATATATCAGTCTGACAAAGGTTTGTCGATAACTGTATCTATTTTTCTTTTCTCTCTATCTTTCTTATCCGTCTCTTTTTTTCTATCTATCTATCTATCTATCTATCTATCTGTCTATCTATCTATCTATCTATCTATCTGTCTATCTATCTATCTATCTATCTATCTATCTATCTAAGTCAATTCATACCTGTTTATATATATATATAGTTAAACCTAGAGAGCAAGACAAACCTACCAAGTTTTCACCTAAGCGGATCGTCAGGGAAGCCAGCCTTCCCTGACAATCCGCGTAGGTGAAACCTTGGTAGGTTTATCTGACTATCTAGGTTTAACTACGTCTGCTCTACTTACCGTATTGAGCACTATATTTAGTTATTCTGCTTATCGTATCGGTTTTCTTTTCTTTGGGCCTTGGATTGCATGCAAGACGATTATTTTCGGCTGACGTACATGTTCTTTGTTCTTTTTTATACCTTTTTTTCTGTTTGGTATTGGTTTGATTATTTGCAAATCAAGACATCGAAGGTTTTCTGGACGAGTATAATTTCTTATACTTATAAGATTATTACTAGAATATATATATATATATATATATATATATATATATATATATATATATATATATAATCTGCTGATATATATAGTCTGTTTATATCTATAAACCAAGGTTTGTCGATAACTCTGTATTTATCTTTCCTTCTTCTCCCTTTCTCTCTAACAATCTATCTTTCTTACCTGACTCTTTTTTATCTTTCTTTCTTTCTTTTTTTCTTTCTTTTCTTCTTTTCTCTTTCTATCACATAAACACACACATACACACATATATATATATCATAAGTATTATATTTTTCATTGTTCTATTTAGTATCTAATTGCGTCCCTATATTTCTCAATTTCTAAGTCTGTTCGTATCTCGTTTACATTTACTGGCAACAATAGCACCAGTATGTATGTAAATAAAAACAAGCTTACAAATTCGTATCAATAAGAATTGAACTGAAATCTGAATCTTGTAGCTATCAAGGAATGAAACTAGCTAAGCACGGCTTAGATTGAATCCCAACCAGTTACAATGCACTTTAACAGGAAACGAAAGTGAAAGTGAAAGTAGAAACTATATGACGTAATTCTTTCTACAATCTAATAGTCTCCTTTTAACCCGTCAAAACTAATCCATTTCTTTCTCTCGTTCTTATCCATTATTTTGCGCTAGGTTGTTTCTTGGTTTTATTTAATAAACATTATTTGGAATTCTCCATTTTCTTATTTCCTCGTTGTATACATTGTCTTTTACTTAAACATAGCCTTTAAAATGATTTTATTTTATATATATATATATTTCTTGTCACTGTTTCCAGACCGACCTACTATTTGCTAAATTAGCTTCGCAACGGTTCAACAATTTTTTTGTTTCCTTTCTCTTAAAAGATTAGAAAGAACTTATTATTTATTGTTACTTACAAAAACTATTTATCCTAATTCGCTTACTGTAGATTTTTATATATATCTCGTTCTGTTTGTTTCTATCTATCTATCTATCTATCTATCTATCTATCTATCTATCTATCTATCTATCTCAGTCTGTTCATATCTATCTATCTATCTATCTATCTATCTATCTATCTATCTATCTATCTATCTCAGTCTGTTCATATCTATCTATCTATCTATCTATCTATCTATCTATCTATTAGGTTGGTGTAAAAATAATGACGTAATAATGTCGTTTTCTGATGTTATACGTCAAAAAACGACATTATTACGTCATTATTTTTGCACCAACCTAATATCTATCTATCTCAGTCTGTTCATATCTATCTATCTATCTATCTATCTATCTATCTATCTATCTATCTATCTATCTATCTATCTATCTCAGTCTGTCCATATCTATCTATCTATCTATCTATCTATTTCTACTTACAAAACATAAATATTTATTCAAATTTGTTTCCGTTTTATTTTCCTTTCATGTTTTTTTTCCTTATTTTCCCTTTTCACATTCGATTTCTGTCAAAGAATTTATTTTCGCGCCATGTTCATTTACGTTTCGCCGTTTTTTTTTGTTTTTTTTTAAATATTTCCTTTCTTTTCCTATTTAAACATCAAGAGCAAAAAGTCGAATTTACATATTTATTTCCTGCCATCCATCGGACGCGCTACAAGGTTAAGCAGGAAGTATGAAGAACTTGAATTGTCAATATTCTCGACTCGGTGCCGATTCCATAGATTAAATAAATGGATTCACATCAAAATTCCAAGAGGGTTAATCGAATCGACAAGCAGCTGAAGAAGTTCGAAGTGAATAACGGACGAAACGTTCTGACGATAGCGCAAAAAATGAAGATATTAGCCCGAATCTAAATAGCGAAAAGCATATTATTATATTTCGGTTCTCCATTCAACATTCTGTAGCCCGGAGAACATGTCGGTCGGAATTGACGCAATAAATCACTATCGATAAATATTCAATGTGAAATAATGCATGAAGAATAAAAATGAAAAGGCTTATATTAAAATTTCCGGCCAACAAATTTTTGTCAGCCATCTCTCGTTTATTGCTTTAAATCTGACACATGTCTTTTCGTCCGTTAGATTAAAATCTTTAATCCTTTAAGCTTGGAGTTGCATCCGACGGCCTCTTCCTTTGTAGCGGAGCTTATCAGGGTGAACACCGCAAACCAATTCCAAATCAATGTGCATTAGTTGTAATGAATAATAAAAGACTTCATAAAAGGGAGGAAGGGCGAATCAAAGGCCGAGGGGATTAATCAAAGTAATGAGAAAATTACATTCAATTGTAGAACTAAGGCTGTTCTATCTATCTATCTATCTATCTATCTATCTATCTATCTATCCTATTTTATTTATATCTATCTATCTATCTATCTATCTATCTATCTATCTATCTATCTATCTATCTATCTATCTCACCCTCTTTAACATCTATCTATCTATCTATCTATCTATCTATCTATCTATCTATCTATCTATCTCACCCTCTTTAACATCTATCTATCTATCTATCTATCTATCTATCTATCTATCTCACCCTCTTTAACATCTATCTATCTATCTATCTATCTATCTATCTATCTATCTATCTATCTATCTATCTCACCCTCTTTAACATCTATCTATCTATCTATCTATCTATCTATCTATCTATCTATCTATCTATCTATCTATCTTAGTCTAATACCATGTATCTCTTTTTACCTTTTGTCCGGTTCACACTCTTCCAGAGTTTTATTGCTTGTTTCCTTTTTATGATTGTAATTCTGGTTTTTTCTAAAGTTCACTTCATCTCTCTACTTCTAACATCTCCGCCTAAAACTCTATATTTTTATTTACTATTTATTTATTTTCTTCTTCAAGAGGAGTAAATAGATTTGCCTGGCGTTTGCTTCGTACGCCCTCCGTCTTTTTGAACAGGAGTAGGGGGTTTATCACTTTTTCCCTGTTTAGGATTGGCTTTCCTGTTCTTTTCTCAATTTTCTGTCCTCTCTTACGCTTCCAGTGGCCTCTTGCGTGTTGGAGGCATTATCACCTTACTTAAGCATCTAGCCTTAGTGGCTCTTGGGCCTTGTACTGGGTGAGCATTACTTTAAAAAAAAATATTGTTTAAGAAGAGTTCCCAAGATCGGAAGTAATCATGTTTTCATTTTTGTCTTGTCCAGCCATAAATCCTGTCTTCTATTGCCTGGAGTGATTAAGGGCGGCCAGAGAAGAAGACAAAATAGGTGCGTAAGAAGTCCGTACTCTTTCGTAAAACAACATTAAATGAACTTAATCTTCATTTAATGCTGTTTTACTAAAGTGTACGGACTTCTTATCCGTCTATTTTGTCTTCTCGTCTGGCCGTCGTTATTTTTAATATCCGCTTATCTGATCTAATGTCTTGTTCCAGTCTTTTCAATTCCTTTAATTCAGCCATCTCGCTTGGAAATTATATCAGCCAAACATATAGACATGGCTTTATCCGCCGATTCACTTAATCATATTTCTTCATCTCGACGTTTAATTTGACGGATGTACTTATCTGTCCATCAATCCATATATATATATATATATATATATATATATATATATATATATATATATATATATATATATATATTTAAAGAAAAACAGACCACTTTAAGGCTCCATTGTAATAGTTTATTTCACCAGAGACATTTAATTTTCCTTGGATCCTCACATATCACTTTCAAAAGGTGAAACGAAAAATGAATTTAAAATTTACACTTATGACGGGCAGTATTAAGCTTATATAAGTTGACATTGAAGGTGGTGAGGAATGGTGTGAGAGACATGTTCAAGTTTAGAGAGGGAAGGGAGAGTTTTAAAATTTATTTTTCTTTTTCTTTCTATCCTAATATATATATATATATATATATATATATATATATATATATATATATTATAAATTAACTGATTGAAAATATGTTTTTTTCGCTTCACAGTAATAACTATGTTTCAAAAATGGAAGCTAAAAGCTTTAAATTTAATTATATAATTAAATTAAAGGCATTTATTCCGTTTCATCTTTAAGCGAATATTGAGAAAAAAAAGAAAAAAAAGTTATCCCAATATTCGCTTCAAGATGAAACGGAACTAATGCTTTTAATTTAATTATACAATTAAATTTAAATTGAAAAACAGTTATTACTTTGTAGCGAAAAAAACATTATGAAAATTGAATTAGATCAAGGTCTCATCATTTTATAGTTAAAATAGCTAGATATAACCGTAAGTTCTATGCTAAGAGTTTCTTCTCTGGAGCTTCTCGCCTGTGGAACTCTCTTTCGGCTACTTGCATTCCAGTTAACTTTGACCTTCAAAAATTTAAATGCAATGTCAATCGTTATGTTCTGTCTTCTTAATTCTTATTCTTTTGTGTGTCTCTCTCCTTAATAATGTTTTTCTCATATACTTTAAAACACCGTAACCCCTTATGTCTTAGTGGCTTTATTGCCTTGCTTGGATTGAAATGATTAACTAATGCTTTTAATTTAATTATATAATTAAATTTGAAGTTTTTAGCTTTAGTATTTGAATCATGGTTATTAATGTGTAGCGAAGAAACCATACTTTAAATCAGTTAATTTATATTATTTATGCTCTGTAAATTTACATTGAGCACTGTTTTGTAAAAATAAAAATTATCAATAAGAACACCGGATTATATATTCTTTCTTTCTTTATACAAGGTAACCAAAAAAGTTCTGTCTATTTTTTGATTAGTCATTGAATGAAGTTGAAATATATACAAAATGCGTGTAGCAATTGTTTTCAAATTCAGACAGCCGGAAGTAGGAACATCAGACGTTATAAAAAACACGTGCACCGTGCCCGGTCATCAGTTATACGCAGGACAGCTGTGAGAAGGATGGAAGTGTCTAGAGATCTTGTTCGGGGCTGTTTGCTTTACGACTTCAAAGTGGGCTTATCAGCAGCTGCATCAAGTCGCCGCATATGTCAAGCGTTTGGGGATAGTGCTGTGGATGAACGTACTGGAAGGCGTTGGTTTCGAAAATTCAAGTCGAGAGATTTGTCTCTCCATGATGAGGCTCGCAGTGGACGACCACAGGTCTTGAATGACGGAGACCTGAAGGCGGCCATTGAAGAAGACAGTAGTCTAACGTAGGTATGTCCCAGGTAACGCTAAAAAAGTGGTATACCCTGGAGAAAAAAGGTCCCCAAATTGATAAAAACAAATTTTAACTTGTAAATGTTTATGTTAAAATTAAAGAGGGAAGACCAAAGTATTTTTTGAATATTTTTTCAGATTTTTTAATCCTTCCTATAAATTTTTAAAATTTTATTTAAAAATCTCGTTTTTCTTGAATAAAAAAAAAATCAGTAAAATTGATTTATAGACATTTCTGCCCGAATTTGTAAAAAAAAAACAAAATTAGTTCAAAAATCAATTAAAATTCAGTTACACCTTTTTTTTTTGTTATCTTATGAAATTTAGAATGATTGAAGTATACTTAATGTAATTTGAAAGAAACATTACTTACTTTTTTAGCAGGAAATTTTTTAATAGAGATATTTCCAACCAAAGTATTCGCGCGGGTGCGTGATTGAAAGGTGTTAATTGACGGGTGTCAATATACTGACAACTTAATCAAGCGAATTTATCGTACGGTAGCGCAGAAGTGATGTAATTCGTTCTAATTTTAAGTGAACGTGTTTAGTAAATTTAAAAAAAAAAAAAAAAATTTCTTAACTGAATGAATGCAAAGCAATTTCTGAAGTGAAAAGAACTTGCTTCTATCAAGAGAAACAAGTCGACCTCGTGACATTATTTCAAAGCTGTGCATCCATACTTTCGTTGGAGACGATTTTTAGTACAATTTTGGAATATTAAAAAATTATTTTAAAAATGTTAACGTTTGTCAAATTTTTATGAGCTTTCAAATTTATGATCTTTAAAAAGTAGGGAACATAATATGTTATTTCCATAAAGCTTCATTCAGAAACTTAATTTTAAAATATATAACAACATTTTGTCATATTGTGTATTTAAAATAGAAAAAAAGAAAAAAATTATTGTAAAAATTCATTTTTCATCAAATTTTTTTTTTTTTCAGATAAGAATTACCGTAGTATATTTTATTCAGAAAAGTCATAAAAAGTTTTTTGAATTAAATATTAGTCTTAGTTTTATTGGGTTTTGTATGTTTACAATTGAGGTAAAAGTTTGGACAATTTTGCACATATTTTTACCAAAAAAATCGATGATTTAGAATCTTCAGAGTCTTGTGCATTTAATTGAAAAAAATTATCAGCCTTCAAAAATAAATTTTTGAAGTTTTCATAAAATTAAGTTCGAGGGGTGTAACATATATAAAAAAATAATATTTATACCATGACTTTCAAAATGACAAACATTTCTAAAATAATTTCAATTATTTGTGAATAAGTTCTGAAAGTTTCATTAAAATCCAACAAGTACTTGATTTTTGCAAGATTTTCCAAATCAATGTGTTTTTTTCAACAGAAAACAGTGAAAAACAAGTAATGTTAATATTACGTCATTTTTGACCTAAAAAAAAAACAAGATTTTCAACCTAAATTTAAAAAATGCTGCAAATGAAAAAAATTTTTTAAAAAATAATTAAAAATTACCTTGGTCTTCCCTCTTTAATTTTAACATAAACGTTTACACTTTACAATTTTTTTTTGTATCAATTTGGGGAACTTTTTTCTCCAGGGTATACCACTTTTTTAGCGTTACCTGTGACATCCCTAGTCTAACATGTAGTGAACTTGCAAGACAGTTCAACGTTTCCGATGAAACAGTTAGACTTCACCTGCACCACCTAGGTAAGACGTACAAACTGAGCAAGTGGATTCCGCAAGCGCTGTTGGAGGTCCACAAGAGACAACGAGTGGCAGCCTGCGTATCGGTGCTTTCGCGCCACCGTACCGCATCCTTATTCAATCGAGTGCTTACCAGTGATGAAAAGTGGGTTCTGTACGAAACTCTCAAGCGTTCCAGACATTGGTTGTCTCCTCAGGATGCTGTCCCTCACAGCGCAAGACCGCAAGATTATGCTTTGTGTCTGGTGGACAAGTCGTCAAGTGATTCTTTATGAACTGCTACCAATGGGCCAAACGGTCACGAGACCTATACTCGCAGCAATTGAAACGTGTGCAACAGGCATTGCGCCAGAAGGAGCCAGCACTGGTGAATCGCAAAAGTGTGCTTTTCTTCCATGACAACGCCAGCCCGCATATCGCGCGAGTGGTCAGGGATACCATACAGCAACTTGGGTGGGAGACTTTGTGACATCCACCTTATTCACCTGACCTTGCGCCATCCGATTACCACCTCTTCCACTCCCTGGATAATCATCTTCGTGGGAAATCCTTTACCAATGAAGCAGACTTGCGCGAAGCCGCCACGGACTTCTCTGCGTCAAACCCCCCGAGTTCTACCGCAAGGGCATTGAACAGCTGGAGACACGTTGGCAAAAGGTGCTGGATGCCGATGGCGATTACTTCGAAGACTAAATATAAGTTACACATACTGTGAAGCATTTTCTTTTTTTCCTTTAAAAACTGACAGAACTTTTTTGGTTACCTTGTATATATATATATATATATATATATATATATATATATATATATATATATATATATATATAATTATTTTGTTAAGATATGATTCCATCGCAACACAGAAATTACTGTTTCGAAACTTGACTCAAGTCCTAAAGTTTAATTTCAGTATTAAACTTAAATTTTAGAGTACAGTTTCATTCTCGAGCGATGTTTAGAATAAATAACTCAAGAAATGTCCTACTCATTTATCAATGAAAAACAAAATAGATTAACACCGGAAAAATTGTAACTGGAACATCAGTCAGCAGTAATGTGAATATGGCAATAAAGATGGGGATAACAGTCCGACTAATGTAAATAATGCAAGTAATCATAATACCTCATCTCAGAGATATAGACAGATATATAGAGAGACATAGACATAAAGGCTGGAGCGTACAACGGCCGAAACGTTGTGAATATGGCAATGAAGATGAGGATAACAGTTCGAATAATGTAAATAATGCAAATTTTCTTTTCTTTTTTTTTTGTAATCTGGCTTCCACTCAATGCAATCGAACCCACTCAGACTGGTATTTAACATACAATTGGAGTAAAAGGGATTCTTGCTTTTCCCAAGAGCCATGGTGCAAATTTAACGAAACGGATTTGGTCAGAAATTGAACCCTGCACGCCGTTTCCATTTTCTATGCTAGTAACAGTCACGCGACTCGTACAGAGATTTTATTCGATTGGAACCGGTTAATAAGTTGAACAGATGTTGAAAACAGGTGCGTACTATGCATGAAAACGTTCTTTTTCTACTATTTCGTAGCCTAAAGTCACAGATGCGTATTATACAAGGATAACCATGGCACGTTAGCAAGTGTTTCAAAATATTTCTAAGCCTAGGTCAGCACAAAGACACAGAAGTGGTACACCGATTTAAGGATTGATTTCTTTTTTATTATTGATTTTTTACGGTTTATCAGCCCTTTGTAGGTTATTTAAAGCCGAAACATATTTTGGCTTGTAAGAAGAATTCTTTTTGTTTCTGCGTGAATATTGTATAACAATGATAACAAAGTCCTACTATATAATCTATAGCTGGCGGGGAAATATGGATTCATGCCTTCCTCAAGTTTATTTGCGCGTAAGGGAACGTAACAAAGTCGGCTGGAATTTTAAATCTGCTATTCAATTTCTCATTCGGAGGCGCTATACATTAAAGCAGCTGGTCCTCCAGTTAGGATTGAACTCGCGTACCCTGAACTGCGAAACGTTGCTGATATTTAAAAATAATAACAGGAGTCCGGAAAATTGACGTTTAGCGCTTTCCGTACGATCATCGAAGTTAAGCAACATCGTACCTGGTCAGTAAGTAGATGGGTGACCGATTGGGAATATCAAGTGTTGTAAGCTTGGATGTGAGGGTGAGAATCTATAATGAATTCTTAATGGCAGAGTCGAGTTTCAAATCAATTTAGTTTTTTTATATTCACTTACATGTAAATAAGCTTGGCAAAGAAAAACTCTCGCTAGCCACTGGTTAATTAGTAAGATTTGTATCGCTAAAACTTTTATTATCTCAAAAAAGAAAAAGAAAAATAACATAAAAAATATTGAAATTTCGGCATTAAATAACCCATAGATGTTGACATGACGCTAAAGGTATGCATTCACCTCTTATCCTATAACTATGTGTTAATTAATATGTTTAGTATTAGTACGCCATTATTCTTGCTGTCTAAAAATATATTCTGGGTTTAAATTACCTGTAATGGTTTGATAAGCCGTGAAAAACAAATCAATCAAATCAAAGTTGACGTTTAAGAGTAAATTGGTCATGTTTCCACTTGAACAGACACACGGTTACACAGAGGGCTACACAAAGACACATATATATATTACTTTCCTCTCTCCTCAATCCGATGAAACACTGTCACCATGATTTTAGGAAAACATTATTCGATTATACACCCATCCAACTTCCAATCGATAACTATTCATTAATATCCATCCCTTCCATGCTGCAACTCGACATCATCTCACAAACAACACCAATTTCATTCTTTCGACCTTTACATGTAATTACCACTGTTACGCATCTGCGCCAGATTCGACTTATACTTTCACTTTCATTTTCACTTTCACTTTCATTTTCTTCTTGGCAAACCATCAAAGTTCTTAGTCAATACAAAACAAAGAAAATCTATACGCCACGTCGCATTATCAACCATACGAAGAGTGGAATGCATCCAGGGTCTTTTAATGTATAATTATGGAAGAGAGTGAGAGTATTTTAATAGTACACGAATGTACTGAATATGGTAGGAAGCAAAGGCGAGCGCTTCTGCCCATACGTAAATACCAGTTAATGCTTTCCTTTTTTATATTCAGGAGAAAATCAAGTATTGAATAAGTAACAATAATAGTAAGAATATAAATGTTATAGTCCGGTTCCTTGTACCACGTTGATAATCCAATGTAGAACCAATAAAGAAGAACTCGAATACGGATATGGAATAACACAGATATATTACAAACAGGAATATATACAGAGAAGTAGAAAGTGTTAGTACGAACAATCAGGTTTAGTAGAGAGAACAATGTAATCTCGACCAGTATCACTATTCCAATGTCTTGCAGTAATTGTCTGAACGCGACTCTGTTTCAGACTGCCTCTGACTCGATTGACTGACTCGGTCGCTCTGACTGACTGACAGACCCCTGACGGACCTCACTCCAGACTTCAGACTGAACAGTATTTAGTCACCCCCCATGAAGGCATAATGTGGCACAAGGCCGGTTTAACGTGGGATCTCCGGGCCCATGGGCTCGGCCAAAAATATGCCCTTTGAACCCGTATAAACGGGTTCAGGATCGGTTTACCTCCCCGAAAGAGACTCCGCCCTTCGGCGTAGCCTTGTTCGGGTTCCTCCCCGCCCGAAGGCAGAGGGTTCAACCAATCAGCCGATCAGCCGGTCGCCCGACTTCGGGCTGAACAGTATTTAGTCACCCCTCCACGAGGGCGTCATGTGGCACAAGGCCGGTTTAACGTGGGGTTTCCGAGCCCGTGGGCTCGGGCAAAAATATGGCCTTTGAACCCGTATAAACGGGTTCAGGGTCGGTCTACCACCCCGAAAGAGACTCCGCCCTTCGGAGTAGCCTCCTTCGGGTTCCTCCCTGCCCGAAGGCAGAGAGTTCAACCCATCAGCCGGTCGCCCGACTTCGGACTGAACTCTCTGCTTCCTCTTGAGGCGCAGTATTTATTGCGTATGGAATAGTCTATGATGTTATTATGGGTAAGGTCCCATAATAATAAAACAGTTTAATCTTGTGTTGGTTGTCCTGTGTAATAGAAAGAGAAAACCGGAAAGCCCCATTTGAGTAGATATCAAAACATTCTTGGCTTTTTAGCCTCTGTTGGAAACCGGTCTAGAAGAAGTAAGAGTCTGAACTCAAAACTGGCTGGGCATGAGGCTAGCAATTTCATTCCGTAAAACTTACAGCTTGCTAGGAAAGGTGGAAAAAGTGACGGCGGGGGAGGGGGTTTCTTTCAGCAGCAAATACATATTTTATTAAATCTTTCAAATAAATTGGTCTATACATTCAGTGAAGTTTTGTAAATTTTGAAATCTCATATTAAGAAAAATTGGCAACGACTAAGAGGCATAGTCGAAAATAGTCGAAAAGAACTTTGTATAGAACAACTTTATCTATCTATCTATCTATCTCAGTCTGTTCATATTATCTATCTATCTATCTATCTATCTATCTATCTCAGTCTGTTCATATCTATCTATCTATCTATCTATCTATCTCAATCAGTTCATATCTATCTATCTATCTATCTATCTATCTATCTATCTATCTATGCTCATTATCTATCTATCTATCTATCTATCTATCTATCCTAGTCTTCCTCGTTCTGTCTCTGCTTATCTATCTCCGTTTGTTCCCCTTACCACACAAACACTCACACGCGCGCGCACACACATACACGCGCGTGCACACACACACACACACGCGCGCGTACACACATACACGCGCGAGAGCACACACACACACACACGCGCGAGCGCACACACAAACACACACGCACACAAACACACACGCACACGTTGCTTTCAAAAATATCTAGCTATCTAAGCCTGTCAACATCTTTCTATCTATTAGGTTGGTGCAAAATAATGTCGTTTTCTCACATAGTAACATATTTGAGAAAACGACATTATTTTTGCACCAACCTAATATCTATCTATCTATCTATTTATGTCTTTATCGTTTTGATATCAGTCTGTTTCCCTTGCCACACACACACACACACACACACACACACACATATATATATATATATATATATATTTTATTTCACTATTATCTTTGTAATTGTTCTTATTCAATTCTCGGCGCACCTTGGTCGGACCGGAAAACGTTCTAAGTAAATGACAACAAGGTTAATTAGTCGAACACAAAACAAATCGAATCACCAGGAAGCCATTAATCATAGAATGTAACAGCCCCATCCCACCCCATACAAAGTAAATGTTTTGAAAAGCCATTCTTTGTTGTCTCTACTGCAACATATCGGACGATTCACTCTTCGGTCTACTGCGCTTGTCACATTAAGTATAAATGAGGGATTATTGGAAAGTTCTCAAAAAAACAATATTGACTTTGGTATTACATTATTTCCATTCAGCCTATTGTCCTAATCTTTGTTGGTATTCGGCCGTACCGCTCTCCGGCTTTCTTCGGGTGCTTATCAATCTGGGTAAGATTCAGGGAATTTTGAACTAAACCCTTTATTTAATCTACAGCGGTAGAGCGTTATCGTTTCTCAGTCCATGTCGACGGATATCTCGACTGCCCGGTTATTGGTCACCTTCTTTTCACCGGGCCTCAGTCTGTGCTACCCGATTCATAACTATCCGGATACAAAAAAATACCTGAAGAAGGCCAAAGAGGGCAACGGTCGAAACTTTATGAAAACAAAATCAATGATGAGGACAACAGTCCGAATGAAAATAATTCTAATGTTTATACATTTGGTCAGAACATTGTGAAGTCGGTTAGATTGATAACTTTTCAGCAACCCCTCATATACAATCAGTCGGTCACTTATGTGCCATGCGTGATACATACTTAGGCGATCATGTATCTTTCGATACATGACTGACGAGGCAGATTTTTTCCCGCAGTAGGTTGACATTTTTTTCTGCGGTAGACCAGTTGCCATCCAAAGCTATAGAACCCGGTCTGTCCTGCTATTTACTCAGAGCTGGGGGGGGGGGGTAAAAGAAGCTTCATATCTTTCCCAAGGGTCAGTCACTTATGTGCCATGCGTGATACAAGCTTAGGCGATCATGTATCTTTCGATACATGATTGACGCGGGAGATTTTTCCCGCAGTAGGTTGCCATTTTTTTCTGCGGTAGACCAGTTGCCATCCAAAGCTATAGAACCCGGTCTGTCCTGCTATTTACCCATAGCTGGTGGTAGAAGAAGAGGATTCATATCTTTCCCAAGGGTCAGTCAGTTATGTGCCATGCATGATACACGTTTAGGCAATCATGTATCTTTCAATACATAACTGATGAGGCAGATTTTTTCCCTCAGTAGGTTGCCATTTCTTTCTACGGTAGACCAGTTGCCATCCAAGGCTATAGAACCCAGTATGTCCTGCTATTTACCCATAGCTGGGGGTGGGGAGAAGAAGAGGATTCATATTTTTTCCCAAGGGTACTAGCACGTAAGTGAATGTAATGGATTCGACTGGAATTCGAGCTCAGATCTCAACCTATTTTGACGTATTTCCTTTTGCATAGATGCTTTGAGGATTGAAAAGTATGAATATATATATTCCCCTCCAGCTGTGGGTTAAATAGTAAGTTAGGTTTGGTCTGCCTGGGAGAAAGTGAGGCCAACGCAAAAGCACTTTTTTATAGATAGAAATAAGTCATTGCAATATATGATAATAAAGAAAAGGGCTATATGGAGGACCATGATCGTGTGTACCCTGAGGGGAGGGCATATTAAAACAAACAAAGAAAAAAAAAACAGGTGCGACAGGTGTAATGTGAGATTAAAGTTTTGAGGACGGGGCATTTGTGAATTGAAGTTTAATGATTCTTGTTAAAACCCTACGTCGTGATAATAATGTTTTGTAACTGGATCTGAGAATGTCTTGTCGGCTCCGCTCAGCTGTGTAGTTCTTTTATGGGTATTTCTAAGAGTGCAGCTGAAGCAGGTGCGTGCGTGCGAGTGGAAATGTTTCGAATCTTAAAACATTTGCCAAAGATGAAGCATCGATTTAAACGCACTCGTTGAACTTTTTCTCAAAGACAAGACATGATTGCAATTGATATTCAGAAGATGGAGAGAGAGAGCGAGTGAAAGAGAGAGCGAGTGAAAGAGAGAGAGAGTATCTGTATATAGGAGATGGAGGAGGATTGTTTGCTAGAACGATATTAATAATCACTTTTTATTGATAACTAATGCCAAAGCATTTCATCGATCTATCTACAATATTCAATTTCTTGTAGCGCATGGCGGAGTATCATGAACCTGGAGATTAATAGACATATGGCCAATACACCAGAGAAAAATAAAAGCGGGCATTTCTAAGAGGATTCTTTGTTTGATATACTAGCAAGGTAATCTGTTGTCTGTCTCTATTTCTGAGATGTGGTATTCTAACTATTTACATTGTTCTCACTGTTGTCTTCGTCTTTGTTGTCATATTCAGGACGTTTCGAGCATTATACGCTCTGCCCTTCTCCTGCATCTGTCTGTATTTTAACTATTCACACTATTTACATTATTCGGACTGTTGCCCCCATCTTTGTTGTCATATTCACGACGTCTCGGCCGTTGTACAGTCCGGCGTTCTTCAGGATCTGTCTATATATCCGAGATGAGGTATTGTAACTATTTACATTATTTTCATTGTTCGGACTGTTTGACACACTGTTCGGATACAATTTGACAGCTTTTTGAATATCTTCAAAGATACATTGAAGTCAGCAGGGACTGACATATCAATAAGGAGGCACCGTTTTTGTTTGTGGTCTTTAATAACAATATCTGGGCGGTTGGCTTTGATTGTTCTGTCAGTGTGAATTGTGTAGTCCCATAGAATTGTAACAGGTCCTATCTCCGTAACCGGGTCTGGGTGGTGTTCATACCAGTTTCTTTCAGCTTCCTTCCCGTAGAAGTTTCAGATTTTCTAGTGCAGATATTGGCCCACTCTGTCATGTCGGGTTTTCTTTTGTCTTATCCGTACCGTTCTTTTAAATGCAATGTCAATCGTTATCTTCCGTCTTCTTGTTCTTTAATGTCCTCTCTTCACAATAGTATATTTTTCTCATATTCTCTAAGACTATTTAATCTCTTGGTGGCTTTGTTGCCTCGGTTGGATCTAAATGATTGAAGAAATTTCACTGTCGTAAGGGGTTCATGGTTGTGGAAAAGAAAGAGAAAACTTTAGTGGGCGGGGAAAGGACAATAAAAGAAAAGTGACAGGGAAACTGACAATGGTTTAGAAATTCACTTCCAGTTTCTTGCTCCCCAATCAACTTTGATCTTCAAAAATTTAAATGCAATGCCAATCGTTTTATTTTGTCTTATCGTTTGTACCGTTTATCCTTTGTACCGTTTATCCTTTGTACCTTTTAGCATTTGTACCGTTTAGCGTTTGTACCGTTCTTTTATGGTCCTCTCTGCTGAATAATCTTTTTCCTTTTCACGTATTCTTTGGCATTTCATAGGACAGACTTCCGGGAGAAAAGCTGCCCCGATCACTATAATCTTAACCTTTTCAATTCTAGAACTATCTCTTATCTACATTCAACAACCTTATTCAATTATCCTCTGCCTTGAGTGGACAAAACCTATGTCTTTTTAAAAAAAAAATAACAAAATACAATACTCGTTATTTGAACAACTGGTGGCCTGGGCCAAACAGACCCCACGGACATGCATCTTCTTTTGTCAGTGTCGTCTCCTAAGACTGGGTTACGTACATCGAATGAATGACGGCTGTATGCTAAAATAATTTATGTACGGTGAGCTGGACACAAAACACTGTCCGGCAGGCTGCATTGCATCACGACTTCAAGGACTTCCGCAAAAGGCGACTGAAACTTACAGGCATCGATCCTGATAGCTGGCAAAAGCTAGCAGGCAATTGCAGTGGCTGGAGACATGCTGATCTAAGAGTCAAGAAAGACGAAAAAAATTGAAACCAACAGTTGGAGTTCGGAAGAAAACGTAGATGTTTCTTTTTTCTAATTCTACTATTGTCTGTTTGTTATTTGCTTTCATTACAAAGAAGCCATTTTGTTTTCATTTTTATAAACTTTTACTTCGATGCTTATTGCATGTACACAAAAAACGCCATTGTTTACACCACTGGTTTTTATCATTATTGTTGTTGCTATCATTATTATTATTATTATTATTATTATTATTGAGCTTAAATTTTTTAAAGCAATACAGAAACTGTTCTTACAAGTACAGATCATACATTATTGTTGTAGGCTTGTTAGGGCCAAAAATAAAGACACAAAGAGAGGAATTGAGTTAAACAAATATATTAACAGAAACAGTAATACAAACATATACAAACGAGAGTGTTACAGCAAGAATGTTCGGTGCGACAGTCAGTGCTGACTGCTGGAAACTCACCTCCGAAAAGGCAGTACCTCCTCCTATTTATAACTGGGAGAGTTCATGCATACGTAGGTAAATTACCATAACACTATCTATCTATCTATCTATCTATCTATCTATCTATCTATCTGTCTGTCTGTCTGTTGTGGACTTGTTAGGGCCAAAAATAAAGACACAAGAAAGGAATTGAGTTAAACAAATATATTAAGAGAAACAGTAATACAAATATATACAAACGACTGTCAAAGCTGACTTTTGGAAACTTCCATCTAAAAGGCAGTACCTGCTCCTATTTATAGCTCGGAGAGTCCATGTGTGCGTGGGTAAATTACCATAGTACTTACGAATGGTTTTATCTATGTAAATGGGTGTCGTCTTAAGTAATTTTATTTATTTATTTTTTTACGAAAATGGGCATTTGGATATGTCATGACATCATTTCTGACCTTAGATCTCTGGTTGGGACCCGGAAAAAATGAGTATGCAACAGAAATCAATGGAAATAATAATAATAATAATAATAATAATAATAATAATAATAATAATAATAATAATAATAATATGTATAATCAAAGATAATCGCCCAAACATCGTGATCAAAGACCACAAAAATAGAATGTGCATTTTTATTGGCATTGCACACCCTCAGATTGTAATGTATCTCTGAAGGTCTTCAAAAAAATATCAAGGATCTTGAAAAGGAAATTTAAAAATGTGGTGCATGAAGACAGTAATTCCAGTTTTAGTCGGAGGCCTCGGATTGATTTGAAAAGGTTCCAATAGACTCATTGAAAGGGGCACTAATCTTCTCTGGCCATTATCGGAAGTTCAGTACTCATGGTGGCCAGTGCTCCAACAACAACGGGGATGACTTCTATTCTCTTCATTATTATTATTGTTAAGAATAATGATAATTATTATTCAAGAAGGGGAGAAAAAACCGAAACCAACATCCAAAACTGAAAACAATGCATGTCGCAGAAAGGATAAACTCAAAACTTCATTCCACATTCCAGCTTCCATACCTGCAGAAGTGAGTGCCATGCAATGATCGGACTGCTAAGCCACTAGAGTTTCTGCTCACAAAAGGGATTATTTTGACTAAACAGGACAAGAGATAAGCGGATGTCACCTATTATCCAGACAACAACAGATTACCTATTTATAGGCATCTCAAATCACCTGAAGAAGGCCGGAGCATACAACTGTCGAAATGTCGTTAATATGACAACAAAGATAAGTACAACAGTCCGAACAATGCAAATAATGTAAATAGTTACAATACCTCATCTCGGATATATAGACAGATCCTGAAGAACGCCGGACTGTACAACGGCCGAGACGTCGTGAATATGACAACAAAGATGGGACAACAGTCCGAATAATATGAATAGTGTGAATAGTTAAAATACTTTATCTCGGAAATACAGACAGATGAAGGAGAAAAGCAGAGCGTACAATGCTCGAAACGTCCTGAATATGACAACAAAGATGAGGACAACAGTCCGAACAATGCAAATAGTTAGAATACCACATCTCAGAAACTTGAAATCGAGATCTCAAAAATGTGGCATATGGGAACATCAACAATCCCCGTTGTAGTTGGAGCCCTAGGATTGGTTGGAAAAAAATCCAGTAGACTAATTGAAGGGTATCCTGGAAGTCCATGCCTCAAGGAGATACAAACAATTGTTCTGACAAGTACAGCCTACACTCTACGAAGGGCTTTATCTATGTAATTTTTTTTTTTTTTTTGTCAGTGGAAAGTGTCATGATGCCATTTCTAACCTTAGGTCCCTGGGAGGGATCCGGAAAGAAATGTGTAAACGCCAGAAATCAAAGGAAATAATAATAATAATAATAATAATAATAATAATAATAATAATAATAATAATAAGGAGAAGAAGAAGAAGAAGAAGAAAGGGTTCATTTTATGTCAAAAATTAAAACAATATTTTGAATAAAGAAGAAAAAGAAAAAGCATTCCTTTTGACCCCGTTTTCTTGTTTTTTTTTCTTTTTAGGATAAATCAATCTTTATGCTTTGTAATGTGAAGGTTTTTTGTATAGATCACCAAGTGATTCATTAATTCTGTGTAATGTTCAACCAGACAAACTTCGGTAACATTTGTCATTTGAAATCAAGAATGATAATTAAAAAGAAATAGATCGACTTGAAATCAAAAAAGAAAGAAAAAGAACGAAAGCAATAGATAAAGGGTTTCATCAACATTCACCAGCAGAGAGCGAATCTTAAAAAAAGGAAAACAAAGGAGAAGAAAGCAAAGTTAAGAAGACGACGCCATATTTCTTAGGCATCGATTTGGAATCATCGAGAAATCCATTAAGAAGGAAACATAAAATCATGAATTTCTAGGGATTGCAATCTCTGCCGGAAGACACACGCCAATTAATGCAGGGGCCATAAATACACATCGAAGACTTTTTGTAAGGAGTTGTCATCAAAAGGCTTTAAGGTTTCTCTTTGCAATCTGCAATTTATACGCTTCTACCGAAAGCTATCTATCTATCTATCTATCTATCTATCTATCTATCTATCTATCTATCTATCTCAATCAGTTTATATCTATCTATCTATCTATCTATCTATCTATCTATCTATCTCAATCAGTTTATATCTATCTATCTATCTATCTATCTATCTATCTCAATCAGTTAATATCTATCTATCTATCTATCTATCTATCTATCTATCTATCTAGTTAGCTAGATAGCTAGCTACTAGCTAGATAGCTATGTTAGTTTTAATCTATCTATCTATCTATCTATCTATCTATCTATCTATCTATCTATCTCAATCAGTTCATATCTATCTATCTATCTATCTATCTCAGTCTTTTCATCTATCTATCTATCTATCTATCTATCTATCTCAATCAGTTTATATCTATCTATCTATCTATCTATCTATCTCAATCAGTTTATATCTATCTATCTATCTATCTATCTATCTATCTATCTATCTATCTCGGTCTGCTTATATCTATCTATCTATCTATCTCAATCAGTTCATATCTATCTATCTATCTATCTATCTATCTCAATCAGTTCATATCTATCTATCTATCTATCTATCTATCTATCTATCTATCTCAGTCTTTTCATCTATCTATCTATCTATCTATCTATCTCAATTAGTTCATATCTATCTATCTCAATCAGTTCATATCTATCTATCTATCTATCTATCTATCTATCTATCTATCTATCTCAGCCTTTTCATATCTATCTATCTATCTATCTATCTAGTTAGCTAGCTAGCTAGCTAGCTAGCTAGTTAACTAGCTGATCATTGCAAAAGTCTGTGTCAGATTTTCATTGCTGATGTAAAATGACTGTAACTTGGATCTGTCGTTTATTTCAGAGCCGATTTCTGGTGTGTTCTAGATTGAAACCTTTCCGCGTTCCGTTACGAGTCAGACTTTGATGAATATCAACAAAAGACCCTATCAGCGCACGTAGCACCAAACACATACGTATGGGGCAAGGGCCTAAAAATTACTCAGTCTCTGCGCATACTGTCACGCTGACGTCGATATTACACCGTCCCTACCTCTCTTACTGCAGTGAGGGAGGTACTTCTACAGGATTGGAATCCCCGGGTCTCAGCGCCTTCTCCCACCTAAAATGAGGGGAAACGTTTCCTCCACTTCCGGCACAAAAGCTAAGTACGGGAGCACTACAGGGAAACGATCTTTTTTTTACCTGCTTCTTTAGCGATGGATCGTATGCATGCGTTCCACTTGAGATCTGGGTTGAGTTTAAGTCTCAAGAGGCGCTCAAGGAGGAAGCAAGGAAAGAAATGGATTCCTATCTGTCTGGAGCTAAATTTAACGCATCGACCTCGGCTGGAATTTCAATTCAGCTCCTTTTCTTTCTTTTTCTGTGCCTTGTCTTTTCAGGACGTAGGCGATCATGGCTCTCTACTTCCACCTATCCCTTGTAGCTCTCAATAAGTTTCGTCCCTCTGACACCTCCCTTAGACCACCTTCTCTCATCCACTTGCTTAAGCCCGCCAGGTATGTCATGAATTGCTTTCCCTTGTCTCTTTTCCCCTCTGTTCCACCTGTGAGTATCAGATTCTCCAGGCCCTCCTTTCTCATGACGTGTCCCAGAAATTTCAGCTGCCTCTTCCTGATGTTAAGTATAAGCTTCCTCCTTGTTTGAATTTTCTCCAAAACCTCATCGGTGATCAGACGCTCAGTCCATGATATCCTTGTCATCCTAGGGGATTTTTTTACGGTGATAACCATTACGTTACCCACACATCGATGTCCTTACATCGATGTATTACTCTGAAAGTTTTATCCTCTTGTCCACTGAAAGTTCCCTTGTATTTGCACGGGGGTGGGGTGTTCGATTAATACATTTACCGATCAAATCAATTATTTAGAATCTGAAAGATTTAGAGATCGAAATGTTGATTAACGAAATAACTTTTCTCCAATGGCTCCATGCTGTTTATTCATACTGATATATCGATGTATCGATTTCAGTTCATTCATATATAAATTCATTGAAATATACCTGTCTGTTATTCATATCTATCTGGAAATCTATCTATTAGAGACGAAGAAAGTACAGGAATATATACGTTGGTTGAAAAGTAACTCCCTATTTTATGAATGAGTGGCCAACCACGAGTCCTGATTTAACACCTTGTGACTTTTTCTTTGGAATTGGTTAAAAGAGAAAGTCTACTAAAGAAAACCAAGACTTTGAAAGTACTTGACGGGTAAATACAAGAAGTTATTTCTTCCATATCATGAAAGTTCCTGATGAAATCAGTTGACGTGATTCCTAGGCGACTTGAGAAGCCGGTAGCGAAATCTGGTGGCCATATTGAATTTTAAATAAAACCTCAAGCTAAACGCTTTCCTCTCATATCCATTTCGTGTAAAAATTATAGTTAATAAATAAATTATAAGTATTTTAAAATGAGAAGTTATTTTTCAATCAGTCTGTACATGGCAAGAGTGAAAAAAAGAAATGAAAGTAATGTTTGTAAAGTGAAGAAAATGAAAGATTTATGTAGAAGAGGAAGAAAGAAGTGGGGATGCAAGAAGAAGAAGAAGAAAAAGGAATGAAGGAAGGAAGGAAGGAAGGAAGGAAGGAGAAGAAAAAGACAAGAAGAAGAAAGAAGAAGAAGAAGAAGAAGAAAGAAAGAAGAATCAGAAGTAGGAGAAGAAGAAGAAGATGAAAAAGAACAACAAATATCATAATAAAAAGGAGAAAAAGAAGTTGAAAACGAACAAAAGAAGAAAAAGATGAAAAAGCAGTAAAAAAAGAAGAAGATAAAAGAAAAAAGAAAAAAAAAGAAAGAAAAGAAAAAAGAAGAAAAGAAAAATGAAGAAAAGTAGAGAAAAAAAGAAAAGAAAAAGAAGAAAAGAAAGAAAAGAAAAGAAAGAAAAGAAAAGAAAGAAAAAAGAAAAGAAAAGAAAGAAACGAAGGAAGAAAAAGAAAGAAAAGAATAGGAAGAAAAAGGAAAAAGAAAGAAAAGAAAAAAGAAAAGAAAAATGAAGAAAAGAAAACAAAAAAGAAGAAAAGAAAGATAAGAAAGAAGAAAAAGAAAGAAAAGAAAAAGACAAGAAAAGTAAGAAAAAAGAATAAAAGAAAAGAAAAAGAAGAAAAGAATAGAAAGAAAAGAAGGAAAAGAAAAGAAAAAAGAAAATAAGAAAAGAAAAGAAAGAAAAGAAAGAAAAAAGAAAAGAAAAAGAAGAAAAGAAAGGAAAGAAAAGAAAAAAGAGACAGAGAGAAAAAACAGAAAGAAAAAAGAAGAAAAGAATAAAAAATTCAGAAAAGAAAGAAAAGAAAGAAAAAGAAAAAAATAAGAAAAGAAAGGAAAGAAAAGATAGAAAAAAGAAGAAAAGAAAGAAAGAGATTGGAATAGAAAAATCAACAAAAGCAGAAACATGAAAATGATTTGATAAACGAGATGCAAATAATTCTAATGGATTCAATTGGGACGTTATTTTCCATGGCATTTATTTGTTATTGATGAACTTTGATCGATTAACCTTTATTGTAAATCGATTATCACGATGAACCTTGCAGTAAGTGGGTCATTGGGAAGGATGATTTAATGACATTCCATTTGTAAAAGAAAAAAAAATCGATGTCAAAGATAATTCTTTAAAGTTCGTCTTTTGTCTTCTCAACAATTTGATGAATGCAAATCACATTCTAAGTCTCGAATATTAGGTTAAAAAGAATAACCTGTGTCATTTTTTATCCATTTGTGGGTACATTTTCAGCGCTTAAATTCAAATAACCATTGCTTTTTACGTTCTGATATGTGTTTTTCTTTGCGGATTAAGTTCTATATCGAGTTTATCTTTTCAAAATCGGTTTAAATCAGGCTCCGTATCAGACCCCGTATGTTGCACATATTCAAAAATGTTTTTTCAGCAAGAGAAACGTCAAGAAATACAGCTAGAAAACGAATTGCGTAACTACACAAAAATAGAAAAGGACGTGAGACAAGGATACGGCTTCTCTCCAGATTTATTCAGCCTCTACAGCGACGCTATCCTAAGGGAACTGGAGTGCATAACAGGATTTATTATCGGTGACCTTAATCTTGACAATATAAGATAAAGAGATGGCACTTATGTTGATGTATGAAATGATAACAACACAACGGGACTTCCTGGAAAGGATGATAGACGAAAGCGATAAAAATGGACTCTCGGTAAAGTGCAAGAAGACAAAACGTATGATTATCAGCAAACGAAAAGGCCCAAGATGCGAGTTACAAATTAGCTATAGACAACAACGAAATTAGTCGTACACTCATTAATTTTGAATATTTTTATCCATTTCTCAGAATCTAATGCCCGTTTGATGCAAAGGAAAATAAAACTCAATTTTCAAAATAATAGGTTAAAAATATAACAAATTTGACAAGCAAATTATGCAAATAGGAAAAGACAAAATTATTCGTACAATAGAAAATATCGTTTTAAATTGATTGATTCGTGTAAATATAAGTAATTTACATAATCATTTTATCGGTGAAGTCTTCTAGATTATTTATTCAATTTAATATTTTTGAAAATTCTAGTGAAGAACATCACGTGGTGCATAGAGTGCCGCCATTGTTATTCTTATATTAACAACAAAATGGAGAAGACAAAAGACCTTAGCGTTGATTTGTGACAGAATTATTAACTTCCGCAAATCTGGATACAGGTACAGCTCTATTTCAAACCGGTTAGCTATCCCTAGATCTACGGTACAGCCCGTTATAAAGAAGTTTAAACAGTTTGGCATTACAAAGAATTTGCCTGAGCGTGGAAGAAAACAGAAATTGTCACCGAGAACTGCACGAAAACTGTGTCTCTAAGTTAATATAAACTCAAGAGTTGTTTTGAAAAGACATGGCCAAAAGTTTGGATACGATGGGTATCAGGGTAAGTACACGCATAATACAACATTGTTTAAATAGAAATGGGTTGTATTGAAACCGACCATGACGAACCCCTCTTCACAAACCATGTCACATTGTTGCTCAGTTTAATTTTGCTAAAACGTTCTTGAACAAAGAAAATTGCTTTTGGGAACAAGTACTATGTATTGATGAAACAAAAATTGAGCTTTTTGGACATAATGATGTACAGAAGATTTGGGATAAGAATGGTGAGGCTTTCCTCCCAAAGGACACAGTGGCAATATTAAAAGATGGAGGCGGCTCGATGATGTTTTGGGGTTGTTCTAGCTCAAGGGAGACTGGACAATTAATTGCAATAAGGGGAATCATGAAATCTGCAGACTATATCAAAATTCTGGATTAAAATCTACAACTATCAGCGCAAAATCTTCATCTTCTACATCGGCGATGTGATTTCCAGCAAGATAATTATCCCAAACAAACGTCTGAATCAGTGGCTTCAGAAAAAGATTACAGTTCTATCATGGCCTTCAATGAGTCCTGACTTGAATCCTATTGAAAATCTATGGCAAGAACTGAAAGTTCGAATAAATCGTCGGTCACCAAAAAACCTTCAGGAATTAGAACTTGTAACCATTGAAGAATGGAAGAAAATCCTAGAAAAGACTTGTTCAAATCTCATCAAAAATTTAGAAAACGGTTGCAGAAAATTATAAAGATGAGAGGACATGTTATTGATTATCAATATTGTAAAAATTGTTCAATTGTTTTTCTATTTTTCATACTGTACAAATGATTTTGTTTTTTTCTTATTTTGCATAATTCGTCTATCAAATTTGTTGTATTTAACCTATTGTTCTGAAAATTGAGTTTTCTATTCCTTTTTTGGGTTCTTATTGACATATGAAAAAACCTGGCATCATACGGGGATTAGATTCTGAGAAATGGATAAAAATATTCAAAATTGACGCCTGTAGGAATAATTTGGTCGTTGACTGTATATCAGTTAAGCAAGTGCAGAAGTTTAAATATCTGGGAAGCGTTTTAACAGAGGATGGGAAATACGACATCAAGATCCGAACACACATTTGATTAGCGAAAGAGACATTCCAGAAATTAGTCAAGGTGATGAGAATTCGTTAGAAGCAAAGAAAAGAATGCCGGATTACAATGTGATATCCATCTTTTTATACGGCACTGAATGTCGGATAATTTCCCCACGGATGAGGAAAAAATACTTGAGGTAGCAGAAATGTGGTTCTCCCGAAGGATACTGAAAATTCAACGGACGGAGTGAGTAAGGGACATGGAAGTCTTAAAGAAAATGGCAACAGAAAGAATGCTTATATTCAGAATCAGGAAAAGACTACTAAAATTTCTTGGACACATAATGAGGAAGGAGAGCTTGGAAAATTTTACCCTGACGGGGCATATTGAGGGCATGAGAGATAGGGGAAGGTGACGAGTCACTACCTAACGAGATTCGTTAATAGATACGGGAACACTGTTGGGGACAGGAGCCTTAACAAAGGGAGAATAACACTGCTAAGAGCTTTACGAGTTAGGAAGTTGTGGAGAGCCGTGGTCGTCTATGTCATGAAGGCACTTAACAAATAGAAGAAGAGTTTTCTTTAAGCGTGTCTCTAGTTGCACGTGGGAGATACAACATGATAAAATTTGACGACCTCAGACTGACCTTACTCAGATATTATCAAAATCTCATTCAGATATTATCCTAACTTTACTCAGATATTATAAGGGCGTCACTCAAATATTATCAAGTCCTCATTCAGATATTATCCTAACTTTACTCAAATATTATTAGGGCCTCACTCAAATATTATCAAGTCCTCATTCAGATATTATCCTAACTTTACTCAGATATTATTAGGGCCTCACTCAAATATTATCAAAATCTCATTCAGATATTATCCTAACTTTACTCAGATATTATAAGGGCGTCACTCAAATATTATCAAGTCCTCATTCAGATATTATCCTAACTTTACTCAGATATTATTAGGGCCTCACTCAAATATTATCAAGTCCTCATTCAGATATTATCCTAAGTTTACTCAGATATTATTAGGGCCTCACTCAAATATTATCAAGTCCTCATTCAGATATTATCCTAACTTTACTCAGATATTATTAGGGCCTCACTCAAATATTATCAAGTCCTCATTCAGATATTATCCTAAGTTTACTCAGATATTATTAGGGCCTCACTCAAATATTATCAAAACCTCACTTCATTGAAGGAACAAATAAGCTAAAAAGAAGTTTTAAAGAAAATGGCAACAGAAAGAACACATCTACTCAGAATCAGGAAAAGATAGTTGAACATCTTTGGACACACAACGAGAAAGGCAGGCTTGGAAAATTAACACACACGGGGCATATTGAGAGCAAGAGAGATAGCGGAAGGCAGAATGAGATTCGTGAATAGATAGTGGAACAGTCTTGGGAGAAAAAACTGCTAAAGACTTCACGAAAGTTGTAGAGTGCTATGGTCTCCGGTGTCATGAAGGGACGTGGCAGATAGAAGTGTTTTTTTAAGGCATGTCTCGAGTTGTACGCTGGAAATAGGTTATGATAATATTTTGTATATTACATTTTAGTATAATTAGAAGTCGATAGGTTAGCCCCGGAGTAGAGGTTTATCCACTGATTTCTGTTTGTGATTGTGTTCCCGGTTTCATTTAAATTCTACTTCTAACGTCCCCGCCTAAACTCTGAAATTTTAATTAATATTCATTTTTCCTCAAAAGGGGGTAGATATCCAGTAGGGCACTCATCCCCACTTCCAATAGCCCCTGAATCTGTGAAGCGACATTAACGCCTGCATCCAGATGGGACATGATATTTGAAAGAATATAACTGTGTGTGTGTTCATGAGGTTATTTCTCGTCGTCTACTCTAAAAAATGGATGTCAGTTATCAGTTATCTCCTGTTAATTCTCCTCTCCAAGTTCTCTACCGCCTTAAACAAGTATTGAACTCACACTCTTTGGGTTCTTTTACTGGATCTAACTAAGGCCTTTATCCACTGGGCCATGTGTTCTCAAGATGAGGGCGTTAGTTAGATCCAGTGACAGGACCCAAAGTGTGTGTGTTCAGTACCTGGTTAAGGCGGTGGAACTTGGGGAATTAACAGGAGATAACTGATAACTGACATTCATTAGACATGGCACAAAAAACTAGAACAGTCTACCCCAGCGAGCGAAATAAAGGGTTCAGTTCGACATTCCAACCACCTGAGGAAGTCCGGAGCGTAAAACGGCCGAAAAGTTGTAATAAAATGGCAACAAAAATGAGGACAATAATCCGAATAATGTAAATAGTGTACATAATACCTCATCCCAGAAATATAGACAGATACTGAAGGGCCGAAACGTTGTGATAAATATGGCAACAAAGATGAGGACAATAGTCCGAATAATGTAAATAGTGTACATGATACCTCATCCCAGAAATATAAACAAATACTGAGTTTTATACTTTGTTTTTTGTTTAGTAATGAGCGACCGGTTTCATCTAAATTCTACTTCTAACGTCTCCACCTAAACTCTGAAATTTTATTTAATATTCATTTTTCCCCAACAGGGGTAGATATATTCGTCTATCGTCCATTGCTCACTCGTCCCTGTACTTTTTTGAACAGGAACAGGGATTTATCATTTGTTTCCTTTTAAATTCTTTTTCACTTCCAATAGCCCCTGAATCTGTGAAGCGCCATGAACGCCACCATCTTGATGGCACATGATATTTGAAATAAAATAAGTGTGCGTGTGCGCGCGCGCGTGTGTATGTGTGTGTGTGTGTGTGTTTCATGAAGTTATATCCCGCCGTCTAGTCTAAAAAGATTTGTGAAAAAATATGTCTACTGATAGTTTTAATTAGTCACGACGCCTTTCATTATCCTTCCGTGAATCATGTTTAATTACTTTATACTAATATTCGTAATCCTACTGTGACCTCTAGATGCGGCTGACTGGTCACGTGACGGCTGCGGATAATATATCAGCAAACAAATCTCCTTAATCCCTTGACTTAATAACTGGTTGTTAGGATCAAGGATCGTTGATCTGATTCGAGCTTTTCAGTCTGCCCGAAAAGAAAGTCAATTTGCTTTCTGTCTGCTGACACAGGAACAAACTCTACGCGACTAATAATATCTTTGTCTCGTCTCCCACCGTTCACGAGATAGAAATCAAAACGGGCCTTAGGAAAATGGTCAGCCGATTCGTCTCGAGAAACTGGAGTTGGTCCGATTCACGCCGGACATTCTATTGTTGTTGTATTGCGCTAAAAGAAGCGAGGAAAGGGAAAAAGATTGCATAGCGTCATTCTTTCAGAGGAGGATGTAACTCTGATGAATACCTGGTATCGATTATTAACTACTAAATACTTAGGCCATATAGATCTATCTATAAAAAGCAGTACACATTTATCACTCCTCCAAGTGATCTCTAAACGCTCAACAGTTGAAAAACTGACTTTAAATGCGCAATGGGTGAATAACTGGCTTTAAACGTTCAACAGTTGAATAACTGGCCTTAAATGGTCAGTGGATGAATAACTGACTCTAAACAATCAATAGGTGAATATCTAACTTTAAACGCTCAATGGGTGATTAACTGGTTCTAAACGCTTAGTGGGTGATTATCTGGTTCTAAAAGCTCAGTAGGTGAATATATATCTTTAAATGCTCAATGGGTGAATAACTAGCTCTAAAAGTTCATCGGGTTAATATCTAAACTTTCAAAGGGGTAATAACTGACTCTGAACACAGTATGGGCGAATAACTGGCTCTAAACGCTTAATGGTTGAATAACAAACTCTAAAACTTCAGTGGGCGAATAACTGCCTCTAAAAGCTCGGTAGATGAATATCTGGCTTTAAATATTCAATGGGTGAATAACTGC